>CM071926.1:82082603-82670955 GCA_016081115.2 Rehmannia glutinosa
AAAATCTGAGTAGGTTGAGTGAAGATCGAATTAAAAAAATCAGATTGAAGATCTAAACCCAAATATTTTTAAAACCTAATCGAATTCAACCTAATATTACAAATTTCAATTCTTTTTCTCACATTTTATTCTTCGAACTACTAATGTTCAGGTTTTAAACAAAAATCAACTTATGATTTCTAGTGAAAGTTGTGATAATTATAGTTAGGGATAAAAACATTGAACCCCCCAAACTATTCGAAATTTTACACTTAACCATACGAACATTAAATCGTTACACTTAACCCTCTCAACTATGCGAAATTTTACACTTTTCCTTAAATTACAGATTTACCCCTAGTTTCATGAAAGTTGGTTTACAGTTTACCCCCTAAACTTCAAAGTTGTTGTACTTTACCACCTATGCGATAAATTTTATTGTATTATCTACATTTACTCCTTATGGTCTTGTGATCCTCGAAAATGGTATCAGAGCCTAGGTTTATTAAGAACTTTTAGTTATATTTATTATATTTATGTAATTAACAATTGGTGAGGAGAATTTTCTCCGAGAATATAGATCTGGACAATTGTCCAAGTGTAAACCTTACAGGACATATCGTCAAATTTTGACAATGTATGCACAAGATCACCAAGACAAGATAACATATTGGAACAACCAATATGTTGAAAAGGAACCGCAGGAGCCGATAGGGAAACCTTGAGACACTGTGAAAGACAAGCATCATATTATCTAAGTTTCCTTACGGTAAATCAGATATTATATGTTGATCTGATGAATCATCACGAAGGAGTCCATGAGAATGCTCATCAAAATCATGATTCCTGATGGAGTACCAGAATGGAACGAGATACTTCCGGACACATCTAAGATCACTAAAGATATTAGGGAAGTCCAGAAGATGGTGCAGAATTATGGCAACCGCCATATTCATCTACTAGTATAAGTTCATCAGATCCAAAACCAGATGGAGACGATGGTGAAATATCAGAAGGGAACTCTTGAAATCCTTCATGATATTCAGAAACGAGTCAAGAACCTGGAGGACAGGCCGAGTTCATCCGGAGGAAAGAAATGTATTGATTTTGGAACAGTACCCTATTTACACCAAAAAGGAAAACCAACCGAAATTATACGAAAAATGATAGATGATGAAAAGCTTATCGTTGTCATCAAAGGAAAATTCGTTACACATTAAAAGGTGATGGATATGGAGAAAATGAATCTTAAAGATCTACATGACCTTGCAGAATCCTTCGCAGGATTAGGAATTGTAGATTTAAAGATGAACACAGGAGATGGAACAACTTTGGTTACCTATGACCCACAAGGTAGACCAATTCCACCACCGCCACTAGTAAATCCCAACGTCACCAAAAGTGCGGGTTAAAATCATGGAACCCAGTATGAGAGAATGCATCACGTTGGAGATTTCACCACAGGGAAAGAAACACTTTCAGGAACAGGAGCTCGACCCCTCTTGCGGGAACTCGACAACCTTCTAGAAGGCCAAATGTTTATTAAACGCCTTATAGAAGATCACATCTCGATGCAATACATCCATATGGGTTGATGTTAAATCTGGATATCCCAGATTTTAAAAATTGAGAAGTTCTCATTGATGAATTGGCATCAGCTATGAGGATTGCAGCAGGTACCCTTGATCTTACGAAAGATTCTTTCATTTTACTCCTTGAAATGAGTCTTAAAGGATCCGTAAGGATTTCATGGGATATGACCGAAGCAAGTATGAAAAGTGCGGTCACGGCAGGAGAATCACTAAAAGGAATTGTCGATGATATGGCAAAATTATTCAAAATCCATTTTATAGGCACAGGTTACTTTTAGGGATTAGAGGAAGAAAAAAGAAAAAGATATAAACAAGCCCTCTACAGCCTCGAGTTACATGATATTTGTCATATTAACGAATATATCAAGTTGTTCACCGAGTACCGGTGGAAGTCGAAAATTGGAGACAAAGAAGCTTCACAGCTATTCTTTGCAAAGATTCCGAGTCCCTGGAGAGAAACTCTTATCAGGGAATACAAGGATGCAGCTGATTTGGATACTGTGTCTAGAAGAATGTCTTTCCTAAAAGCCAAGCTATCTGAATGGTGCTATCAGGCATCATTATACCGGAATTACAAGAGATTATGAGAAATTAACAAATCAGTTCCTCTACATTATATCGATGATGATATCCCAACAGTTGTGGGAGGTCAACCCAGGCGGCATAAGAAGAAGAATGAGAGAAGCCCTCCATACCGCCAGGGAAGCAACAACAAAAGAAGTAGGTCTTCGTGGAGACCTAGAAGGTTCTGGTCAAAACAAAAAGGCCGAAGTTACAAATCAGGGCAAAGACTAGCACCAAGCAGGAGTAGAGCCTCATCATCAGGTTCAAATCAAGCAAGTACCAGCAGAACCACAGGGAGAAGAACTTTCAGGCGAGCTCATACCAGAGCTAATGAAAGTTTCAATTTGTAATTGCTGGACATGCAGAGCAAGAGGGCATATTTCAACAGATTGCCCAGAGAACCGAAACAAGGAATCGACGAATCGAAAGCAACACGGTTTGAAGAAGGCAGTTCTATTATCAAGATTTGATCCAGGTGTATCAATTTGAGGATCTACCCTCAGATGAAAGCATCTATGAAGAAGAAATCTATTTTGACGATGGAAGTGAATCTAGTTTAGAATCGGAGTGAAGAAGAATTTCTTCAGCAAATGGTTAGGGAGGATATGTCAGGATTCCTCTCTCACACTACGGTTTCTCATAAGACTCTTATGAGAATTATGAAGGAAGATCCAAAGCTTCAAATATATGATGGATTTACAATCGAGCTATGGAAAAGGCTTTGGATAAAATTGGTTTTAAATAATAGAAAACACCAAATTATTCACGGGGTAACAACCGGAGAATTTGCCATTCCGATGGAGTTACAGGAACTCCGATCGAGATGCGCTGGTCCCTTACAGAGAAATTCAAGAGATCAAAAGCACAATCAAAAGAGACGTTGCCAACACACTTTCATGGATCCATATTGGAGCCATAAGAGTTATTATTAAGGCGACTTTCAAGGAAGGATAGATTCTCCACTCAATCTTGCTATCTTTGACAAGCGAATCTCATATCTCAAGGATTCATGCCTTGGAGCGATTCTGAAATTTGTATCTTTGGGAAATTGGCATTTAATGTCTATCCTAGAATTGCATACAATCTGGGAGATCGAGATTTCAACGAGTCCTTACCCTTCATCAAGATTTCAAAAGAGATGATTTGATGAAATAAGGAATGCAGACCTACTCGATCACATACAAGATATCCTCTCTCGAATACACATCATTCAGAAGTATTCTTGAGAAAGGAATTTATTGAAGTACCAAGAATCTTCGAGGACTTTACCAGGGTGGTTCTACCAGAAATCATTGAGTCTCCAACTATCAAGGAGATCGATATGAAAATACAAGATCAACCTGTTTTCAACAAAAGTCGAAGTCTCAGAGTTGAGCCCAGAAAGATGTCTTTCCAACAGGACAGAATGATAAGCAGTAGCTGTTGGGAAGAAAAGAGACCAAGTACACTTCAGCGCATCCCAGATGTTTTCAAAACAGCGGGAGAGCTGAAATATCCAGAAGGATGGCGAGAAGTTGAAGTAATATTCAACATCACTCAAAAGGACAATATATTTCCTTGTGATGTTCTATATTTATCTCCAACAACCTATAGTTGGAAGGTATCAAGAAAGCCTGAAGATAGGTGAAATTGAGCTGACTATCTTGGGAGTAGCAGGGAAAATCCCAGAGCAATTAATACTTGGGATTGAATTTCTTGAGGATCATAAACCTTGGGAAAGATTACAAGAAGGAATGCGATTCACAAGTGGGCCGATAAAAGATACAGAATCAGATGACCACTAGTCCATTCTCAATATATATTTCTATCGGAATGTTATATGCCGAATACAAGGCCGAGTATTTTGCCGCCTATATTGATTCAGGGGCCGGCATATGTACTGCAAAGCCAAATGTTTTTCCTAAAGAAATTGGAGAAGATTTACCAGCTATTGCAGGAAGAGATTTCTCTAAAAGAATTCTTATTCTTGACAGAGGAATTAAACAAGCAGAAATCATGATCGGAGGCGCAGAAGATGCCCGTGGTGCAAAGTGAAGACGCCACCAATCTATTTCCATGATACGAGAGCGAGATGTTTTGTTAGGAAACAATTTCCTACAAACATTCAAGCGATTTACACAGGAAAATGAGACAAGAAGACTTATTTTCACAACATTATGTGATCATAAGATTATTGTCCAAAGACTACGGCAAGCATTTTACAGAAAAATGTCTATTCATTTTCGCAGCAAGCGTGGTGATGAAGCCAAACTTCGCAATCCAAAAATGGCGGATCGAAGGAAATTTGGTGAAGCTTTATTATCCTATAGACAATTCGGTTTAAACCGAAAGGATAAGAAAACATGGGATAATAACTTGTATTCATTCAGAGTACAAGGAGAAGAACGAGTAACTCCAAAGGCTATTACAGAATTGATGGTGAGCCTAATGGAGAATCCACACAGTGACGTAACCATTGATGAACAAATATCACTCGAGGATATCAAGAAGAAGATCCAAAGAAATTATAATGAAGAACAACGAGCTTAAAGCTTCCTTAAAGGTTAAACCAGGAAAGGAATACGAGTTTGTGAGATTCAAACCAATCCTTATGAACCAGGAGGATCGTGAGGTTATGCAGAAAATACTTAAGGAACATCTTGCCCTGAAGTTGATTTCACCAGGAGTTTCTCCATACAGCAGTCCAGGATTCTTAGTTAGAAACCATGGAGAGATCAAAAGAGGAAAGTCAAGACTTGTTATTAATTACAAAGGGATTAATAACATTTTGGAGTTCGACGGAAACTACATCCCAAGTAGAGAACATCTGGTTAACTGTATCAAAGGTGCCAAGATATTCTCAAAGTTCGATTGCAAGTCTGGATTCTACCAAATTAAAATGGAGGAAGAAAGTAAGAAGTTCACAGCTTTCTCCACACCACAAGGACACTATATTTGGAACGTGATGCATATGGGATTGGCTAACGCACCCCAGATGTATCAAAGAAAGATGGATAATCTCTTCAAAGATTATTTCAGTTTCATGTTCGTGTATATCGATGACATTCTTATCGCATCAAAGAACATGAAGGAGCATCTCAAGCATTTGGAAATATTTTCAGATGTTTGCCACAAGGAAGGATTAGTGCTTTCAGAAAAGAAGGCAGTGATTGCTACGAGACAGATTGAATTCCTCGGAATTGAAATTGACGAATCTGGAATAATCATACAAAGCTATATTATAGAAAAGGTACAAGGATTTCCGGATACACTGAAAGACAAGAAGCAGCTTCAGAGTTTCCTTGGAGTTGTTAATTTTGCTGGAATGTTCATAAACAATCTAGCACATTACAGGAAGGTGTTTAGCCCATTACTCAAAAAAGATGTTATATTCAAATGGGAAGATGAACATCAAAAAGGGATAAAGCAACTTAAGGAAGTCTGCAAAAAGCTTCCAAAACTTGCAATTCCCCAAGACGAGGATGAATTGGTATTATACACATATGCCAGTGATGATTGGTGGGCAACAGTTCTTACTAAGGCCGCACCAAATGAAGAAGTGCCATGCAGATACTGCAGTGGTTTATTTACACCTAGTGAAGTAAATCGGTGGCATATCAACGAGAAAGAATTCTTTGCAGTCAGAAAGGCTTTCAAAAAATGGCCTCTATTTTTACTGGCTAAAAAGTTTACTTTAAAAATTGATAATTCAAGTGTCAAGGCTTTTCCGAAAAACAAAATTGAATCAAAACCGAGAAAAGGCTAGATTACTTAGATGGCAAGTCAATGTCAATATTATGATTATGATATTGTCATTATAAAATCTCATGAAAATGTTCTTGCGATATTTTGACACGAGATGGAAGGACGCGTTCGATTTGAGTCCTTAAATGAGTAGGACATCTCGGGAAAACCCGGAGAGTCAGAACGAGATTTTGGGATGTTATGTCTCAATGCGAGTTGTTGGGCGACTTCAACAGTGACCAAAAATCCATTTCTAGTCAAATACGAGCATGCCAGTTCGCTCAAGGACAATTGTTCTTAGCGCTGCAAGGGCCTCTCCTCCAGGCCGCATCTCCTACGATACAAAAAGGGGCAAATAGAGAACGGGGCTCTAACCCCGGAGGTAATGGATTCAAGTACCATAATCACAAGTGTTGCAGGTGATGTATCCCCCGAGGGTGTACAAATCAGAATTTAATGTTGAAGCTCCGGTGTCACAACCCGAGTCTTCAAGTCAACCCAAAGACCTGGGGGTAAAGAGGGAGAGTTGAATCTTAGGCCACACATAGGCAAATCTAAGGTTCAAACTGACGAGATTAAGATTTCTCCAATGCAGGTATATCAACGACAATGGGAGAAATTGGTTACAAGAAGAGGTATTAACCCAGAAAAAATAATAGTCGATATCTCAGGCAAGTATCCTAGAGTTTGGATGAAACCAGGAAGTCATCCAAATGAAGTACAAGAATGGTATACTACTGGAGCTCTAACGTCAATATATATTGTGTCACCCGGATTCTCAGTAATTTCAAAATTACCGAAATGGATTGGGGAAGCAGTTTACGAGACTTGGTCCAACAATCCACACTTGGCCAGGGGAGATATTCTGGAACTGTATTTTATCAGTGCAGCTCCCGAACCAGCGAAGAAAGGCTTTAACAAAGGTTTTCATTTCATCAAGCTAAGAAGGCCGGATGGAAATGCTTTAAAATATATCAAGACAGCTTCACTGGAAGAAGTACCAGTGTTAGTAGGAGTAATTTCTGAAGACGAAGCTTCTACACGACGAGCATGGGGTCTTTGGGTTTGTCTAACAGAAATGGACAAAGTCAAATATCCGTTTAAGTTTTTCCAGAATTCAGCAAATGGATCTTTCCTACTGAATTCAATGACTGGATCAACAACAGGATTCGCAGAGGAGCTTTTTGAGACAAAGAGAAGAATTCTCAGGGAGAACAAGATTCCGGGGAGCAAAGAAACTTACCGAAAATTTAGTAGCATGGCGCATGTTGGCCGTTGGATCGACCGGATCTGTCAAGCATGCCCCGAACAGAAGAAACCCGAGTTTGGGAAAAGTTTCCGACCCAAACCCGACCGACAAGACCACGCAGACCAAATTTTTAAAAGATTCCCCGACAAACAATACATGGGATGAGTCACGCGGAAGAAAAAGAAAAAAATAGTTGGCGAGTCAATAATGCAGGAAATGACGTAAGCAGTGACATCATAAATATCAATAAGATTTGAAGTCCGCCTTTGAAGTCCGGACTTACCTCTATAAAATGCAGGATTTGAAGGAAGCTGAGGACATCGAACATTTTCCTTAGTTTTCTTATAATAATTTCTGAGTGAAAATTTGTATTAGCTGAGTGTTTTAGTTTTAAGTTTTATGTATTTACGAGTGCAAGTCTCATCTATGAGAGGCTAAACAAGTATTCTCCTCCCAAAAGAAGATTACTAATATAATAAATATTTCTATAAGTTCTTAATAAAAAAGAGGCTTTCTGCTTCAACATGTGTTCATAATGTACTATTAATTTATCCCGTTTAAGAATTACTTATACGCCTGGAGTAGGAAACGAACCAAGGTTGTGCTGAACAGTTGCTTAAGGAGTTGGATAACTTGCAGATCACCTTCCCTAAGGGTTGAAGTTGAACAGTGAGGAGCTGTTTGTCAAAAGATCTGGGGACAGTAATTTTCCGACTGGTGGTGTTGCGAACCATCTCACCCGGGGCTGTTTCGGTCAAAGAAGATATGAATTTTAAGGGATTTATTAATTTTACGGAAGCATGTTGGGCCTGATATGGTCGTAATGGACTATGTTCATTTTCAGTCTATAGACCTAATTTGTATACAGATTTATACTTGAAATGAGAATTTTGATTGAAGTATGTCCTGTTGAGTTTATAGGCTGGAAACCTGACATGATCCATTTAAAACCTTTGAATAGAGACTGGATCTAAGTAGGTGTAACAATGTCACGAACAAAATATAGGACAAAAAAATAGGGGTTTTTATTTCTCGAAAAATCCGAAAAACAAAATTGATTATGGAGTAAAACTTTTATGTTTATTGATCAATGCAATAAATTTATTATTATGTAGTAGTTTGCTACAAATTGGGTTTAAAGGGCTAACTATAACTATTGTTTTAGAAAGGATATAACCTAGGGGCAAAATTATCCATATAGGGTAAAGTGTAATGATTTTCATAGTTCCGGGGGCAAAGTGTCATGAATTAAAGTTTGGAGGGTAAAGTGTAAAAATCAGTATAGTTTGGATGGGTAAGTGTATTTATCTCTTATAATTAAGCAAGCATTATATAAGTAGAAGCTTTTTTTTTAAGGAATGACCAGTTACAATTATTAGTTGTCTTCTTTTTCTTCATTTTCTCGCCTCATTCTTCCATGGAGGATGGGAGAATTGCTTTTCAATATTTTTAGTCTCTGTTACGGGAGTTTCACCATGAGAGTGATTCAATTTTTTATGAGTGAATTAAGCTTGTCCCCATATGTGACTTTTTGTTCAGTGAAATAAGGAGGATATTACATTAAACCCCTTGTACTATTCGTATTCGCGTTTTTACACATTACCATATAAACTATTTTTTTGTTACATTTTGCCATATGAACTATGCAAATTTTTGCACTTTGCCCTATGTGGACAATTTTGCCCCTAAAATTTTATTTTTCTTGTAATAATGACAATAGTTCATTGTGGTCATCAGACCTATCATATTATCATATATAAAATTATTATTTCCTTAAATTCATACATTGTTTCAACAAAATGTAGCTAGGTATTTTTTCAGTCGATTTTTGGACTGCTCATCGCACGTACAATTTTATGATTGCTCCTTACACTCCACCTTAACAGGCATCGCAATGGTTCGTACCAACATGACAAAAAATCGCCACTAACTTTAGACATTAGCGACCAATATTAAGTATTCGTCACTAACCAATTAAATATATATATATAATATATATAATTTAGTCAATTAGCGATAAAAATATTCGTCACTAATCAGGAATACTCAACTATATTCCACTCAAACAATATATGAATTTAAGAGATTATTAATTTTTATTACGGAAGCATGATGAGTTGGATATGATTGTAATGAACCATTTTTATTATTTTAAGGAAAAAAAAATAAGGGTAAAATTGTCCATCTAGGGCAAAGTGCAAAAATTTACATAGTTCAAATGGTAAAGTGTAACAAAAAATAGTTTACATAGTAAAATATAAAAACGTGAATAGTATAGGGGGCTTAGTGTAATTTTCTCATCAAATAAGTTTGTCCCTATAGATGAACTTTTGTTCAGAAGATTCAAATGAGCTATTACCTGGTGATTAGTGACAAAAGCAGGACCAATTTCGTTGGTATGTGTTTTGTTTGTCACCTCGCAGCGATTTTCTCATTCTTCTGATCAATTAGATTTGTCTAGATTTACAATTTTTGTTTTAAATCTGTATAGGTTTAAGATCATATAGGTCTTGCAACTATTTTTTACTCGATTTTGTTATTAATTGTAAGATTTTTCTAATCAATAAAATTCGTTATGATGCTAAAAATAATAATAATGAAATCAGACTTATTGTGTATGCTTTTGGTCTGAATTGAAATCCAGAATAATACATTAATGAGGCATATCAGAATCATCAAATCCGAATTCTAAATGGACCCCAGTACTGATCAATTCTATAGCATTATTTCGGGAAAATGAATGTTTAACTTTATTAAGATCAGATCCATGGATTCTTCTAATTAGATCCAATCACCCAAAAAGTAGTTAGACTACTAATGCCAATGTAAGTGTGTTAAGATTTGTTAATCTTTGTTTAACCAAAATGCCTTTTTAGTATATGTGCATGTGCATGATTTTTTACAAGGATTTCGGTTGGTGAAAAGGTTCCCATTGTCAAATAATGCATTGTTTGTTGGTTTGATTTTATATCTTACATTGCACTTAATGTATATTTATTAAGTGTGCGAAATATATTTTTTAAATATAAAGTTACATATAATAATAAAATTTAACAGAACACAACATAATAACATAGGATTATTTATTTCCTTCCATTTCCATTCCAGCATTTTCTTTATTCGGTAATGGAAATGTATTTGTCACTTATGTTTTCTGAAAGTTGTATTTTCGTTATCCAAAATACTAATCATTTACTATAATAATTAAATAATTCCATAACCTAATTAAACTATACTAATTATAATATATAAATTTGATAAAACATCTACAATTTTTTAAATAAGCGTAAAAATATATAAAAGAAAGGAAGAAGCCCTGACCACAAGCCGATCAGGTAGCAAGTATTGGTCTCGTTAAAACCTACCAAGGTAAAACTAATCCTTGACAGAAAAAGATACCCTTGAAAGACATCGACACAAGAATGCATAAATAAAAGCACTAAACAATTACTCTAAAATCCTCATTATCAGATGAATCCAGTTCATCAGCGTAGTCCTCCCACCTTTAAGGATTTGAAGCTATCGGATTGAGCATCGTCCAAAATAGTGAGATTATAAATTGGAGGAGTCGGGCCTTGGTGAACATCACAAAGAAGTTGCTGCTTAGAAGCCTCCAACGACTTATCCCGAATAGCCTGACAAAGAGGACGAATGGGCTTGGCCAACTTGTATTGAACTGTCCGCGACCGCCTCTTGATATCAGAAAAAGTAGGCAAGGTGTCCCTCGTGAAGGGTGGGGGTACCTTAGATGCATTTTTTAATGCGGTGTTATCCAATTCTGAATGTGCATTCAAAGTAGCCAATGAATATTCTGTTGAATTGCAGGATCCAAAGGCGAAGCCAGAGCAGAGCTAGCAGGCACGTGCGTATCCAACCCCACGGCGTTATCTTTGTCATCCTGGTATTCTATAGCCATATCCAAATCAGCCACATCCTCTAAAGCAGCAAAAGAATTCCCCACAGTAACATCATTGAACTTACCAAAAGATACAGGAGAAGAAACAACAACCTTCGTAGGAGAATGACTACAATCGCAAGATCAGAATTATGGTCTGTAATGATAGCATCCACTGTCTTACCACGCATAGTTGAGACCATAGTATCGATTGAGTTAGCAACAGATTTGCCCTTGTCCTTGGAAGTATGAACATGATGATAAATCTTACGAACTCTGGAACGTCCCCGTTGAGAAGGGGGATGTCCAGCAGGTGTCGTAGCCTCAGTAAAAGCACTCCGGCAAGAAGCAGTCAAGTGGCCCGTGATACAACAAGTAGAACAAAACTCAAGAAGTTTCTCATAACTGACCGACACAAAAGAATATTGCCCCACCCGTTCAACCATAATATGATCATGTAAAGACTTGGCAAGATCCACATCAACCAACACACGAACAAAATGGCAAGGGAACCATTTAAGGACCTATGATCAATCTGAATCGGGTTGCCAATAGCTTTGTTGATCCCCATAATAATGCTAGGGTCCCAATATTCGAGACTTAGCTCAAAAATTCGAACACAAACACTAGCTATGAAAGTATTAACTTTGTAAGGGTTGAAATCAGGAACCCAATGAGACAAATGAATTGAACCCGGGTTAATAGCTCAAGACACACGAGCTTAAGCCCAGGAACGATCCTGGACGTTTGAAAATTTGACACAAAAATAACCTTTACCCAGAGGAATTAATTTCTAATCATTATAGATACCCCATAATTCAGAAAGTCGTTTATGAAGCGGCATGATAGGCCATGACTTATTACCCTTACTAAGAAGAACACGACCAATCAAAGAATAAGCAAATTTCAAAAGACATTGTTGATAAATATTTTCGTCAATGGTCACAGAGTAATAATCACCATTTTTAACGGGTTCAGAGATAGAATTGGGTTTACCAAAAATAATCTATACCTATTATAAAAGTGTGAATAGGTTTTAAGGTTTCTTGACAATTTTGATTTGCCAAAAATGTCCTCATGGTAAAGTTAGCTTTAAGGGTAATTAAGTAGTTTTTCATATTGATTTTGATTTTATTTGTTTAATAATATTGACAAGTGTCTTTTTATATTCCAAACCCTTCTTATATGATTTATTTCAATTCTAATTCTTAAAACAATTTAAATTTTTAGATAATATTTATTTTATATTATACTAGATATCGAGAGCTTTCCAACCATATATCATAAGCATATATAAAAGACTTCATATGAGGATTTTAGCCATTTAAAGTTGGGTGTTATGTAAAATACACATTTATAATATCTTTCTTTAATTTTATAAATAATTAAATACATCAAAAAAAGAAAAAACGAGTATGAATTTACATCAAAATGAAGATAAAAAATAAATAAAAATATTTAATATTATTTTATTCAAAATAAATAGCAGGACAAAATACATTTTCTAAACTTTACTATTGGTTGAGAATATCCATACTATAATAAATTTATCATCTATCACACACCCTATATTGTGAGATAATATTATTTTTGGTTGGAGTAAATGATACATTTTTTAGTTATGGGAAGATGGAAATTCGCGACTATTGAAAATTTCAAGGAATTTTATGTTTTTCCCATAAAAAATAATTATTTTTAAAGATATATAAGTTAAATATAATTTTTTACTAAAATTTGAATAAATATTATTTTGTCTCTAAGATCTATTCATTAATCTTTATGTATGTATTTTCCCGTAATAATAGATATAGGGTTCAACATGATTTAGATTCAATTATTAGTTTATTTTATTCATGTATTCTTTCGATAAAAAAAAACTCGATCATTGTGACAATGTAAAGTTAAATTTGCAAAACAAATATATTATAAGTACATACTCTAAAATTTAAAAATGAAATAAACTTGGCTAAGAGTTATGTGTTTGAAAATAATGAAATGATATTTTAAATCTCAAAGTGAAGTGGATGAGATGAGTAATATTTGTTTAATTTTTATCCACAATTGTATATTTATAATTTTTCACTTTCTTAAGGGTTGGCATATATATCTCTATTTTAAAACTAAATAAATGAAAAATAAATAAAAATGATTTTACAGCAAATTAAATTACAATAACAATATAAAACAGTTAATACTAAGAATTTTGAGGTTAAATTGAAAATTGAGAACTAATTTTTTTTAACATTTATTTATGTACTTATTTACTTTTTTATGGATGCACCATTTGACCTTTCTAATCCTATAATTTAGATTCATTTATCAATTTTAATAATATATTATTGTATATTCTTTTAGTTAAATAAGCCCAATAAATATGATAATAAAAATATGAAATTAACTATAAAAGATACTTAAAAGGATAAATATGTGTTCTCAAACTTAACGAAATGCAATTATAAATTATATTTTAATATGGAGGTATCGAGAGCATGAAAATATTTTTTTTATTTTAATTTTATTTTTCTTGGCATAATAAATTTTTAATTAATAGGATGAAAGGTCTAACAAGTTTGGATAATAAAAGAAAATAAGTTATTTTATTTTAGAATTATAAATAAGAAGTCAATATGACTTTTAATAATCTTATTCTATTTTACATAGAAGGAATTTTAATTTAGATTGAAATTATTGTTCCTATTTGGTCTTTCTATTTAATGGTAGTTTTTTTATTTATTACTTATATAGAGATGTATTGGTTGAAAAATAAATACATCAATAAATAGACTTTGATTTAAAAAAAACTAATATAATGAATTAAAATAGATTTAAATAAAATACAATTAAAATGGTATATATACTATTGTAAGAATGGTAGAAGAAATATTAAAGAAAAATCACTTACATATGTACATTTTAACATTTATGATAATACTTAGCTTTGCTTAAAACTTACATACACCCTTAATAAATTATATAATTTTAGGTAAAAAGATATGTATTATATTATTTAGGTGGTGAAATAATCTAACTTAACAAAAAAAATGTAATATAATATGGAAACACGAATCAAAACCTAAAAATTTAAAGAAGTATATATATATATATAGGGGGTTATATGAGACCACCTCATAGGGTGAGTGCATAGGGACCAATCATAGCCACATATCTAGATTTTCTAATGGCTGTGATTTTAGAGCTAAAATTACAAATTAAATGCTGGAAAATAGAGGGAGGGATAAATTAGTAATCCTACAAAATTACCCAATATTCATGGGATTCTGTTGACATTATGATCACACAATCTCTTCAAATCTCACATCAAATTCAACGTGAACAAATCTCATTCTCCTTCTTCTTTGAAAGCTCTTCATGAGAGAACAAGAACCAGTCACCTTTGCTTGTATAGAACACAGGCAATCCTTCCAAATTTCATAACAAATCAACGTGAACAATCATCCATCTTCTTCTTCAATGCACTACGTGAGAAATCATTCATCCTTCTTCTTCAACGCACTATTGTGTGAAAAAGGTTGCAGACAATTCGCCATAGTTGCTAGAGCTCGACTTTAGTTCGAAGTTTGCTTATGAAGATGTAATTTGTTGCTTATGTAGATGTGTCATTGTGCTTTTATATACCATTTACTACATAAGCAAGTCATAAGCAACAAACACATACTACATAAGCAACAATCCTATACTACATAAGCAACAAACATACAATATGTATGCACCACGAATACATTAACTACATAAGCAAGTCATAGCAACAAACCCATACTACATAAGCAACAAACCTATACTACATAAGCAACAAACCTATACTACATAAGCAACGAATATACACTACGTATGCACCACGGATACATTAACTACATAAGCAAGTCATAAGCAACAAACTCATACTACATAAGCAACAAGTCTATATTACATAAGCAACGAATATACACTATATATACACCACGAATACATTAACTATATAAGCAAGTCATAAGCAACAAACTCATACTACATAAGCGATAAGCCTATACTACATAAGCAACGAATATACACTACACATGCATCACATATACATTAACTACATAAGCAACAACCATATACTACATAAGCAACAGAGAAATTTTTTGAAACTGAAACGCTGGAGAGAGAGTGTGCATGAAGAGTGGGTGAAATCACGTGAAAGAAGGAATGAAATCTCAATAACTGATTCTATAATGCAAAATGACCACCCTACCCTTCTTAGTTGCTGAAACAAAAAAAAAACATAAAAACCTCCTAAAAATCTGGACCACCCAAAATTGTTAATCTATGGTTAGAATGTGTCCTCATGGACTCACCCCAAGTAGGAGGACCTATTTGATCCATATCATATATATATATATATATATATATGCTAAGAAAAACTCAAAAAAAAATAATCTGACATTTATATCATAAGTACATATTTTATAACCTACATGTTGATATGCTAATCTTTTACTTAAAAAATATTGTATTAAGTTATGCACAATAAGTATACAACTTACTTGATATTTGAATTTTAGGTGGCGACCACAACATTACATTTGAGTGAAAAAATTTATCAAAAAATTTATTTATGGATCAAAGTAATATATTCCTTCTTATTTCATAAACATGATTTTGAAAATAAATTATTCATTATAATTTAAATATTAATTTCGTTAACAAAAGTAATTGATTTTAGTCACCTTTAAATCTTGAATATCTTTGAAGATATAAGAACTCTACTTTAATTTTTATATATAAAAAAATAATTATGATTTTGATCTCACATTTTGTAGTGTACATATATATGTATTATTAAAGTAATAATTTAAATTTGGTCAGACGTTATTTTCATAGTTATGCATTTTAAAACATGTCCTTCTCTTTAACAATTTAATTTTTAAAATGTATATTTTTCAAGTGCAGGCAGATTTATCATAAATATTAAATTAACAAAGATCTAAATAGCATTTTTCATGTTTTTCTTCTAAATTTTACTATGACGGACATACTATTTTTTTATCCTCTTTACTTTTAACCTTTTTTCTTATTTTTTTCATATCATATTTTATTTTGTTAAATAAAATTCTATCTATGAATAACAATATACATACATACAACTAATAAATAAAAAGTTGTGATGGAATATCAAGAGACAAAAAAAAAACAATAATTTGAGTAAGATTTGAATAGTTATATTTATTCCCTTCTTTAGAGTTCAAAAGTAAAATTCTAAACATTCATATACAAAATTCTATATATGGATAATAATAACAATCCTTTAATCAAATGCTCAAATGTATATATTGACATTCTTCAACATCAAATTTATCATCTGGTAAAACTGATTTAATATTAGGTCGAAGATTTAAATTTATGAAGATATTTATTTTTAACATTTTAAGCATTCAAATACATGCATTATACTTTTGTGATTGTATTGTAAATTTTATGCTACATTGAAAGATGCTCATCAACAAAGATAAAATGAATTTTTTTATGCTTAAGACAATAAAAAGATAGCCTATCAATTTATATATGATGTTTTTTTTTTTGATTTTACAACAAAAAAAAAACATAATAAATTGAGACCTATATTTTGCTCGAAAATGTCACATGCATAGAACATACAACTAAAAAGTGAGGAGTTTTTTGTTATGCTATTTTTATAAAAATACTATAGCTTAACCTATGTTTTACGGTTATTTGACACAATTATGGATTATTATATTCTATATTCTATAATTTTGTTGTAAAGCTCTGAATGATGGATTATACTTTGGATATGCTCAATTGGATGAATTTTTAGAATGCAAAGTGATTTTTTGAAAGAAAACAACATAAAAGATGTAACTGAGATTCTTCATATAATTTATTTCAATGTACTAATTAATAATTTTTACTGCTATTAAATTTGTCATTACTATATTACATAACTAATTTTTTATACAAAAAATATTTAGAATAACAATTAGTCACATCAGCACACTCAATAATAAAAACTTATTTGGAAATAATAAATTTATGATGTCGTGCATGCTCTTAATGATAATAGAATAGAGCATAAATATTGTTAGACACTCATAATTTTGATTTCTATGATGTGGTTCTGTCGTTTATTTGATATATAAATGTGACTATTCTTATAAACTGAATCAATTTATTGACTGCTTTCAATTACAACTGATTAGTCTATTTTATCTTCATATATATTATATAAATAATTAATTTAATCATGGAGAACATGAGAAAATTTGGATAATGGTTAAGTGGTAAATACTTCCATCTCAGCTAGAGGTGTGGGATTTGATTCCCATCATCCCTCCCCTCTAGAGATATATACTTAAATATAAAAAAAGGAGAGCATGAATCAAAATATGTACGGGAGCTAAGCTTCTAAACATAAAATAGAATTTTACTTTCTCATCGTTCTTAACAAATAAGGCACATGTGATGAATGAAAAACTGAATCTTGTACTCAAACCGATTTAAAAGATAACACACATTAGAAAATAGAGTAAAATAGAAATACATCCATGCGTCAACCAATCGTGCTTGGGCTAAAAGTGCATTCAAAAAATAAATTGCAAAAAAATTGCAAAGCTAAGTATGAAAAAGAAGTAGACACTCAAAAAATAAACAAGATGCATTAATTTAAAATAAACAAGATGCATTAATTTAGCTTTTGCAAACTTTCTTTTAAGATCAAAATACATGAATGACATTTATTATAAATACAAATAATATAATAAAAATTAATTCCAATTTATTGATTTAATTTGAGTTAAATTAATAAAATTATTTGCTTCACGTGCAACGCACGTTCACCTTACTAGTATTGGAAAAAGTAGGGGTGAAAGTTTTATCCAAAGAATCTAAACTAGGGTTTACCAAAGAATCCAAAAGTTTGGCTTGAACTGTCCCGGGAGGGGGGACCGCTGCCTTCATATGGGACATTGAGGATGGGCAGATTGTTGGGGAAGTTGCAACCACTTAGGACCATGACACCATAGTAGAAATTGAGGAGGGGACCACCAAAGTTGTTGAAGTAACAAACTTCTCCAACTGCTGGAGGGGACTGCCACCTCCATAAGGCAAGGGAGGAGACGGTTCTTGTGACAAAGAGGTGTCACCCCTTGAATGTCGTCCTTGTGCAGTGTAGGAGAAGGGACAGACGTTTTGGAGGAAGCCAACAAAAGTAGGGATGGCAATTTCCTCCGAACCCGACGGAGGATTCGATACCCGACCCTAACTGAGGAGGGTATGGAGGGTAGTTTTGTACCGATTAAATAAATGGGCGTGGGTATGGGTATTTTCGGGTATGGGTATGGAGGTGGAGTGCAGTACATCCTACCCATACCCTACCCGATACCCGATTAAATAATAATATTATATATATAATATATCTACACATATATTTATTTATAGTATTTTACATATATTTTTTTATTTATACAACTCTATTTATTTATATTTAAAGAAAATGATTTTTTCCCCAAGTCTCAACCAAAATCTACAAACCCACTAACACTTTTGTTTAATCCTTTTTAATATTTTGCTATATTTTTATAATATTTAGTTCGCTAATTCTTATTTGTATTCTTTTTCCTTATTGTTTCCTTAAGAATTTAGTAAATATCAATATCTTTATTTAAATAACTCAAATTTCTCTTTAAAAAAATAACTTAAATTTGAAAAAAATACAATTGTAAGTGGTAAGAGGGTATGGGTAGGGTATGAATACCCGATCATCCGACGGGGTATGGGGATGGGTATGAAAACAAACACGATGGGTATGGGTATGGGTATGGGTATGAGTATAATAAATGGGTATGGGGATGGAGGATATAGAATCCTACCCGAATCCTACCCATTGCCATCCCTAAACAAAAGTTGAGAGGCATCAAGGGCATGTGCTGCTACAACATGACCCATAGAGGAAGATGGAATATGATACATAGATGTTAAATCAATCGGAGAACAAGATCGCGTTGTAGAGACGACAAATCCAGCCATGTTGTGGCCGAAAAATTTGCCCGGGGGCGCAGCCATAAGGCCGACGGCCTTAGATGCGAGTGGAGAGAGAGAAGAGAGCATTCTACAATTAAAATGTCTTCAACTAGTTACAACAAACAACAGTAACAAGATAGTATAATATATTAATATGTCAGTCAAATATATTACGAGTTTCTTTTTCAAGTAAAATAAACATACATATTTTTATATTGGAAAATTTGCATTTCTGGTTCTTTGAGTTGGCATAAATAAACCTTTAGTCCTCTGTGTTTCAAGAGTATCGTTTAACAACCACTAACTTTTAAAAAATGCACATATTGATGATAATTTTTTTAATTTTGCGGATATTTAATGTAGTAATAGATCAAATTGTCGATTTACGTTTTTTGAAAATGAAAAATAACCATAATTTTCAAAAATATGTTTTTAGTTATTTTGACAAAAAAAACTGACGGTCATACCATTCTTTTGGTCATTTTTCATAAAATCGATGCAGTATTTTTTCAGTAGCGATAAATAATTCTCGGTCCCAAAAAATAGGTCTTGATCTCGAAAAATGAGTGTCGAAAAATAAAAATGAACAATCTCAAACTAGCTAAAAAAACATATTTTTGAAAAATATTGCTACACAGATTATTTATTATGTGACAAACAAAAATCCGACCGACTATTAAACAAGCATTATCTAGTAGAAATATGAAAAGAAAAGTACAAGGATATATAATGATGTCAAAAGCTAATCCTGAAGAAGCAAAAATGGGGGGGGTGTTTGATGAGTTGTGGCCAACCCCTCTATGATTTTACCAAGTGTCTTTACTACGACATACGTATGCATGTATTTTTTTCAAAAAAAAAATTAAAATGGGACACGTCATCAACCTACGGAAGTTGAAGCAGCGACTACCCACTTGGGTAACATCTACTTACCCAAAAATGGGATTGCCCGCACCCAACTTCCACCTTAATCGCCACAGATGATTACAAGAAAATAGAATTTCTCTTTAAAGAAAAGTTAACCAAAAAGTTAGCACAAAAAACAATCCTTTCAGCAAATCCACATTAATTCCCATTTCGATGCCTTGTTTAAAGAGAGAAATATTCAGCTGCAATTGCACACTGTGAAGAAACAAAACCACCTGAGGGAGCAGAAAACTAAAAGCTCTTTAACTCCGCCGTAGACCCCGCCGCTAATGGGCCAGTCATCTTCCACCTCGAGGCCCAGATCCTCTAAGTCCGCCGCCGTCACATCCCCGCCAACGGCGGCGCCGGATTCCCAAAACCCTGACGATGTGACGACCGACTTGGATGAATCCATCGCCGGAGATGACTACTCTCTGAAGCTCCCCGACGAATGCCTGGCGTGCGTTTTCCAGTCACTTTCCTCCGGCGACAGAAAGCGCTCCTCTTTGGTGTGCCGCCGTTGGCTCAGAGTCGAGGGCCAGAGCCGCCACCGCCTCTCCCTCAATGCGAAGGCGGAGCTTACTAACGTTATTCCTAAATTATTCGTCCGTTTCGATTCGATTACTAAGCTCGCACTAAAATGTGATCGCAGATCTGTTAGCATTAGCGACGATGCTTTAATTCTAATCTCGCTCAAGTGCAGAAACCTCACGAGATTGAAGCTTCGGGCTTGCCGCGAGCTCACTGATGATGGTATGTCTGTTTTTGCCCTAAATTGCAAGAATTTGCAGAAATTCTCTTGTGGGTCTTGTAGTTTTGGGGCTAAAGGCATGAATTCCTTGCTTGAAAATTGTGGGTTGCTGGAGGAATTGTCTGTAAAGCGTTTACGAGGAATTACTGATGGGGCAGCTACTGAAATAATCGGGCCAGGTAAGGCTGCTGATTCTCTGAGAGTTGTTTGTTTGAAGGATCTCTATAATGGTCAGTGTTTCGGGTCGTTAATTATTGGAGCAAAGAACTTGAAAACTTTGAAGCTGTTTAGGTGTTCTGGTGATTGGGATAAGGTGTTCGACGTTATTACTGAGAGAAATGATGGGCTTGTGGAGGTTCATTTGGAGAGGCTTCAGGTTAGTGACCTCGGCCTCTCGGCGATTTCAAACTGTGCAAATCTTGAAATATTGCATTTGGTGAAAACCCCCGAGTGTACGAATACTGGACTTATTACCATTGCCGAAAAATGTAAATTGCTTAGGAAGCTCCACATTGATGGATGGAAAACAAACAGAATAAGTGATGAAGGATTAATAGCTGTAGCCACTTACTGTCCTAATCTGCAAGAGTTAGTTTTGATTGGTGTGAATCCCACACATTTGAGTTTATTGGAATTGGCAACGAATTGCCAAAACTTAGAACGGTTAGCACTTTGTGGCAGCGAAAGTGTTGGGGACACTGAGATATCGTGCATTGCTGCAAAATGTATCGCGTTGAAGAAGTTATGCATAAAGAGTTGTCCAGTTTCGGACAATGGCATCGAAGCTCTGGCCAGTGGTTGTCCTAATCTTGTGAAGTTGAAGGTGAAGAAGTGTAGGGGTGTAACCTCGCAAGGAGCCAATTGGTTGAGGGCAAGTAGGGTTTCCATTGCGGTGAATTTGGACGCTATCGAACCCGAATTGCCCGATGCGAGCGTTAGTGAGCAGGAAATTGGCGGTGTTGATATTCCATCGGTAAGTGGCCGACAAAATAGAGACGTTAATTTCGCGTCAGGTGGGACTGGGAGGTCAAATTCATTTAAGATGAGGCTAGGTTCGTTTTCGGGTGTGACGTGTGCGTTCAGGAGGTGGTCTAGCTTTGGCGGCCGGTCGAATAATAATTTGGGAAGGCCCTGATGCAGATCGACGGTTGGGAATTAAGGTTGCTTATCTGTTCAGATTTGCATTCTGGTTGAATGTTTTTATGCAACTATATTCGAGTCTACATTCTGATGGTATGTTGGATTTTATGAAGTGAATGTGTTTTGTTTGGATAATTGGGTTAATAGTAACATTGGTTTCTTGGGTTATTTAAGAAGGGAGAAAAACTTAGCAAAACTCTTTTAGTGTGTTGACTATGCAGAACACTACAATGACAACCTGTTTAGCATTGCTGGTTCACTAGTTTTTACTCTTGCTAATTTTTTGGTTGCTGAAGAAAATTATGTAATATTTATAAAGATGTCAACATATGCAAGATTGATCAATGTTAATTCTTGCTAATGTTTCCAAATGTTATCAAAATGATGATTATGAGAACAAATTACTGTCCTTTTATGATTATCTTATTTTATTCTTTTAGGGATAAATCTCCTCATCTATGTGACTCAATGTGATTGTAGATTATTGATGAATGGATGTGGTGCAAAAACTTGAATTTTAGTAGTGATCTGTTCTGCTGTTACTTTTCCATCATAATCAACTGACGAAATTACCGTGTTTGTTAAATGAATATTAAGTTTGCTTTCCCCATTTTGATCACCTGTGAAACAAGCGCACATTCTTCGCTGTGCTGAATCTTTTTGTGTTGTCTGACAGGTTCTCAGTATTCGTATTTTATGTAGGTATAATTACAAAAACTATTTCTGAGGTTTGGGGTAGTTACAAAAGACCCAAATAAGTTTTAAAATTACAAAAATTGTGTCTTATTTTTTACATTTTTACCCTAATTGGTAGATGAACTAACGAAATTTGTTGATTTCATCAAATATTTTACGATTACATCTCTCAAATTTTCTAAATATTACTAGTAACTCAAACTTTTCGTCTTACATTTTACAATTACATCCCCAATTTTTCTGTATATTACAAATAGCCAGGCAAAAAGTTGGGGTTATTTGTGATATTTAGAAAAATTGAGGTATGTAACTTTAAAATATTTGATCACATCAGTGAATTCCATCACGTCAACTAACGGTTGGGGCAAATTAATGTGAACTTCAAGGGGGTTTCTATAATTTTGGAACTTCTCTCAGTTTTTTTGTAATTACCCAAAACTCACGGGTAGTTTTTTTAGTTATCCCTTTTATGTATGGTTCTATCTCACAAATAACTAATGTCACCCATGCTGAGAGATGATATAATGTTTTGGACATCAAATTATGGCAATAATTCCAAAACCCTTTAACTTATCTCCATCCAGTGTCTCGGCCCAACCATTATGCTGCTAAGAAGACACTTTCCTCATCAGAATATCGATTTTCGCTTAACATATCAATGAACCCCCTCACAGGTTCTTATTTTCCAATGTTCGAATCACAATGGTGATGGGTGTTCACATTCTTATATAGCTTCTTCGTAAGAGGTAATCTCTTTGCGAATCAAGAAATTTTATCTTCAGTGGGGTATCATTCCCACTCGGCAATCCTTTTAACCGTTTTATATAGGGATGGCAAAATCCCCGTGCAGAACCTTCCCGTTGATACCCGAATAAAATGGAACCGAGGGGGAATCCCCGGTTAATTTGAGGATGGAAGCGAGAACGGGGATTCCCCACTTTTCTAAAACCGGGGATAGGACGGGGATGTTATTTATATACCCCGTCCCCTTCCCCGATTAGATAAAATAGGGATTCCCCCTCCCCGTCCCTGTTCACCGATATTATATATATATATATATATATATGATTTAGTTCAGGGGCGGCCCTGAGGAGGTCGAGGTGGTGTATTCGCACAGGGCCCCCCGCCGGTAAGGGCCCTCGGAGATTTTTTTTAATGTGTATATATATATACGTTTACATTAAGGGGGAATTTTTTAAGTACTTATTATGGATAGTGGATATTCTTTTCTACACATAGACATAAGAAAACTCTTTTCTACCTAATTTGACAAAAATGTCCCTCCTTTAATTTGAAGATTTTGAATTTTGAAACTTATGTAATTAATACATTCCTTGATAATCGTGTACACTTCCCCCCAAATACACACACACACACCTATGTATAAAATCGTATACCCTTATCGTGCCCTATCGTGCCCATATCGTGCTCATATCGTGCCAACCCCCATGTACATATACATAAAAAAGGCACGATATATCGTGCCTAATTTTAACTGAGGCACGATATATATCGTGCATATTTTAAAATTGGACACGAATATTGGGCACGATATCGTGCCTAATTTTTACTGAGGCACGAGTATTGGGCACGATATCGTGTCTTATTTAAAATTGGGCACGAATATTGGGCATGATATCATGCTTAATTTTTACTGAGGCACGATATCGTGCCCTATTTAAAATTGGGCACGAATATTGGGCACGATTTTGGTTACGAAAGACCATAAAAAGAACTTCTTGATATTTTTGTGAAAAAGAAGAAGAAGAGAGAGAAAAAATAAAGAGCAAATGGGGAAGAATTGTATATATGTATGCATGTATTTAACAAGAGAGAGAAATACAACTTACCTACTTTAAAGGCTTGCATTTAAAGCCTCAAGGGTATTGTGGTAAAAGAACCCCAAAAGTGGTTAGAAAACATAGGCCTTGTATGGTTATGTTTCCATGGACTATTTCTAGTTTCTAGTGTTGGAAAATGAATTTTCAGAATTTATTGGTTTTCGTGTGAAAACTGGAATTATGTTTGGATTAGTGAATGAGAATGAGTTTTATGTAGGTTTGGAAATGAGATTATGTTTGGTTAAGTAGTTTTGAAATAGTATTTTATGTATATAATAATTTGAAAAGTTGGTAGTGGTTGAATATTTTAATTGAATATATAATATTATATTTGTAAGATTGTAGGCTAGTGGGTCCCATTAAATATATATAGTAGTATTTTAAGTAGATAAAGTTGGTAATGGAGGGTCCCACATATATAATTAGATTAAAAATTAAAAATAGTGATTGATAAGTGATGTAGTGTAGTGTATAGGGTTGAGAATTGAAATTGTAGGTTTGAGATTGTGTTTTATGTGAAAAATGGAAAGTGAAAATGATGATTTTCATTGAAAATTTTAGAAACAAGCATGATTTCATTTCTATGAATAGTTGGAAATTGGAAATGGGGTCTTGGAAACATAAACAAACAAGGCCATAGTTTTTTATCATACATGTCAAAAAAGTCTCTCTCCTATCCCAAGTGGGTAATTCCCACCATTTGCTCTTACATTAATATAAACAAGAGCAAATAGGGTAAATTACCCACTTGTGATAGGTGAGAGAGTTTTTTGACATGTAGGATAAAAAATATAGTTTTCTACCCACTTTTGGGGTTCTTTTACCACAATACCCTTGAGGCTTTAAATGCAAGCCTTTAAAGTAGGTAGATGTGTATTTCTCTCTCTTGCAATTAAATACACCCATACATACGTTTCCCCTTCTATTTTGCTCTTCATATTTTCTCTCTCTTCTTCTTCTTCTTTCACAAAATATCAAGAAGTTCTTTTTGTATTCTTTCATAACCAAAATCGAACCAAAAAATTGAATAACAAGGTAATGTTGCTTCTCCTCTTAATTACTTAACCTTGTTTAAATCGAATAACAGACAATATACTTACAATATGGAGTGTTGGCACGATATAGGCACGATTTCATATAACCCTAAATAACCCTACAACACGATATCGTGCCTAATTAAACCTACGGCATGATATCGTGCCCAATTAATCTCTTCATTAATGTGAGCATGGATATCGTGCCCAAGTGGGTTCCTTCCAAGTGGGTTAGCATATATGCCTGCAAGTGGGTTTTTTTAATATATGTATGCACAAGCTGACAAACATGCGTTTTTGGGGTTCCTTCCCAAGGTGCAACAAAAGATGCACCTTTTATTTCATTTTAATATTATAATAATGATAAAGCATGCTCATTAGGTGTTCGAATAGGCTGAACGAGTTTTATCTTTTTTTTTGATCGGTTGAACGAGTTTTATCTTAATTGGGCACGATATTGTACCCAATTAACCCTGCGGCATGATATCATGCCCAAATAACCACGCGGCACGATATCGTGCCCAATTAACTCTGCGTCACGATATCGGTCCCAAATAACCATACGACACAATATAGGCACGATATGGCACCATATCGTGCCTCTTCGTTTTCCTCATCTAATCGTGCCATAGCCGAAAAAATATACCCTATTTTCGAACACTAACCCAAAATACTTCATCTATTTCGAACATTCTAACAACTAAACTCAAATATTTCACATTATCAACTATTGTATACATATATTCGAATATTCACAAATAGGTTTCGAAAATTATGAACTAAACTTCATAGATTTCTAACACCATATTTATTTCGAACATGAGGGATATCTAAATGTTTGTTACGGTTTCTATACGTTTTTAATGGTTATAATAACAACTTCAGTTTCAAAATTCAAAAAACCCAACTTAAAGGCAGGGGCAATTTGGTCAATTTGGGTAGAAAAGAGTTTTGTTATATTGATGGGTAAAAAAGAGTACCCACTATCCATAGTGGGTACTTTAAAAATTTTCCCTATAAACAAAGGCTTTCAAAATAACAAATGATTAAGATGGCCCAGCGGTGGCAGCATTTTTAAAGGATTTGAAGGTCTAGTGTTCGATTCTGTTCTCTTGCAGAGTTCATTAATACAACATTTTTTCTTTTTCCAAAACCAAATATATATATATATATATATAATAAACCAAGAAGATCAATTTTTCGAAGCTAATTTATTAGTAGTTCTTTTCTTTTTTGTCTTGTCTCTTTGGTAAATTATATTGGATGATTTTTTTATAATTTTATTTTAATGAAATAAATATTAAAGTTGGAGTATGATATTTTTATTGTTAGATATGTTATTTTATATGTTAAATTAATAGAATTACATTTGTAACATGTGTTTTGTCCTTTTTTTTAATCTAATTCGAGGGGCCCCATTAATTTATTTTTTGCTCCAGGCCCCTCAAAATTCAGGACCGGCTCTGATTTAGTTCAAATGATACCACCCTCCTTGGGTGAGACAAGATTAACTAATCTTATCCATTTTTTTTTTTAAGGGTTGTGATTTTTATGATTTTTTTGGATCTTTTCATATTTATTTTAATGCAATAAGGGTATAATAATAATTTTCTATTATCCAACGGTTTTTCTGGTATGCTTTGACTTTTTGAAATCGTTGTTATGGGGTGAGATTGTAACTGCCGGATTTAATGGCGTTATTATAGGAAGCAGTTTTTTTCCAATTTTTTTTTTTTTCCGGAATACAGTATAGTTAGGGTTCGTTTGTGCTTAAATATATAGTTGTTTTTGTTGCACTGTTTTACGATAATAAGATATAGTTGAGTATAATATACTGCATATTTTAGTTATTCCACATTGTTGTAGTTAGTTTCTAGATAAGCATGGTTAGTTGATTTTGCTGTATAGTTTATGACACATTGCATAGTTGGGTATATGTACTGTATATTTAGTTTTTTTCACAGTATAAACATCTCCTAGATAATGTATAATTAGTTGATGTTTGTTGCATGGTTTCAACTATGCAACATCTTATAGTAATTTATGCAGTGTTCCCAAAGTATTTTTGCACCATCTCCAACGCGAAAATTTACAGATTACAGTACATAAAGTATGGGTTAAATATAAGCCAGTCTCGAGTTCTTCATGGTTGTGCCGTCATTTTGGAATAGGAATCATATTCTTCTTCGCCATTTTTTTCTCGATTTTTCAAGATATAAAAAGTCTGGGTTAAATATAAACGAGTTTCGAATTCTTCATGACTGTTTCGTTATTTGGAACAGAAATCATCATCCTCTTCACAATTTTTTTGCTCTGTAAAATCTACAGAACTCGTTAATGGCATGTAGGAAGAAAAATTTATTATGATGCGTTAATGGTGGAACTGAGAGAGAGAGAGAGAGAGAGAGAGAGAGAGAGAGAGATGATCACGTGGGATTTTGATATGTATGAGAGAGAAATAGATTTGATTCTAATCTCCTTCTATTTTTGTAACCACTTTGTTATGTTATTTTACCCTATTACCCTTATGTTGATTAAATTAATATTTTAATATATTTTTTATCCATTAAATCACATCCATTGATTAATAGTTGAGATTAGTCCATCATGTCTCACCTAGAGCCATGGTCTCACATGTGTATATATATATAAGGATGGGATCTCATGTGGCAACCTCGTACCATGTGGCAGTGTGGATGGATCCTATCCATTCATCCTATTCAATCAATGGTTCAGATTAGGCCTAAAAATACACTATTTTTCAATTATTTTATGTGTAAAAAGGCAAATCGGTAACTATCAAAATGGTGTAACAATAATACCATATTTACTTACCTAAAATCAAGGGATATAATCAATATCACCTTTCTATAACAGACACGCCAAATCATAAGCCAAAAAAACGGATCCATCCTCTTCATTCTTCATTGACGCAATACAACAAGAAAAAAAAATCTGCATCAAAATCACAAAATCCATCCTATCCACCATTATTGAACGAGGAAGAAGGTGTACACCATGGACGATGAGTATACTCAATCACACCAAAGTGATATGTTGATAGACAATCCAGATGAAAGTTGCGATTCGGGAGCATTGGGTCCTGGTATGTGCAATTCTCTTTCAAAAAATAACAAATTTTCTTTGACCATCCTATCAACATAATATGACAAAATCTTACATCGTGATTTTGGCTTATTTTGGTGTATAAATATGAAAAGAATTGTGTACATAATAGAGTACCATAGTGCATGTTTGCTCGTTATTTGACAGTGTATGTGTTAATGCTTATTTAGGTATAAAAACATTGACAATATTATACACAGTAAGTGTAATTTTCGTGTATGCATATGTATACGATTGTGCAAAGATAAGCATACAATATGGGGTGGGATAAGATTTATTTGATGGTAAGCCTTTATGCGTATTTTGGTGTAAAAATGTTGATAATATTATACCTGGAAGCATTGTTTGGTGTATAGATATGAATATTTTGGTGCTAATATAACATGAAATATGGCATGGTTTGATGTTTATTTGAGACTAAACATTGATACTTAACTTGGTATAAAAATATTGACAATATTGTACATTAGAAGTATATTTTGGCGTATACATGTGCATACATTGGTGCTTTATAATCATAAAGTGTGGTACAAAAATAATTCCAATACTGGTACCACAAATTATATTTTGGTGTACACTTGTTCAATATTTGGTGATAATATAAGTATTCAGTAATTCATTGTTAGCTGTTTAATTGAGAATAATGCCTTGATACTTTTTTTTAGTATACAAATATTGACAATATTGTATATTTTCAAGACTATTTTGGTGTATACATGTGACTGATTTGGTGTACAAATATGCAGATTTTAATGTTGAAAGTGTTAGTCCAAGTGGCTACAATAATCTAGAGGGGGGTGAATAGATTATTCCGATTTTTCGCAAATCACCCTCTTTTTCGAAACAACGAGTAAATAACAAAAATGTAAATGCGGAAAATAAACAACACTCGTTGATTTAAAGAGGTTCAACCCACCTAGGGCCTAATCCTCTACCACCCCAGTATCTCCGGGATGGATTTCAAAAAGAAAAAAAGGTTTTATTAATTTACCAAAAATTAATACAACACCTTGAGGATTACCACAATCCTCTTTCACCACTTTGAGGATTACCACAACCCTCTTACAACACCTTTGAAGATTACCACAACCTTCAAACACCTATCACCTAGATCACCCAAGTGTATTCTTACCACAAGAATACTCACAAGGATGTCTTGTGTTGAATGATGACCAAAATCAAGATTACAACTCAATAATGATTGATACAATATGAGTACAAGTGTAATCAAGAATTGAAAGCCTAGACCTCAAATAAGTGCAAGTGAAAGTGCTTAGGCTAATACAACAAGATATATGAAAGTGTTTGCTCAATTGCTCTTTGCTTGTATATCAGTGTTGTATCTTGTTGCTTGAATGAAGCCTCTATTTATAGTAGAGGTCTTGGCTTTGATTTCCGGACATTGGCTCCTCCTTGGAGAGTGATTTGCTTGCAAAAGAAACCATTTAAAATCATCAATATAGTCATTAGAAATCAATCCCACATTTTAAGGAAATATGTTTGTTTGTCAAACGGTCGAAATTTGTCATCAAAAGATAGGGCGACCGTGATCGGCCGCACGAAATAGACGTTGGAAAAATACACAAAAAAAACACAGGCGACGGTCGACGTCTACCTCGACCGGCGACCATCACCCCAACCGGTCCCCCTCATGGTTTTTGCAAAGATCAAGTGTTCTGCTTTCAAACGCACTTTGCAGTCTGCCTGGCCGCCGCACTGGCGGCCGGCCGACCGGACGGCCGGTCGACGCCTTGAAGCGGCCGACGGTCGACCGCTTGTTTTTTGCTTCCGTCTCATTTTCTGTTTAAAAACATCTTCAGTGCACGGGTTGCCCTATAGAGGCGACCGTCGACCACGAGACAAATATTGTCCAATATTTGTCGAAAATAAAACTCAAGAAATACTCCGAAAATATAGTAAAAACATCTTAAACCGATCGGAAGTATTAGGACAACATTTAGAAACATCGTTTGAGAGTGAAAACCCAAAAACGTAAAATCATTAAAAGCGTTGTCCAATTTAGACGAAAATAAACTTGAAGAAATACTCCTAAAAAATATTAAAACCATTTTAAATCATTTAGGAGTATTTGGACAACAATTAAAAACATTGTTTTGGTGTGAAACAAAATCATCAAAATTAAGATAAAAACATGTATCAAACAATCTCCCCCTTTTTGATGATTACAAACCAAAACAATTTTTTTACACAAACTAAGAGAGCAATTTTTAGAAATGATTTTCCGGTAAAAATATTTGACCGTTTGGAAGCAACCAAAATTTCCAAAAATATAATAGCAACCAAGTAGGGAGTAGATATTTTCAATAATAAGCTCAAGCTCCCCCTATCAACAAGCACATCAAGAATAATGTAAGAGCAATAATTCATAAGCTAAAAGCTTTAGCTTTTACAAATTGTTCAAGAGCTTATAAGCTCCCCCTGTCACAAAACAACATTAAACAATAATATAAGTCCATCAAGCAACAATTGGACTAAGAACAAATCACAACTTATGGCTTTTATGAGCCATAGCTTATAGCTTTTATGACAAGCTTTTATTAGCTTCTTTGAGCTAATGAGCCAATATCCTGTTTCTCCCCCTTTGGAATCATCAAAAAGAATGGTAGAATGATAGAAACATCATAGAAGAATATCAAAGTGCGCCAAAGAAATTGTTTATCAACCATTGAGCAATTTAGGCTTAAAAACCAAGGAAAATGGGAGAAATGTAACATAAAAGATCCATGAGCTTATTAGTAAGCTAAAAACATGATTTCAAAATGATTTTAAGACATTTTGAAGCAAGAGAATCATGTAGAAGTTGAAAGTTTCATTGCGACATTTCATCGAACACCTTGTGTGCGGTAAAAAAAAGAAGAGGTTGTATATAACCTTTGTAAATGGTTCAAGCCAAAAAATTTCAACACCAATTCAAGTCACTCATCATACATAACAATACAACAACCAAGCTCATCATGATCATACGAAAATTACATCAAAAAAAGTTCAAGAAACTCGAAAACTCAAGGTTCCACCCAATTGAGTAAAAGAAGCGAAATTCTTACCATTTAATCGGAAAGAGTGAGCCATAATGATGATGATCATGCTATATAATGTCCATGTTGTGTAAGATATGCATGAAATCCATTTTTGAATGAAAGTTGAGTGAATTTGGCAAAGGGGACGAAAAATGACCAAATATTTGTTAAAAGGAAGAATGCTGAAGACAGAACGTTTAAAAGCCAAAATATAGCTTAGGGCGACCGGTCGAGGTTGAGGGCGACCGGTCGAGGTTGAGGGCGACCGGTTGCCCTCAACTTCTTCAGCCCACTGTTTTGTCAGTTTTACCAAAATCCGAATTTTCAACCAAAAAAAAAAAACCGATTTTTCGCCCCTAAGTTTTAAAAACGTGCAAAATGCAAACGTAAGCTTCATTCAATATGCATTATGCCTAACCGAGCTCGTATTGAAGAAAAAGTCTCGGAAGATAGCGGTTTTGTGAAAATATCCGCTAATTGATCTTGAGATGGTACAAAGGATATCTCAATTTTACGTTTTGAAACACAATCCCTTAGAAAATGATGTCGAATCTCAATATGTTTAGTACGGTTATGATGAAACCGGGTTTTGAGCAATATTTATAGCGGATATATTATCACAAAAGATAGGTACATTTTCAAAAGAGCATTTGTAATCCGCTAAGGTTTGTTTCATCCAAAGAAGTTGAGTACAACAAAATGCGGCGAGAAATATATTCGGCCGGCCGTTGAAAGAGAAACACAGTTTTGCTTCTTTGAAAACCAAGAAACTAGGCAATCGCCTAAAATTGACATGATCCGGAAGTACTTTTCCGATCATCAATATTTCCCGCATAATCCGAATCACTATAACCTTTAAGAGAAAAGTTTTCATTCTTTGGATAAAATAAACCATATTGAATGGTGCCTTTTAAATATCGAAAAATCCTTTTAACGGCACTCATGTGAGATTCTTTGGGATTGCTTTGAAAACGAGCACATAGGCATACCGCATGAAGAATGTCCTGGTCTACTAGCGGTTAAATAAAGTAAACTACCAATCATACCTCGATACTTTGATTCATCCACGGACTTGCCTTTCTCATCTTTGTCCCAATTTTGACATTTGTTGCCATAGGAGTAGAGAGACGGTTCTTCCTTCTTCAATGCCGAACTTTTTCAAAAGTTCTTTTGTATACTTTGATTGTGAAATATAAATACCTTCTTGACATTGCTTAATTTGAAGTCCAAGAAAGAAGTTAAGCTCCCCATCATACTCATCTCGAATTCTCCTTGCATTAACTTAGAAAATTTCTTGCACAAAGAATCATTAGTAGCACCAAAGATAATATCATCAACATATATTTGCACAAGTAAACAATCTTGCCCTTTTTCAAAAACAAATAGAGTTGTATCAACTTTACCTCTTATAAAACCATTTTGTAGAAGAAATGAACTAAGTCTATCATACCATGCACGGGGTGCTTGTTTTAAACCATACAAGGCCTTTTTAAGTTTATAAACATCATTAGGCCTAGAAAAATTTTCAAACCCCGGAGGTTGTTTTACATAGACTTCTTCTTGAATAATACCATTTAAGAAGGCGGATTTAACATCCATTTGGTAAAGTTTGAAATTTTTAAAGCAAGAATAGGCAAGCAAAATACGAATAGCTTCTAAACGTGCTACGGGTGCAAAAGTTTCATCATAGTCAATACCTTCTTCTTGACAATACCCTTGAGCTACTAACCTTGCCTTATTTCGAACAATGTTGCCTTGATCATCAAGTTTGTTCCGGAAAACCCATTTTGTGCCAATAATGGTTTGAGAAGGAGGACAAGGTACCAATTCCCATACATCATTTCTTTCAAATTGATTCAACTCCTCTTGCATCTCTAGAAACCAATCCTCATCCTCAATAGCTTCTTTAGCATTTTTAGGCTCTTTTTGAGAAATAAGAGCTTTCTCGGCAAAGTTTCTTCGAGTCATTACTTTATCAAGGGGATCACCAATAATAAGATCTTTTGGGTGATCTCCCTTAAATTTCAATGCAACGGAAGATCCGAGATATCACCTCTATCTTCTTGAGGACCATTTGAAGTGGACGGTTGATCATTTGATGTAGACGGTTGATTATCAATTTGAATAATTTGTTCAATAATATCTTCCTCATCACTTTCATCATTAGGAATTCTTTCAACTCCCGAAGCTTCATTGAATTTAACATGGATGGATTCTTCAACAACTCCACTAGTCTTATTGTAAACCCGATATGCTTTGCTTTTTGTTGAATATCCCATAAATATCCCTTCATCGGCCTTAGGATCAAGTTTGTCCAATTGATCCTTGGTATTCAAAATAAAGCATTTACAACCAAATATTTTGAAATAACTAATATTTGGAGTTCTACCTTTCCAAAGCTCATATGGAGTTTTATTCATTTTAGGACGAATATAAACTCGGTTAATGACATAGCAAGCGGTACTTACGGCTTCGCCCAAAAATACTTTGGAAGTGAAAATTCATTGAGCATGGACCGACTCATTTCTTGTAATGTTCGATTTTTCCGTTCGGCTACTCCATTTTGTTGAGGTGTCCTTGGAGCCGAGAAATTATGAGCATATCTTTTGGTTTCACAAAATACTTTAAATTCACCGTCAAATTCTCCACCTCGATCGCTTGAATAGACTTGATAGTATCTTCTTTTTCATTCTCAATAAGTCTACACAACTTAACAAACTCATTAACGGCATCGTTTTTATTGGTAAGAAAAAGAGAGCCCAAGTATATCTCGAATAATCATCGACTATAACAAAAGTGTAATGTTTTCCATTTAGACTAGCCGTACCAATATCTCCGTACAAATCAAGGTGAAGCATTTGTAGGGGTTTGGTTGTGGAAATTTCATTTTGGGCTTAAAACTACTTTTAACTAATTTGTTCTTTTGACAAGTGTCACATAAGCCAAGATTTTCAAAATTCAATTTGGGTAGTCCTTTCACATGTTGGTTTTTGTAAATATTTTTCAAATTCTTGTATCCAACATGTCCAAGTCGCCTATGCCATAAATTAGTTAAATCATTATTGGCGACTAAACAAGAAACATTTTGACTAACCAAATCACTTGTACAAATTTTGTAAAGATTGCCTTTTCTATTTGCTTCACAAATAATTTCACCATTTTTAAGAATAAGGCATTTTTCTTTATTAAAGGAAACATCATATTTTGAATCACAAAGTTGGCTAACACTTATCAAATTAAACTTAAGCCCTTCAACTAATAGAACATTACTAAGAGAGAAAGAAGAGTTACCAATTTCTCCATTTCCAAGAATTTTTCCTTTGCCATTGCCGAACATGACCATACCCTCTTCTTGGAGCTTGATGTTGGTAAAAAGTTCTCTCCTCCCGGTCATATGGCGTGAACATCCGCTGTCCACGAGCCATTTTGAATCTTCCATTGTGGTTATGGCCCCTATTATCTACAAAAGAATTTCTTTTAGGTACCCTATTTTGGGGGTCCATGGGGTTAGTCTTGAGACCTTTGGGTCTCCAAACATGTCTTGAGCTATTTCTCAATTTGCAATTATTAGCATAATGTCCAACTTTGCCACAATAAAAACAAGTAGGAGTATTATAATTATTAGCACGTACAAAAGTCGGACCTTGGTTATTTTTCTTAAAAACATTTTGAAATGGCTTATAACCAAGTCCCGATTTGGAATGCTCACCTCTTTGTGCATCTAAAATTTTTGTGACTTTATCCGTACTTATGTTGAAACGATGCACGTCATTTTTCAAACATTCAATATCTTTTGTGAGCAATTCCTTTTCGGTTTCAAGAGAATGAATCTTAGTAAGAGTAAGAGCATGAGCTTTGTCTAGAGATTCATAAGAGGTAAATAATTTTTCCTTTTCAACCTTAATCTCATTATGCTCCTTTTTCAAATTTTTGTATTTAACGATTAAATTTTGAAACTCAATTTGCAATTCATCAAAATCACATTGCAAGTCATCAACTATGGAGGAAGTAGAAGAATTTGAGTGTACCTCATTGTTTTCATCGTCTATAGCCATGAGACGTGTTCGGTTTCTCCTTCCTCATCGGTTGTTTCGAGTAGTTCATCCCATGTTTTGACTTCCGCATTTAGAGCCTTCTTTTTGTGAAAGGCTTCCTTTTCTTTTGCTCCTCTTCATCGAGCTTCGGGCAATCGGCAATGAAGTGCCCGGGTTTTCCGCATTTAAAGCAAGCATTATCTCTTGGTTTTCTTGCTTTATTTTTATTCACAAATTTTGCAAATTTTCGAACAAGTGCGGCCGTCTCCTCATCATCATCATCATTATCATAGTATGCATTATTAGAAGAAGAAGCAAGACCTTTAGGAATAATTTGCATACCCGATTGATTTGTGGATGGTTTGGAATTTTTCCTCTCCTTGAGATAGACTTCATAGATGAGTAGGTTTCAATAAGCTCATCAAACTTGAGTGTCTCAAGATTTTGTGCCTCCGTGATTGCCGTTACTTTTTTGGACCATGAGCCGGGAAGTGCATTTAGTACCTTGGTCACCTTGTCTTCTTCGGAGATGACTTTGCCGAGGGCCACAAGAGGATTGACAATATTGTCAAGCCTTTCCACCATTTTGGAGATGCTTTCGCCATCATACATGTTAAAGTTTTCAAGTCTTTAACAAGCATGGTCTTTCTTGCTTGCTTAACTTTCTTAGTCCCTTCATAGATTGTCTCCAATTTTTCCCAAACCTCATGTGCCGACCTTATGCCTCTTATGCGATTGTACTCGGTGGCGGTAAGAGAACAATGCAAAATATTTAAGGCCTTACCGTTTAGAGAAAAAGCATTTTTGTCGTTTTCATCAAACTCCTTGAAAGGTTTAGGAGCCAAGGTGCCATCCTCCGATTTCTTTGTTGGTTGATCAACTCCTTCAATGACCACATTCCAAATGTCGAACCCGCACCCTTGTAGGAAGCACTCCATACGGTCTTTCCAAAATGCGTAGTTGTTGGCGTCGAATAGTGGTGGCTTATTGGTAGAGGCGCCGGTGGTGAGATGAGCATCATTTGTAGCCATGGATCTTTCCTCTTTACTCGAACGAGCTAACCAAAGAGTTTGGCTCGATACCACTTGTTAGTCCAAGTGGCTACAATAATCTAGAGGGGGTGAATAGATTATTCCGATTTTTCGCAAATCACCCTCTTTTTTTCGAAACAACGAGTAAATAACAAAAATGTAAATGCGGAAAATAAACAACACTCGTTGATTTAAAGAGGTTCAACCCACCTAGGGCCTAATCCTCTACCACCCCAAAGATCTCCTGGGATGGATTTCAAAAAGAAAAAGGTTTTATTAATTTACCAAAAATTAATACAACACCTTGAGGATTACCACAATCCTCTTTCACCACTTTGAGGATTACCACAACCCTCTTACAACACCTTTGAAGATTACCACAACCTTCAAACACCTATCACCTAGATCACCCAAGTGTATTCTTACCACAAGAATACTCACAAGGATGTCTTGTGTTGAATGATGACCAAAATCAAGATTACAACTCAATAATGATTGATACAATATGAGTACAAGTGTAATCAAGAATTGAAAGCCTAGACCTCAAATAAGTGCAAGTGAAAGTGCTTAGGCTAATACAACAAGATATATGAAAGTGTTTGCTCAATTGCTCTTTGCTTGTATATTGTGTTGTATCTTGTTGCTTGAATGAAGCCTCTATTTATAGTAGAGGTCTTGGCTTTGATTTCCGGACATTGGCTCCTCCTTGAGAGTGATTTGCTTTAAAAAAGAAACCATTTAAAATCATCAATATAGTCATGTTAAAATCAATCCCACATTTTAAGGAAATATGTTTGTTTGTCAAACGGTCGAAATTTGTCTTTGTCAAAAGATAGAGCGACCGGTCGCACGAAATAGACGTTGGAAAAATACACAAAAAAAAACACAGGCGGCCGGCCGACGCGTCTACCTCGACCGGCCGACCATCACCCCAACCGGTCCCCCTCATGGTTTTTGCAAAGATCAAGTGTTCTGCTTCAAACGCACTTGCAGTGCTGCGGCCGCACTGGGCGGCCGGCCGACCGACCGGCCGGCGCCGAAGCGGCACGGTCGCCGACCGCTTGTTTTTTGCTTCCGTCTCATTTTCTGCTTCTAAAACATCTTCAGTGTACGGTTTGCCCTATAGGGCGACCGGTCGACCACGAGACAGAAATATTGTCCAATATTTGTCGAAAATAAAACTCAAGAAATACTCCGAAAATATAGTAAAAACATCTTAAACCGATCGGAAGTATTAGGACAACATTTAGAAACATCGTTTGAGAGTGAAAACCCAAAAACGTAAAATCATTAAAAGCGTTGTCCAATTTAGACGAAAATAAACTTGAAGAAATACTCCGGAAAATATTAAAACCATTTTAAATCATTTAGGAGTATTTGGACAACAATTAAAAACATTGTTTTGGTGTGAAACAAAATCATCAAAATTAAGATAAAAACATGTATCAAACAGAAAAGTATCCAACGCGTTGAATCTGAGAGCGCTAGTAATATCCCCCGACTCTACCAAGTATTGAATACCTGAAGTAGAACAAGATAAAATACCGCGAATAGGCATGCAATTTGTCACTTTGGAGAAAGGTGTGGAATTTTATATGAATACGATAAACGATGCGGCTTTGACATATGAATAAACACCTCAAGGAAATTTAAAAACAAGGAGATTCGGCTGTAATACATTGTTTGTAATAGAGAAGGTGTGGCACATGTGGCAAAATTGCATCACACAACAACCGTACATGTCCCTAACAACCTACAGAATGAGAAAATCCTTTTTCATGCATTTTCAACGTTGTACTTTCCAAATACTCAGATCAAACATTTGTCTTATGTTAATTGTATGTCATTTATTGTCTAATTGAATGTCATTTCTATTCTAAATGTGCATTCATTTTTATGCCTATATGACTAAAGTAATAAAAAACTGGCCCTAAATCATAAATGCTTTTAGAGAATAATTGCTATATGTGTGTCTATTTACTATTAAGTATACACAACGTCATCAGTAATTATGCGACAACTTGTCTTTGTCTTCAGTTTTTGGTATTTTTATACCATTCTCAACTTCAACATTATATGTCTGCCAAAATACTACTAAATGTTTACCAACTTATCGTCAATTGTACGTTTTAATATAAATTGAAATTTAAATTTTTAAACGTTTGCATTGAAATCCAAAAACAAAACATAATGATAGTACTAATAGTACACAAGGTGCTTATAAATTATGCACTCAAAAAACTCATTAACACCTGTAAAACAATACCAAAAACTTTATTCTAACATGTATATACCAAAACTTTAATAAACATGTACCACAATGCTATTAATTGTGCACTGTTTATTCACTAACCATACATCATAAAAAACAAGTCACATCTTAAACATAGAAAATATATTAGCGTCGGTTCATTTTGTAATAAGTCACCAAAATGTTGTCAATTTAGCACTGAAGTACCGTAGTCTAGTCCAATATAGTAATAAAAATGTGCTTAAACACCCCATCTAACAAAACAAACCAAATATTCATATCCAATTTACTTGCCACAGACAATTTTTTTAGCCAACTCAAGAACCCTGCCTTTCTCTTGGTTCAGATCATCCATTAGAATTGCATGGCAATATAACGTCATCAGTCGTGCAAATTCTGCGGCATCAGCCTTGTCAAATCGACAATCCCATTTCTTTAATGCTTCCCCCATGTAGGTTTCTCTTGCCATTGAAAATTATCAACCTGGTATTGAAAACATGAACAATATTAAAGAAGGCGAACTCAAACACAATATATCAAAAAAAATATACAAACAAATCTAATTGTGCACTGTATGAACTTTAATTGTATACCAAAATAATATTATTTAAACACCATTTGTCATTATGCATTTCATGGACAGTATATACACATGACCAAACTTATCAATGCATTGAAACACATATTCATGACGCAATAACAATACTAAATATGCACAAATACATATATCCATGGCTCTTTTTTTTTCTAATGCAGGGGTTAAACAAAAACACCACAATATATTTAACTATATACCAATAGTAAGAAAACATATATATATCATTCCTAAGTATAATGTACACCAAAAAAACAAGGAATGATTCACCATAAAAAAGAGCAAGTTATACATACACATTTCACCAAAACCCAGTTTCATAAAAACATAAGAGAATCAACAAAATCTACAAAAATAAACCATAAACACGCACGTTACACTCGTAACTCCACTCTATATCTCAACTTGCACCATCCCATATCAATAACATAAAAATTACACAATCTATTAACTAAATATACATTGTTTTTATCAACTTTTACACCAAAAATATCTCCACCAAATCTGTACTATTTCGCACAAAAATAACTCCAGAAACAAAAAACAAATTATCGCTTGTACAAATCAAAAACAAAACCCTAGATACTTTAAAATAAAAAAAAATGCTTACTCTACTTACTGCAAATTACTTCAAAAAACTAAAATGGACATCAACATGTTTCTACAAAAAAAGAAAAAACATTAAAGGTTAAACCCTTTCTAACAAATCTCCAACCAAAAAAATAAAAAAATGAAACTAGACGCTTACCTTTACCAACAATTAGAACGGCCTTTTGGTTTTTGTTGTTGAACCTACTCTAATGAGCTTCGAAACTGACTAAAAATGAGGGGTTTCGGCCGTTTGATAGAATGAACAAGAGAGAGAATAAAAGAATGGAGTTTTGATTTTGTGTGAAAAGGAGTTTGCAGATAAGCGGGAATGATTAATTGAAATCCCAAAAAATGGGGGGTTATGGGGGGTAACCATAACTGCCGAGATATTTTTGTTTATAAAATGACCATTGTGCCCTTAAATGGGCGATATTAAATATTAAAAAAAAAAAATTCGAAAAAACGGGCCTTAGGATTAAACAGATTAATGGCTTAGATTGGTCCACACTGCCACATGGTAAGGCCCCTGCCACATATGATCCTATATATATACAGGATTTAGATCTGGTGAGTCCACATAACTTACGTGAGTATGTGAGACCCAATCTGGAGCATTGAGTTATTTTTCAAATGGTCTAGATTAAACAGTTTCTATCATTTTTTAATGGTTAATTTATTGGACAAAAAGACTTTTTGGTAAATCCATCTTATATCAGTTATTAGGGAGGGAAGTTATATTTGGTAGTGGCTACAATTAAAGGATCAGTTTCAATGTGATTCTCTTACAAATCTTCTTTATTGGATAACCGAAAAAGTTCAAAGTCTTCTCACTCAAAAAAACTCCTCTCGGTCGAAAAATCGGAAGAAAACCCATCTATATCTCATAAAGATATTTGCATACCTCTCGTGAAAATCCCAATCGAAGAAAACTCCATACATATCTCGTGAAATCCCCATTGGAGTCTCTCAAAAGATACGTCAACATCTCTCCGATTGGTCTCCGATTGGTCTGAACGGCACCATCTCCGACGTTACCATCTCCTTTGATTCTTCTTCACCGTGTCAACGCCCACACTGTAGGTGGAGTAAGTTTTTTTTCCTTCTTATTTCGTAATTTTTTCTGAGAAATTCTAGGTTAAGTCCCTCTGCTCAATCATTTGACAATGTTTGTATTTCTGTTTTTTTGTAATTTTTTTTATTGTTGCAGTTTTGGAAAACCTAGAACCTTAGAATAATTGGGGTTTTCTATTTTTTTGTTGGTATTGATTTTAGTTTTGAGTTTTGGATAAGTTCCTCTGTTGGTAAAATTCTGTGTTTTTGAGTCGGAGTAAATTGTTGTGTTTTTTGTTTTAGTTTTTGTACAACACGATTAAAATTGAGGGAAATAGGGTTTAAATTGATCATGTTTTTGTTCAAGTATATGCAAATGCTAATTGACTTTCGTAATACTGCTTATTTATGTTCTTCTAAATTCATAACTCGGCTCTGCCGTGAGTTTTTTTTATTTTCGATTTTACTGGACTTTTTAGGTGTATTGTTGTAGTTGTTGGGATGTTGATATTGATGTAGTTATTAGGATGTTGCTAATGTCTTTTATGAGTGAATAAGATTTTTAGTTGAAAAAACAAAGTTGGCAGATAGGGGGATAATTAGGACTGCCATGTTTTTTCTAAGGCTGGAGGATTGCTTTATTAATAGTTTTAACTACTTATTGTTATTGATAATTATGCTTATATATGGGTTGTATTATTCTTATGTATGTTTTATCTTATGCTGACAAACATGGGGTAATTAGTACTGCCATGTTTTTTCTAAGTCTGGGGGATTGCTTATTGATGTCTTTTAATTATTTATTATTTTTGACAATTATGCTTATATATGTTTTGTATTTTGCTTATATATGTTTTATATTATGCTGGCAAAACACGGGGGTAATTAGTATTCCCATATTTTTTCTATGTCTGTGGTGTTGCTTATTGATGTTTTTAACTGCTTATTGTTGTTGATAATTATGCTTATATATGGTTTGTTTTCTGCTTATATATGTTTTATATTATGCTTATGCTTAGTTGTTTTTATGCTTAAAAATGGTTGTTTGTTAATGAATGCTTCATATAACTGACTAGTGCCTTTTTTTTTTGATACATTTTCTGTTGGAAATGGGAAAAGAGAGTAGGAAAAGGAAGGCCGCAACTAGTAGTGATGGTGTAGAGTTGAGTAATAAGGAGGTGGGGAAGGATAAGGGAAAAAAATGGTAGATAGTAGTAAGAGTGTTGAAGAGTCTGACTATCCTAGGTTGTCTACGAGAGCAACACTGAGGAAGTTGCTAAAGTAATTGGAAAACTGAACAACGAACAGAGGTACAACTATTGATGATGCGAAGGAAATACACAGCTGCAATATGTTTGGATGTCATGAACGAGAAAAGGGAGTTGATTTTGGGATGGGCGAAGGAGTTTGCTAAAACGAGTTAGGATCACAACAAAACGTTATTGTTTCATACTTTTTTGGGATAAAAACATTGAACCCCCCAAACTATTCGAAATTTTACACTTAACCATACGAACTTTAAATCGTTACACTTAACCCTCTCAACTATGCGAAATTTTACACTTTTCCTTAAATTACAGATTTACCCCTAGTTTCATGAAAGTTGGTTTACAGTTCACCCTCTAAACTTCAAAGTTGTTGCACTTTGCCACCTATACGATATATTTTATTGTATTATCTACATTTACTCCCCAAGGTCTTGCGATCCTCGAAAATGGTATCAGAGCCTAGGTTTATTAAGAACTTTTAGTTATATTTATTATATTTATGTAATTAATAATTGGTGAGGAGAATTTTCTCCGAGTATATGGATCTGAACAATTGTCCAAGATGTACACCTTACAGGACATATCGTCAAATTTTGACGATGTATGCATAAGATCACCAAGACAAGATAGCATATTGGAACAACCAATATGTTGAAAAGGAACTTACAGGAGCCGATAGGGAAACCTTGAGACACTGCGAGAGACAAACGACATATTATATGAGTTTCTTCATGGTAAACCAAATATTATATGTCGATCTGATGAATCACCAAGAAGCAATCCATGAAAATGCCCATCAGAATAATGATTTTTGATGGTGTACCGGAGTGGAACGAGATACTTACAGACAAATCTAAGTTCTCAGAAGATCTTAGAGAAGTCCAGAATACGGTGCAGAATTATGGCAATCGCCATATTCATCTACTAGCACAAGTTCATCAGATCCAAAGCCAGATGGAGACGATGGTGAAATATCAGAAGGAAACTCTTGAAATCCTTCATGAAATTCAGAAATGAGTCAAGAACCTTGAGGACATACCAAGTTCATCTGGAGGAAAGAAACATATTGATTTTGGAACAGTACCCTATTTACATCAAAAAGGGAAACCAACCGAAGTCAAAAGACAAATGACAGATGAGGAGAAGCTTATCGCCATTATCAAGGGAAAATCTGTCACAAACTAAAAAGTGATGGATATGGAAAAGATGAATCTTAAAGATATACATGACCTTGCAGAATCCTTCGCAGGATTAGGAATTGTAGATTTAAAGATGAACGCAAGAGATGGATCAACTTTGGTTACCTATGACCCACAAGGTAGACCAATTCCACCACCACCAGTAAATCCCAACGTCGAAGAAAGTTCGGGTTCAAATCATGGAATCCAGGATGAAAGAATGCCTCACGTTGGAGATTTTACCACAAGGAGTGAACCTCTTACAGGAACTTGACCACCTTCTAGAAGGCCAAATGTATATCATACGCCTTATGGAAGATCGCAACTCAATCCAATACATCCATATGAATTGATGCTAAATCTGGATATCCCAGATTTTAAAAATCGAGAAGTCCTTATTGATGAATGGGCATCAGCTATGAGGATTGCAGCAGGTACCCTCGATCTTACAAAGGAAGGATTCATCTTACTTCTTGAGATGAGTCTTGAAGGATCGGTAAAAATTTCATGGGATATGATCGAAGAACCTATGAAGAGAACGGTCACAACTGGAGAATCATTGAAAGGAATTGCCGATAATATGGCCAAATTATTCAAAATCCATTTTATTGGCACATGCTACTTTGAGGGATTAGAAGAAGAAAAAAAAAAAGATGAAAACAAGCCCTCTACTGCCTCGAGTTACATGATATTTGTCATATTGACGAATATATCAAGTTGTTCACCTAGTACCGGTGGAAATCCAAGGTGGGAGACAAAGAAGCTTCGCAGATATTCTTTGCAAAGATTCCGAGTCCCTGGAGAGAAATGCTTATCAGGGAATACAAGAGTGCAGCTGATTTAGATACAGTGGCTAGAAGAATGTCTTTCCTAAAAGTCAATCTATCTAAATGGTGCTATCAGGCAGCACTATACCGGAATTATAAGAGATTACGAGGAATTAACAAAGCAGTTCCTCTATGTTGTGTTGACGATGATATCGAACATTTCCCTTAGTTTTCTTATAATAAAATCTGAGAGAAAATTTGTAATATTTTGAGTGTTTTAGTTTTAAGTTTTATGTATTTACGAGTGCAAGCCTCATCTATGAGAGGCTAAACAAGTATTCTCCTTCCAAAAGGAGATTACTAATGTAATAAATATTTCGTTAAGTTCTTATTAAATAAAGGTTTTTTGTTCAACATGTGTTCATAATGTTCTATTGATTCATCCCTTTGAAAAATTATTTTATACGCCTGGAGTAGGAAACGAACCAAAGTTGTGCTGAACAATTGCTGAAGGAGTCGGATAACTTGCAGATCATCTTTCCTGAGGGTTGAAGTTGAACAGTGAGGAGTTGTTTGTCAAAAGATCTGGGGGCAGTAATTTTCCGACTGGTGGTGTTGCGAGCCATCTCACCCGGTGCTGTTTCGGTCAAAAAAGTGTGAATTTTAAGGGATTTATTAATTTTACGGAAGCATGTTGGGCGTGATATGGTTGTAATGGACTATGTTCATTTTTAGTCTAAAGACCTAATTCGTATACGGATTTATACTTGAAATGAGAATTTTGATTGAAGTATGTCCGGTTGAGTTTATAGGCTGGAAACCTGATATGATCCATTTAAAACCTCTGAATAGAGACTGGATCTAAGTAGGTGTAACAATGCCACGAACAAAACATGTGACAGAAAAATAAGGGTTTTCATTTCTCGAAAAATCTGGAATACAAATTGATTATGGGGTAAAAATTTTATATTTATTGATGAATGCAATAAATTTATTATTATGTAGTAGTTTGCTACAAATTGGAGTTTAAAGGGATAACTATAACTGTTGTTTTAAAAGAATAAAACCTAGGGGCAAAATTATCCATATAGGGTAAAGTATAATGATTTTCATAGTTTAGGGGGTAAAGTGTCACGAATTAAAATTTGGAGGGTAAAGTGTAAAAATCAGTAAAGTTTGGATGGGTAAGTGTATTTGTCTCTACTTTTTTATACCCATTTGAATCCTGGTTGGTTTTGACGTTCATGTGTAGTTGATATAAGAACGTTTTCTAATTAGCGTCGTATTTATTCGATGGGTTTTAAATATTGTAAGCAGAATTCAATTGTTTTATAAGCAAATTTTCTGGCATAAATATGTTGTGGCATAGACGAGTACATGGATATCTTATATTTCTTTTTTGTTTTTTCCCATGAAAATTTTGATCAAAAAGTTGTATAACAACCTTACACAAGAAGTACTTGACACACCTATAAGCAATAGAACATATGGACTATAATAACCAAATTTGCCTGAATGTTGAATTATTTGCTCGAAAAGCATTAAATCAACAACACGTAAGCAGTACGTAGTACGTCCATAAGCAGTAAAAATCTTGAGGAAAAATAAAAAATTTATTTTGGTTGCTAACATAATTGGCTAAACAAGCCGTATATAAAACACCCATAGGCAGTTTGTAACACAACCCATATTCTCCAACACATGCTTTGTTTTATTAAGAAACATTTTTAAAATGGAATCAAACAGTCACAAAAGCTTAACAAACAAATAAATACAAAGTTTAAAATAAGCGGTAATACAAATAAATATTAAGCAGTAATACAAGAGTAAATAAGCAGTACCAAATACGTCAATAAGCATCAACACAGATTTAAAAATAATCTTTTGTATTGATTCTCACATCAAATCCACTGACACAACCATAATTTTTGTAGAATTGTATTCCACTGTCTACATTATCAAAATTCATTCATTCTTTTGGAGTCATATTTTCGTCACATTCTGGTATCCAGTTTGGAGTTGAATTCGATGTTATTTCGATCCGTTTTTGCGGCACATGTGCAATCCCACCTGATTCAAACAAAATAAATAATTAAGCAATATTTAGAATACATATAAACATATATTTATGCACATGTAAGCAAAATTCCGGCCATAACTAAGCAAAATCTTCAAGCTAAAAAAAGGGGACTTAATCAAAATTTTGAATACGTAAAAGCAAGTATTCGTACATATCTAAGCAATCTTTTAGTCTCGCCCAAGCAAAGTTTTGGGTTGAAAAAACCCTCAATGATTAAATGAATGGGAGTCCATATAAGTATAAGTTTTTGATTTTTTGCATAACATGATAGTTCTTATCTAACAAACTATTATTAATGTCAGAGTTTAAAACACAGTAAAAAAAAGCAACATTTTACATACGTGAAAGCAAGTATTTAAGCACATATAAGCAACATTCTGTCCATAACAAGCAATTTTTTTTTAAAAAAAACTGGGAATGACGAAATGAGTTGGGCGCCCATACAAGTCCAGTTTTCCTTTTTTGCATAACATGATAGTTTCTGCATATTCACAAGTTTTAGTATACTTACAAGCAAGTACATAAGTACAAATAAGCAACATGCTAATCATTCGTAAGCAAATTTCTGGGTCACAAAATCTTTGGAATGATGAAATGAATGGTTGGTTTAAAAAACTCCAAATCAAACTTTAAATGGTTGCAGTAAAAATGGACACACTAAACAACCGAAACGCGATAAAATGCTAGGGGTTACCTTGTTGTCCGAGCCGGTCCTAGGTTTCGAGGGGCCTGGAGCGGAAAAAAAAAATGGGGCCCTTGTGTTTACATAAAAAATAAAAAATAATAAGATATGTGATAACAACAATATCATACTCCAACTTTAACATTTCGGTTTTATAAAAATAAATTACAAAAAAATTGTCCGATAAAATTTACAATAAGAAAAAGACAAAAAATAAAAATCTAATGAATTAGCTATGAAAAATTGATCTTTTTGCATTTTTAAGCTCTTCAATTCTATTTTTCGGTTTTGCAAAAAGGAAAAAAAAAGAAAAATATAAATGACAAAATGAGGACTTAAAGGTGGGCGACTATTTAAATTCTTCATGGCTTTTGTTTTTGCCAAAAGAAAAAATGTTTAGTTAGAGTAAAAATATGAGTTAGATAGATAGGCCAAAAGAGAAAAAAATTGTTAGATAGAAAGGCTAAAAGAAAAAAAAATTATTAGATAGAAAGACAAAAAAAAGGGGAAAAAATGATTTATGCTTTACACTGGGTTTGATCACACAACCTCAAAGTACACAAAGTGTAGCACAACCATTGTACCATGTCGCCGATTACCAATTTATTGCAACTCTGCTCTATATAAATGTTATATACACATATAAAAATAATAATAAAAAATTCCAGGGGCCTTTTCCAACTGGGACCTGTGTCGGGCCGCACCACCTTGCCGCCTCGGGGCCACCCCCGCTTGTTGTGCATGAGTGTTGAAGCATTCTTCGTAGGTGTCATCCATTTATTTTTTTGTTGCTGGTTTTTTCAAACTTTCGACTTGTATTTGTGGGGAAGATTTTTTCTATGCAACAGCCTTGGATGGAGAAGAAAGACCGATACGATTATGTTAGGGTGAGATTGTAATTACAATGCGGAAGGAAGGATGCCACCAATTATGGGTAACTCATCCTATTTCCATGGGATTTACTAGATTTAGTCACCCTCCCATTTTTGACATGGACTGATTTGCCCCATTTCGGTTTTATTATATTTTATAAACATTAAACAGATTTTAATATTAGCCATTGAAATAGGTAGATCTTTGGTATAGATTTGGTCATATGTACTAATATAATGCTTGGGTCCTATATAACCCCCCTATATATACATATATATTATTTATACATTATTAATATTAGTTATGTTTATATTATTTTTTTTTTATTAAATCTTAAAATTAAACTTTAAAAATTGTTTGTTTTATATTGTAATGATTTTTTATTTTTAAGATTACAAAACTTTGTATTTCAAAGATTGTCGTATTTAACTCAATTTGTTAAGGTATTTTATATTGTGCAGTTATTATAAGATTAGTAATTCATGATATTTTTATCTATTATTATTATTGAATATTTGAAGTAATTTTTTATTTTATAGTTTTTTATTAATAAATACAAAACGGGGACCCCGTTTCCCGAATGGGGATTTCCTATCCCCGTACCAGATGTCCAAAATGGAAAATGGTATGGGAAATGTATTTGAAATGGGATTCGGAGACGCGGATGGTATGTCTCTTACCATCCCCGTCCCCACCCACTGTCATCCCTAGTTCTATATAAGATTCTATAAAAGCCACTTTTAGGATATGGGTTTCAATTCATGTCATTGTGTCTTGTTCGTGTCGTAATGTTATGTGTTCGTATTATCTATCTTATTTGATCATAGATGTAATAATAAGTGTAATTTTATCTAAATTTACAATTTCATGCTTTCGTGTCGTGTAATGCCTTATTGTATTATTTATCTCTATAATTCGTATCTGTAATCATGTCTTGTCGTGCTATCGGGTTGTGTCACCCATTGCCACCCCGAATTTAGGAGATGGAAGCAACATTTTTTTGCTTACTTTACTCTTGGATGATTTGGTAATACTTTGGAAATTAAGAAAACCTATACCAACTTGTCTCTAATAAGGAAGTGCTGTTGCAATAATAGCAAGTTAAAGTTCAGGTTTATCATTTGTTGCGTCTCCGAATTCCTTGATATGGATGACTAGTAAGTTTTTAAAAACTAAAGATAGAAATTGAAATGCCTCTGGAAAGGACAGTGGCTCTTACGCAATTGCACCCCATTTAACCACTTCAACATTGACAGAAAAATCCCATTAGATAAAGGTAATAATTACAAAAACTACTCAAGAGGTTTATCTATATATATATATATATATATATATATATATATATAATAGCAGAAGTCCGGAATTTTTATTTTCCCGCTCTTTTTGCTTATTATATTAGGAAACAATTGTAAACATTATAAATGGTAATTATAATAAATTCTTATATTAGGAAAATATTATAAGAAAATCGTTGTAATTATATAAATTAGGAAAATATTATAAGAAAAGATTGTAAATGGTATTCCTACTTTATATGTATATAAATTAGGAAAATATTATAAATGGTATTCCTATTTTATCTGCATAAAATTAGGAAATTTTTATTTATTTGTATTTCTACTTTATACCAAAAGTGAGTCTATAGTATCAATTCTATCTATATATAATATATAGATTTTAAAAATTATAAATACTATTTCACCATAATTGATATTAGTATATGTCAGTTCTTCTTAAATATATATTACAATGATGTGTTGATCATCTTCATCAAATATATTGTTTATTTGTTTCAATGGTGCCGATGCAATTTTGTACAATATATTAATTAATCAGGTTTTAAATAATGATGACTATTCAAACTTTCCTAAATTGTTTAATAATAGTTAAAATAGACGAATTATGATTTTATGTATATTTCACCATTGAATTAGCAATTGATTTTGTGTTCAGAGATTTTTTTGGCAGTTTATTATTTATGTTAAATCCTCCTGTATTTATACACAAAATGGTAAGAAATATTTATTGCTCATTGTATATATCTCTTTCATATATTGATTGAAATATTTTTTTTCTGCTGCCAAATTCCATTTATATTTAAATTGATTTTGAATTCTGGATTTTTTTATGGATGATTTCGAAAATATTTTATTATTAATAAGATGTTTGATTATTATGCTTTTGAATGAATATATGGATTTTATTTCATACTGATTCAATTGTTGTTGCAATATTTATTTTTTATATTTGTTTTTGAAATATTGGTATATCCAGAAGTGTGAACAAATACTAATTAAGTTCAGTCTAGAAAAATAAATTATCTTCTAATTGGTCCACTGATCAACGTTGGTGTTAGATTTGATGATAATTTACTTGATTAAGAATAATTAATAACTCTAATTACTATCGAATAAAATTAGTATATATATGACATAACTAAGGCAACTCAATCAGATAAAAAAGAATAAAAAAAGAAAATATATAAAATAAGATACAACTTTGGACAAATCAATCCACATATTATCCTAACCAATGCATGTTTTGGAGTTATCCAAAATTAGTGGTACTTTGATTTGGTAAGCCAATGACAAGAATCTTTAGTAACATAAATATTTTATTGGCTAATTATTTTTTCGGTTATGATTGTAATATTTTTTTAGATTTGAAAATTTAAAAATTCTATAATCAATCCTATAATTGTCCTATATAATCAAAAAATTGATTGTAATCATTACTATAGATACAATAATTATTTATTATTGTATTTATTCAATCTATAGATACCATCAACTATTGATTGAAAGAATTTTAAAACTAAGCCTTTGGTAAAATAATTGAGAGTATCTATTTATATTTTTTTAATCGAATTTGACTGTGCTACACATTACGAATAATTGACACGAAGTTTAACAAAAATTAAGAAATTTGTACCTTATAATTAAAGATTTGTCAATTTAGAAAAATGTATTAACTTAAAAAAGACAATAATTATCAATGAGATTTGTTTTTTATTTCCAAGGGTGCACAAGTTTATGATTGGACAACAATATATTACCTTAATTAAAAAACAATTAATTTACAAAACTAAAAATGGTAACAAATATTTGATTGTTTGAAAACTGTACATATCTCTTTCATATCTTGATATGAGATTAATAAAACTAATCAAATTGACGTTAAGTAATTGACATGATCAATTAATACTACAATTGTCCTATAAAATCAATCATATAATTACTTAATTGGTATATGTAATCAATTAGTATTTATTATTTTTTATAGTTTATTAACTATAACTCTAGAAAACAATCATAGTTTGCTGGTGTTTTACTTTGGTAAATCAATAAATCAATATTGGAAGATGAAATAATCAATATGTAACGACCAATGTATGTTTTGGAGTTATCTAAAATTGACGTTGTTTTGTTTTGGTTAGTCAATAGAAAGATTTTTCGTAATGAAAATAATGTGTTTTTAACTCAATATATGATAATTAATAATTATATTGTCAACCAATGTCATTAAATAAATTACTGTAAAATTAATTATATAATCATTTATATAGGATTAATCGATTGATGTTGCATTTTAAAATAGATTTCCCAGGTAAAATTTTTTGGATTGTCAAACTTCCCAATGTATTCTATCATTTCTTTTGATTGATGAACGATTCACATCAATCCATTGTTGATCAAAATGAGAAAATTCATGGTTTACATACATCTATTGAAAATAAATGTCAAAGAATGAATATTGATATCAATTGTACTATTTCTATACCATGTTTCAGTTATATCATGTTTATGTTCGTAAGTTTAGTGGATTACTATGATATTTCTGTAAAATTTATGCTAATACTACTAACATTTATATTAATGACATAATAGTTCATTTTAAATTTTATTCACGATTTTTTCTACCATATTATTTTGAATAATATCTCAATTTACATTTTTGATTAACAATATGAAGTATTCATTTTTTCAACAATACAAGTACAATATAAAAATACATGTCTCACAAATTATATATAATTATTTATAGAGAGGTGTGTGAGAAAGAAATGGATATATAAAACAATAATTTGGAGACATGCATAAATTGAGGAATAATTCCTTACGAGTTGAATTAGACATTTGAGTTTATAGTTGAAAATATAAAATGTATAGATAAATTTTTGTTTTTAATAATCTTATACGAATATTACTATTAAAACAATGTAATAAATACCAGTTCATTTTATAGATATTATAAACCAATAGTATTAAAATAAAAATATACGTGCAACGCACGGGGTGAATTACTAGTTAGCTTAATTACAAAAAAACATTTATGTATCTCTTAAACTACAAAGATAATTACCCCCCGCGCCCCCCCCCCCCCAAAAAAAAAAAAAAAAAAAAAAAACAATGGAGTGCAATTTGTAAAATAGAAACATATATGTCTATTTGTAATTTTGAAAGATAACCATATTTTTTTTTTTAATTAGCAGGCTAGACCTCTGTCGTATAGTTCTTGACTTCTTGTAATTATCACTTAGATAAATGCATTTTAACCTCTCATCATCATACTTTGAACTGCTTATCTGATCTGGATCAAGCAATTACTGCATCACATTTCAAATTAAACCAAACAAACAGGCTGGGTAAAACAAGGCTGTGGATTATATTGGTGAATTCATGACAAAGATGTATAACAATTTGGAGTCAGATGTGAACATCTGAAATACATACTCATCCATTGATGGTCCACGCAAGGATAAAAACTCAAGGAATACATTGCAATCATCCCACTCGTATTTCGATTTTACTGCACTAATTTCACTTTTCCATGTAACGCGATCACTTAAATCAAAGAACTAGAGTTTCAAAACTAGGGCCTATGAGAATTATATATCTATTTTAAACCCTGTAGTGAAGTATGATTTTTGGATTTTTAACTTCATATAGAAACATTAACTTGTATCAGATGATGTAGACCATAAGACCTTACAATCACTGCAACATTAAGGCCCGATGAACTTAACTGCCACCAAAAAGGAGTCCTTAAATCTGGATTAGTGCAAACCTTCAGGAGTCAATCTCACCTCTCTAATCCGCTTTCTTTTCTTTCTTTGCTGGTGGTTTTTGGTATATGATTATTTGGCTTAAGATTGTACCATTTGTGATAATGCCAATTGCGGAGCCCAAAACCACTGAAAAGAAAATCGAAGTAGTAGTTAATGGAAAATAAAATAACTAAGAGATTATACAAAATACAAGGCGTAGATTATAAAGAACAGAAGCTATTAACCAAAGATCTAAAATTTCCATTTAACGATCAGTACCAAAGTTAATGAGCATCCTAGTAAATACAATGAAGACTAGATTATAAGTTAGCTTCCCACAGGTAATTTGTAAATATCACAAACATAAGATAATAGACAGGATAAAACATTATACTGTATACAATTAATTTTTTTTCTTTCTGGAGCACACTCAACTCATGTAAGTATAGCCTTTCGCTAATTTTCAACATAATTGGTTCAGATTGAAGGCACTATCTTCAGCACCCCAAAGCTCGAAACAGAGATCATCTCCTATATGATGCCAAAACATGAAATGTGGATGTAATTTTATTACAGACAAAATGGTTTCCATGGAGATAGCACATGGATTTATAGTGGTGGCCATGGTTCAAGAACCGGTGTTCACGGGTCGGAACCGGCGGATCCAAGGTTGGTCGGTTTTTCCTGACCCCTAACCTGTTAGTGTTCACATGTTTGCCATACAAATTTAGTTTCGTCTTTTCTTGGATGTTATTTTCATAATTTAAAATCTGTCATTTTTGTTCAGTTATGTGGGTTTTTGGACAAGTTATTTTCCAGCATATTTGGAATAGAAACTAACCTCTATCTTCTAACAGTTATTTCCATGTGTCTTTTGACAGATTTTTAGAAGTTAGTTTAACTTCTATTTAAAGTTGTTGGACTTTGAAAAACACGCAGAGAATTGTAGCAAAAAGAATCTGTCTTTGTACAAGTGTTGAAGAAGTTTTACTGAATGTGCTGCCAACACTTTTTACCACACTTTTCATAGATATTTTCTTTTTTGTATTTTTGTGAGGTTCTTTGTTTATATCTCGAGTGCAAGGGTATATAGATTGAAGAATTCTCGCTGAGCAAAGCTATTATTTTCTTCAATCTATTCACTCTTGCACTCAATATATAAACAAAGCTATTAAATCATCACAAGCTATTAAAACAAACTAAACTATATACTAAAACATAGGAGAAAAATCATCTTCAGCATCCTTGGCACCTTCTATGGTATCTCCTTAGTGTTGCCATCACTTCCGGCTGCACCTATGGTAGTTTTTGTGCCACTAGATCCTACGCCCCCTTTTGTGCAGAAAGGAGGCGACTAGTGTCTTCGCGCAGCTAATTAAAATGTGCAATTTGCTTCATGGCGTAGTGTAATTAACGTTGCAGATACTTATAAGGAACCGAAACAATGGATGATGTAACGACCGGGGGCTATCCCAAACGGGCTCTTTCATTAACCTTTTCCTTTGGCCTTTCCATCCGCGTCGCCACTCATGGACTTCCCACCCCTAGAAGTGGGTTTCATGCCTTCCCCCACACTTGAACCCAGACCTCCAGGCTAAAGTACTGAGTTCTAAGAGTGTGAGTACCACCAGTTGAGGAACGAATGGCTCAAGTATTTGCTCAGGGTATGGAACCTTCTGATTCTAAAATGGATGTAAATTCTGTCTGTAATCGTGATTTTATTTCGGCAGTTGCATATGAGAGATGGAAGAATTTTAAAACTCGAAAATCATTCTTGATAAACCCATTTCGATGTCTGACTTCACTAGACAAAATTTGGTTGAGTATCTTTGGAGTCATAATTTGTTAGGTACTGTCACCTATGTTGCTCCTTGTCTCGCAAGTTGTATTGCAATCTATTGAAAAACACTTTCAATCGGGACTCTGCCAAGTTTGGGAAGGTTTATTTGAGGGGAGAGTTTATGATTTCACACCTAGGATGATCAATGCATTTTTTGGTTTGGATGGTGTTGAAGATAGAGTTGTTTCAAATGATGATGATGAGATTGCTTGTGAGTTAATTGATCATTTTGAGTCTGCATGGCTAACTGAGGAGAAATTAACCTCTTGACAATTGAGTTCTAAATATGTTGTAGTCCATAAAGTAATAACTTGTAATTGGCTACCTTTCAATAACAAGTATGATGTTACAAAAGAACAAGTTTTATTTCTTTTCCAGGTTGGGATGAATTTCCCTATCAAATTTGGTAAACATACCTTTACCATCGTATCAACTTGTGCTGACAAGAAATCATGTTACGGTTTAAAAAAGGTCTTTATGAGGAATTGACTGATGCTCCATATCAAATTTCCATTGTTCCCCTTTTACTCACTGGTAATCGGTTAAATATATTATGATCTAAATTTTGAAAATAAAATGATAATAACTAAAGCTACCCAAAATTAACACTTTTTTATGTAATTACTCATATGACTATAATTTAAAATTTTCAAAATACGATATTTAAATCTATAATTTCAAACTTGAAAATATATAACATTTAAGTTTAACATTTAAAGTTAATCTATTCATTATAAAAAAACGTCATGCGTAGTTTATAATTACATTGCATTAACAAAGTTATAAGATTAGATTTAGCACAATTTAGAAATAAAATTTATATCCTAAATAATCTAATAAGACTATGTGACATTTTCTTATTCAGAATAAAAATGGAAAACTAAAACAAGTAATAAATAAAACAAATAAAAGAGAAGTTTTTCAAGAATTTATAGCTTGTTTAATAGTTAAACTTAAAGATGAGGGAGATGTGAATTTGAAAAATAAATTTACTAGTAATAGGTAATAAAATTAGATATAAAATATTAGAATTATATTTATTTTTTAAAAAATAAAATAGCCCGCTAGCCCTAAGTTAACCTTTTCTAGGCTAGCTGGGGGCTTTAAAAATCCCAGAGCCAAAAAGGTCCTGATTTAAACGGGCCAAAATAATTCGGCCCTAACCCTCTTTTTTGCCGGTTAAAACGGTCCGGGCCAACGGGCCTCGGCCCTTTTAACATCTCTAGTTTTGGTAGAGGTGGCAATTCCTATTACGACACGATAACGCGACACGAACCTGACTCGAAGTTGTTGAGAGAAATCCGAACACGAACAAACTAACACAAATCTGACACGATGTTGCAAATTTGTCTTAGGACATAATATCTTATATTTTATTTAATTTTTTATGTATTTGAACATAACCTAAAATTGACCCAAAACCAAACACGAACACGACTCGATGACCCTAATTGTCACCCCTATGTTTTGGTTCCTTATGAGTATCTGCAACGTCACTACGCCAAGGAGCAAATTGCATATTTTACTAAGTTGTGCACTGACACTAGTCGTCTCCTTTCTACACAAAAAGGGGGAGTGGGACCTAGTGGCACAAAAACTATCGAGAGGTGTGCAGCCGCAAGTGATGGAGACATAGGAAGATACCACAGAAGGTGCTAAGGATGTTGAAGATGATTTGTCTTCTATGTTTTAGCATATAGTTTAGTTTGTTTCAATAGCTTGCACTGTTTAGTTTATGGACTATTTTAGATATATTTCCAATATGTTCGTGCCTTTAGCTTTTGGCGCGTAGTATTATGGATGATGGTTTGGACATTTGTTATGTTTTGTTAAGCGTGTGCTTATGTTGTTTTTAGTAATGTGGTTTGTTAATATATTGTTGTTGGATTTGTTAATTGTTGAGTATATTTCATTTAAGGGGAGTGTTGTATCCTGCATATATAGTATATATTATAGTTTTTGTGCAGGTTTTGTCCAAAAAGGTGAAAAGAGGGAGATTGTTAGTGTTGCCATGTTTGCCATGTCATACAAATTTAGTTTTGCCTTTTCTTGGATGTTATTCATAATTTAAAATTTGCCATTTTTGTTCAATTATGTGGATAGGTTTTTGGACACTTTTTTTTCCAGCATTTTTGGAATAGAAATGAACCTTTAACATTTATCTTCTAGCAGTTAATTCCATGTGTCTTTTGACAGGTTTTTAGAAGTTATTTTAACTTCTATTTAAAGTTGTTGGACATTGAAAAACCCGCAGAGTATTGTAGCAAAAAGAATCTGTCTTTGTACAAGTGTTGAAGAAGTTTACTGAAAAGAGTTCAAATTTGTTTTGTTGCCCAAAAGCATATGTGCTGCCAACACTTTTTACCCCACCTTTCTCAGAGATTTTATTTTGTATTTTTGTGAGGTTTTTTTTTTATATCTTGAGTGCAAGAATATATAGATCAAAGAATTCTCACTGTATCATGGAACGTAGTTTTACAGAACAAGACTAAAGGTTAGTTTTTGTCTTGTTCTATTGTTGTAATTTTCATTAAATTTTCGTTACATTTCATCAAATGAATTTTTGCCTTATGGGCATTGCACAAGTATTTTACTTGTGCACAATCTTTCAAATCACTTGTTTGTTATTTACGTTTTTACAATTTTATCTATTGTCCATTTATTTTTTGTCTTCCACTGTGTAACAAACTAAGTGTTGTCAGCACTTCACGTAACAGTTATCGATAACTGCACATAAGAATTCAGCCCTTGAATTCCTTCAATAACCTTAACCAATTACGGGACAGTCTAGAATCTGGCAGGTCGAGCCTGTTCCGACCCTAAAAAGGGATAAGTAAAAATACTACCTTTGAAGTTTAGTTTAATTACAATAAAACACATTTATCTTTTAAAATCACAAATATCCCGTTAACATATGTTTCTATTTTACATGCTGGGCCAATTTGTAAAACAAACAGAAACCTCAAGGGGCTACTTTACTTCAAGGCTTCATTTGGATTGATGGATTTGAAGCTATGAATTTCAAATTCATAATAACAAATCCATTGAGCTTGCATGGATAAGATCATTCTACAATGGATTTCAAATCTTTAGATTCTATTTTGTGCTCTTTTTTGGAGTCATTGTGGTGGATTTCAAATCCATATATTTTGAGTCATTTAAAGTCTTTCCCCCAAATCCTCCCATCCAAATGCAACCCAAGGGTATTTGTAATTTTACAAGGATAACTGGATTTTTTTGTAATTAAACTAAACCTCAGTGTAGGTTTTGTAATTAAGCTAAACTAAACCTCATCGTAGGTTTTGTACTTATCCCTAAAAATATTGTGAACCTCTGGGGCTGGTTCAAGGGTTGGGAAAAATCAATCCTTAACTGGCCTTCGAAAAATGGCCAGTTACAGGTCGGAGCAATGGACCTGTTGACCACAACCCAAGTCTGTTTAGGTCTCATAGTGAAACATAAACTGCAATAGAGTTCTCATACGTAAGATAGGGACTAATTCATGTGTCTACAGGTTGACACTAAAGAATAAAGATGACAACTTTCCGAAAGAATTGAGAAAAGTTAAATCAAGGTAGTAAAGGGTACCGCTCAATGGTGCCTTTTCCTGCATGCTGGTGAAGACTCTCACTGCCAAACAAGAAAAGTTACAGATAAGAGAATCTGCCAACTACGTTGAAAGTTGCCTACGCCAACACAAGATACCAAATAAACTTACCCATGGAACCAGCAAAATTCATTAAAGAGGTCAAAAAGCTGAGCTCCCCAGTACTTTTGTTCTGCTCAACAACAATTACACTTGTTAAAAGATAAGCAATCTAAGCTGCAAGTGTTTACTCACAGCAGCGTAGAAAGCAAAATCATCATCAAAATAGAGAATGATAATGTACCATATCTGCCTGTTGTACACATCAGTTATATAGACATGGATCTGAGTGAACCTGTCTAGTGACAATGCTTATGTATGCCATATTACAATGTGCTTGTGTCCATGAATAACATACTTGTACAATGTACTTCTCAAAATTTTACATATTCATACAAGTTTTCACGTGTATATATATATATACACACATATATTTTGTTTTTGTAATCGACTATTTAGAGGCAAATACCAACTTGTTTCTAACTATTACAAAGTTTCCATTGCACTTTTTAAACTTCCCTGGTTCCTATAGAACTTATGAAAGGATGATTCTTGAACCGCGCAAGATACATAGGTTCATTGAGCTAATGTCCACCTTATTTCAGATTGGAAAAGAAGTGCGATCTTGTGGTAAATTAAAATCTAAGAATTTTATGTGAGTTAAACTAAATCCTTACCTTGAAATTTGCCCAAATCTGTGGAATCCTTGCACAGAAAAAAATTGCATGTTGGGAAGCCTGTTGAGTTCATTTCAAGAAAAGCCTCAGGTACTAGAGAAAAAAATAATAACTGAAATAGTTAAAAATGTGCTGGTGACGTATCCAAAGAAGTTAGCGAGAAGGGGGAAAAAACAGAGGAGGTGATAAATAATATAAAACTGTCATAAAGGCAAGTCATCCACTAAGTGTAACTCACATATAAAGCTTCAAAAAGAAGGGGATCAATTTGACCAGCCAAGACTGTTGGTGCTAGTGCACAGTATCTGTGTTAAATTGTTGAGGAGATGCAGACTTCATTTTCAAGGAACAAAAAATGTTTCACAATCCAGAAAAAATTGCTATATATACACGTATGGCATTTTCCAATATGTGTTAGTTCATGAAAAGGAAATGTAATGTTGACACAGTGGACTGCTCAAAGGATACAGTAATGCTCTGATCCATGTCTTAGTTCCCAGTGGTTGAGAAAAATAGTAGATGATTGCTACAAGAATAATAGCTGCAAAAAGAAGAGGAAATATGTATTAGAAATATTAGTTTGACAGATTGATTAACCAAACTTAACGGATTAAGATCATCATACTTGCAATAAAAGGTTGTCAACTTAAGAAGGCTTAAGTAAATATATTATAAATAATGTAGGCACACTAAAGTAAATTGTTACACAATATCTTAACTATCCATGTTTTGGAAACAGGTGTACGGGTATCTTTCAGTGTCAACTGGTAGAAAGGAACCACCAGCTCTTTCTTAATATATCAATCCAAAATAACAACTCTTCAATAACAAACTATATCACAATGAAATTAGCCACATGAAATTATATATGTTAAAGGATTCAAAACAAAATCCCAAGGCAATAAACACCTAGTCACCCATCGCCCCACCCCCACCCCCACCCAAAGGGAAAAATGAAAAGAAAAACCAAACCAAACCAAACCAAACCAAACCAAACCAAACCAAATCAAGAAGAAAATAAAAGAAAAGAATCAAAGGAAGATAGTGGGTTCTCCATCTTTTGATTCTTGTGAGAAGGAACATTAATCACAATCATGCTATACTGATTGGACAAATGGAGGCTGAAATAAAATAAATAAAAAACTTGATTTGAACATTCCCATTCATCTGTTTCAATGGAATATCAGGGAAACAAAAATTAATGAGGAAATTCTTTTGCTAAGAATATTGTTCTAGAAAATAATATATTCCCAAGTATCCATGATTTTGGTAGTAACTCAATTTTTTTCTGGAAAATAGCTTTAAGTCTAATGTTTATTAAATTAGATTACAAGAATGTAAACTGGATGTTAGTTTAAACAACTGTAACTTGGATAAATTCATATAAATTTGTAAGTATCCTTAAATATGTACAAGTATAGAATTTTATTGCTATGCTTTAATATTTTTTTGTTCAAAATTCTCATTTTGGCATCCTGTTTAATAATATTTACAAACTTTTTAAAGTATTTTCATTATTATCACCATCATTAGTACAATTCACCATGACCTGTTTCATTCAATTTAAAATAAAATAAAAAATCTCAGGATGAGATTTGTATGAGACGATACAATTGTTTTACTTACAGGAGGGTCACACCATATATTTGGAACCAGTTTCAGAGAACAATTGAAACATATTAATCACAATACCTTACAGTGTAAGTATATAAAAACAGTTTAACTTTTACTTCATTAAATAATATTTTGTTTAAGTCATTTCAGCAGTTTGTTTTATTATTTGATATATTTTTTTAAGTATTTTAGTATTTTTTTTTCACCATATACAGAGTATTCGCCTATAGCATTTTCAATTAGTATAACCTACAAGAAGTTTTGAGACAAGTTCTAAATCGTATGTTAGAAACATAGCATTCTTCTTAACCTAGGTGGGCAAATCAATTCTAGTTCAATATTTTTTTCTTTTTCCATATCCCCTTATTCATTTTTAAAATAGAAAAGATCTTCCAGAAAATATAATATAAATTACTAATACAATTTGGTAAATTACCTAAAGCAAACACAATTTTGTTTCAATATTCGGAATAAAATGAAGTCATACAAATTTTTTAGTACATCAAAATTTGGATCCCATTTTAATTGACTTTATGGACACAGATAAATATCTTGTTTCTAGAAGAAACATCTTCCAGATTATATTTCAGAAATTTCTTTGCAACCAAATAACGGCCAGAATTTATTTTCTTTTTCTTCATTTCAGTGGAACCAACATAGTTCTTTAATTCCAAAAGGCTTCGGAATTAAAAGCCATAGCGTAGATATTGTAAAGTCAGTTCTTGCTTTTGCTCCCTTTATTTACGTTTTCCCCTTAAGGAAAGATAAAAGGAAAAGGATCTACAGTACATACCCTGAATCAAAAGGAATGCCAACTCCCCATATGCTGAAAAAGGAAGCCCTTTGTGAAGACAGTAGGCCAAAGCAATGGTATAGCCGACAACCTCAAGTTCAAAGGATACGACGCTAAGCCCTCTGATGCTACTGTGCTTCAAAATTTTTAGTATCTGAAAAAGAAACCAAAAGAATTGTTTCAGAGAAACTGGCTGTTTGCAAAAACACATGATCGAAAGAAATGATCACGATGTCTTAAGTTAATAGATTTCACCACAAAAATCACACTTCTCACAACGCTACAGTATGGACACAAAAGAATAAGTAGTTGTCCCTGAACAAATTCCATTTTCATTCTTTTCTAAATGTTTTCCATCCTCCTCTGTCATGCATAAATACTGGCTGCCCACATCCTACAGGCTGAAACGTATGGCAAGATGATTCATCTTGAGGAAGATAATCAGTTTGGTTAATTAACAGGAAAAAAAAATGCTACGTAGAAAACTAAAAAATAATTGGCTGCCTACAGCTAGTTACCAACCAGTAACCATATCTTCTCACCAATTTTTGCTATGTTAGAAAGATGCTTCCAGTTATCTTAACCACAATGCTAATGACTACAAGGTCGAACATGTGCGAAGCAAACTAAGGGACTGTTGATAAAACTGGAAATTGATGTTTCAAATCTGCATACTCTGGAAACTATAACAGAATATTCTGAGTACTCTTTCTGCAGTATCTGAATTGAAAATACAAATTAGGGTAGTCCGCTTGACAGATGTGGATTCCAATTTTCCTGCTAGTGTTATGTTTGTACACATTTTGTTACACTTAAATACTTATACATGGTTACAGCACGTAGATTATTGTTGAAAAATATAGAGTGACAAGAATCTCATGTGTCCACATCAGATTTTCATTTTAAAACTAACTTGTTATTCACCATGAGGGAATCTTTGATATGAGTTTAGTTGTGCAAATACAAAAACCCATAGCTATCAAAGAGGAAAAGAAGACATTGTTATGCACACCCTATAAATCAGATTATAAATGTCATTATGGCTGATGACCAAGGGTTTCCGACATTAATCTACCATTGTGTATGGACAATCATAAAGCCAGAAGAGATAAACAAGTCAAAACATGAGAGCACATTGAAGTCTGAAATCTCATTGTCTTCAAGTTCAAATGGTGCTATGTACATCTTAATGAATACTTTTAAGATCCAAAGTGATTGACTTCTTTGAGTCATGCCTAAATGATGGATGATCCACTGTGGGTGCCCGTTTATTGAATTGATGTGATAATAACAGTATTGAAGCATTAGAGGTGAAAGAATACGGATGTAGAGACTTCTGTGAGAAAAGCAGAGCCAGTCAATGAAACATTTGACAAAAGAATCCCTCACAAAAAAATTCAACAACTCCCTTCAGTGAGCATTCAGCTCATTAAATATATAACTTTGGTGAAAAAATACCAAACTTTTTTGTCTCCATCCGGCGTTAATGTAGAATATGACGAACCTGCTTATACAAATATGATGGAGGAAGATATTTCCTAATTTAAAGTTTAAACAATGTATGTCATTAAATTTTACAGAATATTAGCTACTGTTATAGGGCTCTTAAACTGGTGTTTACTTTGATGGGAAGGAAAGTAATGAAAATTAGTTTTCAAGATTTTCTTTTGCATTCACTTTCGTACGTTATGTGAGAACCCAGTGGAGTCTTAGCCTATGTTTGTTTGCCATCCTCCAGGCCTCAATCAAATTTCCTTCCCAATTCCTTCAACCAAACATACATTATGTTTCCCAATGGATTTCTCAACTAATACATACATTTTCCAATATATCACATCAAATCTCTCTCCCGAAAAAACTTCTCTCATAAACCCCCAATCACTAACAAACATACGCTTAGTGTTCCACCCTGAATAGAGTTACAATCACTTATAACGTCACTGATATCTTTAGCAAGACTTAACAACATGTCTCCTGTGAGGATCATGACCACATCATAAAACAAGGAAGAGTTCTGTATCTCTATAATGATTTTTACTACAACAATCTTCTGTTTAACGACAAGGTTATATAGTACACGGCTACACGCAAGCGAATAACAAAATTCTTGCCCATAACTCTCTGTCCTACTTAAAGGATGATAATGTGTCTAAATATTAGGAAAGCTTTCATCAGTATTCCATAATGAAGTAAGAAATTGTTCCAAAAGAACTCCTTTAGCATGAAACCAATGACTGCATTAGTAAGAGAGCATCCTCTGCCGCTAAATCAAAGCATAGCTGTGTTTCCAGGGCAAATTCAGTCGCATCAATGAATAAACCTGAAATAGCAACTTATATGCTGGAGGAGAGGGGCAAATCAAAGCAAGAAAGAAATAAAGAAAAGAAAAATGAATCACGCAATTGGTTAAATCGTGTTGTTAATAGCATTCAAGAATTAATAATTTTTCCACTTCATGGTTATCAATTATGCCCAAAGACACTGCAACCCAAAGCCAAAACCATCCGTATTTGTGGTGATCACCATGTGGACAAGCAGAACAATATCCCAAGACTAACCACAAGAATCCTATTACTGTCAGATTTTGGTTCTCCCAAACAAAAAACCAACACATTAAATTTAATGAAATTGGTTAGCCGAAAGTTTTATGTACACAACGACCTTCTTCAACCTCGAATCCCCCTCATAAAAAATTGACAGTAGCGAGGATGATCATAAAACATCTCAATGCAACTAAGCCATCCACTCAATTATTCCCAACAAATCATTTAAGCCCATGCCAATGACCGAAGATTTAAATTTTCACCAAAACCTCAATAACAAGCCTGACAAACAGGGATCAAGAAGCACAATAAGAAAACTGAATCAAAAAACAAAACAAAATTTCAAGAGGAACACCTAAACCCAGTCAAAAATAAAATATGATCTTCAGTGAGGTAAATTAACCAGCAAAGAATATTAACCTGTGGGAGTTTGACTGTGGTTGAGGCAGCTACGATGCAGTAACCCAAAAGCTTCGATATTAAGGGAAGCAAACAATCTTTTTCTGGGAATTCACCATTGCGCAGAGAACCCAGCGCACAGCTAAAGTCCATTCCAAGAAACTTCATCTCCATCATTTTCTCTTTAATTTTGTGTGTCTCTCTGAATATTGTTACTTCTGTGTATGAAAATTTCTGATAATATTGAGTGGGGCGAATTGGTGATTCTTCGAATTGCGGGATCTAAAGTAGGTCCAATTATCGAGGATTATTTCTGCTAATATTTACACCCAATATTTAATTAATATAGTATACTCCTAATATTTACAAAAATGTCATAAGTTAAAAAGACAATGATACCCTTAATAAAATAAAACATTGTAAATACATCCCTTAAATCTCTAAATACACCCCCATCTCTTTTTTAAACTTATATTCTTCTTCCTTACACCCTCTCTCATTATTCTTCTCTGTGCAAAATTTTCCCAAAAAAAAGAAAAATTTGAAAACCTGTTCGTGCCTCCAAAAATATTAGGCACAATCGTGCCTCAAATTTTTCAACATATGTCCGTGCCTTCAAAATCTTTGGCTAATATTGATAAATTCCAAAACATTGTGCAAAATCACTTATATTCACTTGTTAAATACTTCAAAATTCACCCAACAATACTCCACTAAGAAACACAAACTAGAAGAAAAAACCAGCGATGTGAACTAAAGCAAAATCAATTGGAAACATACATCAAAAGAAAAAATAAGGCACGGTAGTAGCTAATATTTTCAAGGCATGATAGTGCCTTATTTTAAAAAAAAAAAAATTGTGCCTCTAAGAACCTTCGAAAATCATTCAATTTTTCAACACCAATTTCGACTAAATATCCAATTTTCCAACAACAATTCGAAGAACCCAACCCCTAAAGCATTCAAGGAAACAAAAATACCCAATTTTAGGACTAAATTATACTATAATATTGCAAAATAGTGAAAAATTAAAAAAAAATTACATCTCCTTGCGGTGACGCCGCCGGTGCCTCCTCCTCCGCCCTGTTTCTTCTACTCTTCCTCGTCCTAAAGTATGTCAACATCTTTTTGAAAGAGATTGGGGTGTGAGATTTGGGGTGTGAGAAGAGAAATGAGAGGATAAATGAGAGTGGGGTATAGGAATTTTGTGGGGTGTATGTTAAGCTAGGGTTTTTTTTGTTTGGAAGGTAAAATTGGAAATATTGGTGGGGTGTATTTATTAATTGGATGGGTTTGTAAAATAGGGGTGCGGTGTATGTAGAAATATGGTGTATTAATCAAATATTGGGGTGCAAATAGCGCCACCCTTTTTTAAGTACTCTTTTCTACCCACCAAGATAACAAAACTATTTTCTACCCAAATTGGCGAAATTGCCCCTCCTTTAAGTTGGTGTTTTTTGAATTTTAAAATTGAAGTCATCATTATACACATTAAAACCGTATAGAAACCGTATGTCATTTTACACACACACACTCCAAGACAAAATAATAAAAAAAGCAAAAGGCAAAAGCAAAAGTAAAAAGAAGCAAAACCTAAATCGTGCCTAATATCGTGCAAAAGTAAAAAATTCAAAACTTCCATGGATTCACACGAGCCATCGTCCGCCTCCGCCGCCTCCGCACCCTCCTCCTCCGCTCCCGAACAGGTAAGGTTTTATATATTTCTCATATTGTGCCCCTTATGTTCGAAATTTCGAAATATATGTCGCCTTTCAAGGATTAGAATTTAGTTGTGTGTATAAAATACTTGATAATGTGAATGATTAGGGTTTACGTGTTCGAAAGTTCGAAATATATGAAGTTTAGAGTTGTGTTTTGGGTTAGTGTATTCGAAAATGGGGGTGATTTTTTCTGGTTATGGTGGCACGATATGAAGTAGAAGACGATTCGGCACGATATGGCACATATTGTGCCGCATATCGTGCCATAGTCTACTTGGCACGATTTAGACCATATCGTGCCACATATCGTGCCTATTTTCAAATAAATTGTAGTATTTTGTGTGCTTATATCGTTCCATATGTCGTGCCGCTTTCTATTTTTTGGCACGATTTTATGCCATATCGTGCCTATTTTGAAATGTATTGTAGTATTTTGTGTGCTTATGTAACGGTTCGCCTTCCAGATCGACGAATGTCCCCACAAACCAACACGAGTCTTTCCAGCGCGCTTTGTCCTCACTCACGCGCACCCTGAGAGCAGCTTCCCAGGGGGTCACCCATCCCACAATTGCTCCGGGCCAAGCACACTTAACTTTGGAGTTTTTATGAGATGAACACCAGAAAAGAAGATGCATCTTGTTGGTATGAGTAGTACCTATCAAATCTTTTAAGCTCTCCTCAACTGTATAGTCCCATACCTACACAGTCTCAAAATCTCCTCATATTCGGGAGTGGGATCGGTTCATTCATGTCCCCCTCCACCTAGAAGCATGCCAGAAGTCGCTCCTTGTCCATGCCTTCTTGCACCGGCGATCACTCACCGCCCTCTTGACCCCGGCGTCACATGCCCACTGACTTTTGCTTGGTTCGTCCCGAACCACACCACCGTACTATGAGAGGTCTGCTCGATACCATCCGTAACGCCCGCCATCCAGATCGATGATTGTCCCCACAAACCAGCATGAGTCTTTCCAGTGCGATTTGTCCTCACTCACGCGCACCCTGAGAGCAGCTTCCCAAGGGGTCACCCATCCCATAATTGCTCCGGGCCAAGCACGCTTAACTTTGGAGTTTTTATGAGATGAGTGTTAGGAAATTTATTTGATAGATTTTGATGATACCATGTAAAACTTAAACTAGGAAGTTGGCACCCCATTTTCCTTGTAATTTGTATTGCAATAAATAGATCAAAAAGCCGAGTCAAGTCGGCTATGTCAAGGATTACAAGAAGTCAATCATGATCGTGTGTGAAGACTCTCACGTGTGTCACCGAGTAAGGCCATGAAGGAAGACAAGGACTCGACTGAAGGAAAGTCAGCTAAGGAACAACTGTAAGAAGTGTCAGTCAAGTCAACTCAAGAAGCCAAGTCTACAAGTTGAAGTGACAGTTAAGCCAATCAAATGATTGAAGCAGACTCAAGTCATCTGAGGTAAAGGCAGCAGTCTAGTCAAGGCAACTGACTTAGATCCGTTGATTAAAGTAAAAAATATTACTCAATATAGTAATATGTCAAAGCTGACAGGTCTAAAGTGTTTGTCCCAGAGTTATGCAAAAGGAGTGAACCTATGGGAAACACTGCACCTTGTGTCAGATGCCTGCAAATGCCGAAATGCCATTAATACGAGGAAATGTCAACATCACCCAGGCTGTAGACCAAGACAAGATAAGCCAACGAACACAAAGTGACATTTGAAATTAGCCTATCTCTTCAACGGACAAAATTTCAAATGTGCACTATAAAAGGCTGAGGAAATTATTGAGAAAAGGTAACCTTGCACACCTGAGAAATCAAGCAATATTCAAGCAATTAACCTGCAATACTCTCAAAGTTTTATCAAGATAATCCTCAAGCCTGAAACTCGAAGGAACTCGATCCAACACAAGCTGTCAAATCTGTTGAAGAGGAAACTTTTGAAGAAACCAAAGGAGTCTACTTTCCAAGTCAGGATTGTAGAAAGGTTCAAGGTCGAACCATTATCAAGTTTTTTGGAGGGCTTCGTGATCAAATCCAAGAACTTGAGAAGTGAGCTGAAGTAGCAAGACACCTGCCCTGTGAAGAAGCTGAGTCGCAAGAGAAGCCAACTGTGTGATTTTAGGCTGTCTCCAGACTGTTCACCACTTTGTAAACTGATCTGTTACATAGTGGATTCCTCCAGGAGTTGGAGAAGAGAGGATTAGAAGAATTACCCCATCTTCGAACCTCTATAAAATATTTGTGTCATTTACTTTCACCAAACTTACTTTCCTGCATATTTACTTTATATTTGCTGTTAGTATTATATTTGCTATCCAACTGATAAATAACCAAGTGCTAAAAATCAAGTGTTAAAAATAAGCTTAAAACTAAACAAAGGATGTTAAGTCTTCTGCTGTTAAAAACCTATCAACCAAGTTAAGTATTTGGCTTGAGTAGCCGAGTTATACTATCAACAGCTCTATCGAGTATGTTAGGTGGGTAACTTAGCTGAAAAGCCAACTTAGTTGTCCATCAAAGACACAACTGTTTGAGTCAACTCTGTTGAATAATTTTTAAAGGACAAAAATCGAAAATTTGGTAAGGTTTATTCAACCCCCCCTTTCTAAACCTAACTTCACACCCCTTGGGACCTACAATGAGCACCAGAAAAGAAGATGCATCTTGTTGGTATGAGTAGTACCTACCAAATCTTTTAAGCTCTCATCAACTGTATAATCCCATACCTACACAGTGTCAGAATCTCCTCTTATTCGGGTGTGGGATCGGTTCATTCATATCCCCCTCCACCTAGAAGCCTGCCAGGAGCCGCTCCTTGTCCATGCCTTCTTGCACCGGCGATCACTCCCCGCCCTCTTCAGCCTCGGGCATCACATGCCCACCAGCTTCCACTTGAATCACGACCTTACTTGAACAGGATCTGTTCTATAGGCTCGTACCTCTATATCCTTGACTTCTAAGGAGGCAGGAAATCTAGTCTGGTGGATGAACCATGGCTGCTCGACCAGAGCGTGATTAAAAATCTGTAACGGCCCGCCTTCTAGATCGACGATTGTCCCCACAAACCAACACGAGTCTTTCCCGCACGCTTTGTCCTCACTCACGCGCACCCTGAGAGTAGCTTCCTAGGGAGTCACCCATCACATAATTGCTCCGGGCCAAGCACGCTTAACTCCGGAGTTTTTATGAGATGAACACCAGAAAAGAAGATTCATCTTTTTGGTATGAGTAGTACCTATCAAATCTTTTAAGCTCTCCTCAACTGTATAGTCCCACACCTACACAGTCTCCGAATCTCCTCTTATTCGGTGTGGGATCGGTTCATTCATGCCCCCTCCACCTAGAAGCCTGCCCGAGTCGCTCCTTATTCGTGTCTTCTTGCACCGGCGATCACTCCCCACCCTCTTCAGCCCCGGGCGTCACATGTCCACCAGCTTCCGCTTGGTTTATCCCCGAACCACACCTTACTAGGGGAGGTCCTGCTCTGATACCATCGATAATGACCTGTCTTCCAGATCGACGACTGTCCCCACAAACCAACACCAGCGCACTTTGTCCTCACTCACCGCGCAGCCTAAGAACTGTTCCCAGGGGGTCACCCATCCCACAATTACTCCAGGCCAAGCACGCTTAACTTTGGAGTTTTTATGAGATGAGCACCAGAAAAGAAGATGCATCTTGTTGGTATGAGTAGTACCTATTAATTCTTTTTAAGCTTCTCAACGGTATAGTCCCATACCTACACAGTCTCAGAATCTCCTCTTATTCGAGTGTGGGATTGGTTTATTCATGTTCGCCTCGCATAGAAGCCTCATCAGAGCCGCTCATTGTCCGTGCCTTCTTGCACCGGCGGTCACTCCCCCCTCTTGACCCGATACGATACACGCCACCACCCCGCTTTCGCTTGTCCCCCAAACCACACCTTACTAGGAGAGGTCCCGCTCTGATACCATCTGTAACGGCCCGCCTTCCAGATCGACGATTGTCCCCACAAACCAACATGAGTCTTTCCAGCGCGCTTTGTCATCACTCACGCACACCCTGAGAGCAGCTTCCCAGGGGGTCACCCATCCCACAATTACTTTGGGCCAAACGTGCTTAAATTTGGAGTTTTTATGAGATGGGCACCAGAAAAGAAGATGCATCTTGTTGGTATGAGTAATATCTATCAATTCTTTTTAAGCTCTCCTCAACTGTATACTCCTATACCTACACAGTCTCCGAATATCCTCTTATTCGGGTGTGGAATTGGTTCATTCATGTTTGCCTCCGCCTAGAAGCCTGCCAGGAGCCGCTCATTGTCCGTGCCTTCTTGCACTGGCAATCACTCCCCGCCCTCTTCAGCCCCGGGCGTTACAAACGGCCCGCCTTCCAGATCGACGGCTGTCCCCACAAACCAACACGAGTCTTTCCAGTGAGCTTTATCCTCACTCACGTGCACCCTGAGAGCAGCTTCCTAGGGGGTCACCCATCCCATAATTGCTCCGGACCAAGCACGCTTAACTTCAGAGTTTTTATGAGATGAGCACCAGAAAAAAAGATGCATCTTGTTGGTATGAGTAGTACCTATCAAATCTTTTAAGCTCTCCTCAACTGTATAGTCGCATACCTACACAGTTTCAGAATCTCCTCTTATTCGGGTGTGGGATCGATTCATTCTTGTCCCCCTCCACCTAGAACCCTGCCAGGAGCCGCTCCTTGTCCGTGCCTTCTTGCACTGGCGATCACTCCCTGCCCTCTTCAGCCCCGGGCATCACAGCTTTTATCGTGACATATATATCGTGCCACTTATTCATATTGTGCCACAAGCTGTCTGTTCCATAATTTTTTTTTCCTTTGAGTTTATCACAACATTTCTTCAATTTTTCAACAATTCATCTTGTTAAATTGCAATTTATTATTGTTGTAGGTCGGTCCACAGTGGAGGAGACCCTCTTATCATCGAGAGAGGACCCAAATCGCGGGATACGCTCGACCGAATATAATTTAAATAATCAAAGATGAGTTGCAGGAGATTGGTGGTGGTGTATATGGGCAGTTTAGATGGTCGATTTTCGGCCATTTTATGGATTTCGGGTATGACAGAGTTAGCTGTAATGCGGCACTTCATGCATTGGTAGTGATGGAGGTGCGTGTGTTGGATGCTCCAGAATCGAGGTATTGGTTCCACGTCGGAGAGCAGACTATTAGATTCTCTCGGCGTGATTTTGCCATGGTATCCGGATTGAGGTTTTCAGGGTCCATATTTGACCCTAACAATGTTGTTGAGCTAACCGAGACCAGTATTTATAGACGATATTGGCCTTAGGGTGATCGTGTTACCGCTTCAGGTCTACGTGATTTATTTTCCGATGGCATCTTCCGTGAGTCACCAGACGATGCCCTAAAGGTGGCGAAAGTGTTATTTGCATTTTACATGGTACTGTGTCTCGATGGCTGACAGACCACAGTGGACCGTTGGCTATGGTTCTTGATCAAGGAAAGTGCACAGTGAGAGGTTTTCCTTTGGGGGAAATACCCATTTCAGATTTTGATACATTATCTTCTCAAGACGCATGATGTTCTGCCACCTAGCCGATATACTAAGGACGATCCACCTCGATATCGCCCACCTAGTTATCACTTTTATGGTCCCACGTATGTCTTGCTGGTACATATATTTTACTTTATTTATATTTGTAATTAGTTTTTTTTTTAAAAAATTAGGCAAAATCTTATTTTGACACTTATCAATGTTTTGACAGATTTGGGCATTCGAGGCGATACCTCGCCTGGGTAATATTTGGGCGACTCGAGTATCCGACACCCAGATGCCTAGGTGTCTCCGTTGGAGGTTTCCGAAGACCACCGTTGACATGGTTGATTTTTTCTTTGACCCGGTATTCATTCCAACATTGTTTACTTATTTATTTTTTATTAATTTATTTATATATTTATTTACAGGCTTTAGTGTCTTATAAGATGTTGGATCCGAGTGAGGAGGAGCTCCAACAGATATATATGGAGCGAGTCGATGAGCCGATTATTTTGTTAGGTCCTCCTCGGTCCATCCCGAAGAAGAACCGGTTTTTTTGGCAGTGGTGCTAGGAGGGGCATAGGGAGAGACAGACGTACGGGTAGATTCCACAGCCCCAACCCCTATTGGCAGGGGCAGTGGTAGAGTTTCCGAGACGGCAAAGGCAGGGGCTACTGCTAGGGGCAAGGGAAGAAGCAGAGGCAGGGGGAGAGGTAGAGCGGATTCAGAGGCCCCCACTACTACTCCTACGATTTAGAGGCCGGAGAAGCGGCGTAGGACAGACAACCCATCATCCCACCGGACAGATGATCCCTTAGATGGCCGTAAAAGATGATTTATCACCAAGCGACAGACAGATACACGTGATGATCCATCAGTTCGTGGGGAGTATGCACGCGATGATCCATCAGTCCGTGGGGATACATGTGATAATCTAATCAGTCCGTGGGGATACACGTGATGATGAGCCACCAGTTGTGGGTAGTATGTTGGTGCTACTAAGGGGGGGTTATACAGGAGAAGATTGGCCTGTTAGAGAGACACATAGAGGATCGGTTCTCTCGATTGGAGTCACGAGTCGATCGAGCTGTTTCTCAGTTAGAGATTCTCATTTCAGAGGAGGGTTCTCGATTGGACAGACGCCTAGATCAGGAGATAGTTTGGGTCCGTACCTTATTCAAGAGGAGATTAGGCGTCTGTTCCCATACATTGATCAGTATGATGACTTCATGCATGACAGTCAGAGATTTCCTAGCCAGTCATCTTAGCAGACGCCATCATCGATGTCGCATCAGACATCGACGATCACCCCTCAGAGAGAGAGGAGTCCTCTTCAGCCGATGTCGACTCCTCTTATGCCGGTGTCGACTACTCTTCTGTCGGTGTCGACTACTATTTTGGCGGTGTCGATTTCTCTTCTGCCGATGACAACTCCTCTTCCGACGGTGTCGATTTCTCTTCCGCCAATGTCGACTCCTCTTCTGGCGGTGTTGATTTCTCTTCCGTCGATGTCGACTTCTCTTCCACCGTTGTCGACTCATATTCCACCGGTGTCGACTCCTCCTCCGCCTGTGTTGGTATATTCTCCCCCTCCCCGAGTGTCAGTCACTATTCTGAGGCCATTGGTCCCTGGTATTCGAGCTCCCTCTCCGACACTCATGGTCCCTGGTCCATGAGCGCCCTCTCCGCTTACTCCCTTCGTCCAGGTTCGTGATAGGCAGCTGTCACGTCTCATTCGTAGCCCATTCAGGGCTACTGATACTCGCAAGCCAGACCCGAGCGAGAGGGAGTATGCGCATTCTTAGAGTCTAATGAAGAGTAAGTATTAAATTTTTTTGCATTTGTCTTGTCGTCTTAGTATTAACATCTTATATTAGTGCAATGTCTTAATATTTGAGGATCCAATTGCAGGAGAAACGTGGAGCTTTTATACTGTGTTGGGCCGTCATTTTTTAAGGAAATAGAGGATCCAACGATAGAGTTGGAGAATGATGCAACTTTCTTAAATTTTTGTATTATTTAGTTGATTAATATTTTATTTATTTTATATTGATTAATATCGATTTCTTTCATTTCTGTACAGCTTGTAAATGCATACATATCCATATTACAGTCCGATCCCCAGTTTCTTGAGGTTGTACCTCATCCCTAGCAGATGGAAACTTATAAGATTGTATCTACAATATTTTCAGTTCGTTTATTTATTATGTGTCTCGCATTTTACTTTAAACTTAATAAATAATACTTGTTAATTCATAAATATTTTCTATGTGTAGGATTCTATATAGCTTATATGGAATCGTATGCATGGTCGGGATCCTGCTGGCACAATATATGACCCGTCGACCATAGAGGAGATTCCTCCCGGACAGGAGCTGGATGAGTTGGCTAGGGTTGTCCAGCACGGGACTCCAGGTTGGGGTAATCCTGGTTCGTGGAGTGATGTTGTGCAAGTGCACTTGAATTTTGTTTTTTGGCTAGTTTATTCATTTTTTTCATTAAATTGTTAGATTAATTAATGATATGTTTTTTTCCCAGTGTTCATGATCGTGAATTTATCAGGACATTTTGTCGTGTGCAGGCTGGATCTCCGTAGAGCCAGAGTACTTATGTACGACTCTGTACGTGCCCGATACACACCTGATATAAAGGCTTTCGAGGTTGCCGCCACGCGTCCACTTCGTCTCATCCTCCCAGCAGTATTGATGCACACTGGCTTCTACGACGCTATTTCAGATATCCCGCCCATCCGCCACTAGTGGGAGCTTGTCCTTTCGCCGGAGAAAGATTGTTATGAGCAAAGCGACAGCACCAGTTGTGGCGTATTTGCAGTCTATTGCATCGTTAGTTGTATCACAAAGAAGATTAATAAGAAGCAGGTGTAGGATTCAATTCCCCAGCTGAGGAAGACGATGGTTCGATAGATTTATCAATACAGTACATATAGTAGTACTCTTAAGTCGTAGTACATTTTTTTGTATATCTTGTAAATATTTTGAGTTATGTAAATATTCATTTTGCATGGTTTTATGTCCTATTATTTCTAAATCAGACGTTATACACTGGAAACTAGTAATCCCGCACGTGTGTTGCACGTGTATTATTATTTTTTTATTATTCTCATATATTATTATTTTTATTATTATTCACGTGTATTATTATTTTATTTTATTGGTTTATACTGAAACTATCTATTAACATGAGTTGGTATTTATTACTTCATTTTAATAATAAAGCATTCATATAAAGTAAATAAAAATAAAATTTATTTATAAGTTTACATTTTCAACTATAGACTTAAATTTCAAATTCAATTATGCAAAACATCAAATGAATCGATTAAAAAGGTCAATTAAATATAATAAATTTTAATAATTCAATATAATAATATTAGTGAAAATAGTTTGTGTATAATTGATACCTTGTTGACGTTCTTTGTAGAAAACATCACCTAACAAATATTTTCAATATTTTTCTCAAATATATTATGGACACCTTAAAGAGTCTGAAGCCAAGTAATATAGTGAATAAATACCATTTATCACTGAACGGGGTTCTTGAAATGGATAGGTTTCAATGCTCAATTCAAAATTTTCACTGTTTATATATTTTTCGGACTTTTCTGAGAGATTATCTGTAGATGCGGATCCCAATAATTCAATTCTTTTGCAAACATAAAAAGTACCAACACTTTTCAAATGATATAAACACAAAGATAGTATAAATTAAATGTATGCTATTATTATTGTTATTATTATTGTTGTTATTTCTTATTGCGATGTCAATACTTTAATTAATTGTGTGAAAACTAATCATTCAAGTGTTTTAATTCTAAAATAAATTAAAATTTCAAGAATCAATAATCGTTTCATAAATATATGCATACATATAATATAAAAATATATAAAGATGATCTTAATGTTTTCCCCACCTACAAAAAAATCCTTACTATTTTTTATTCTATGGTATAACTTAGTAAGAAAAAAATAAATTAGGCCGATTTCATATTATAGAGTTAACGTGTGGATAATTCAAGATAATAGGGTGTTAATGGTGTAATTGTATTTTTTCCTTATAGTGACTAATGAGAAAGAGAAAAGGCTCGAATGCGTTGTGAATACGTTGTCCATATAATATATATTTTCTATGTTATCGACAATATGCTTTTAAAGAAGAATGAATAAAGATTTCTATAATCAGTTGATAAAATTTAAATTAAGATGTTATTCAAAATAATATGACAGAAAAAATCACGAATAAAAATGTATAGCAAACTATTTTTCATTAGATATAAACTGTAGTCGTATTACCGTAAATTTTACAGCAATCTATATAAACATGATATAAATGAAACATAGAATATAAATGGTATCATTGACATCTATGTCCGTTCTCTATCGTTTACTTCTAGTAGTTGTGGACCCTTGAGTTTTCTCATTTTTATCAACAACGAATTGTTGTAATCCCTCATCAATCAAAAGAAATTATGGAATACGATGAAAATTTTCACAACCTGAAAAGTTTATCTAGGAAGTTAATTTAAAAATGCAATACACGGACGAATTTTGTTTTTGGTAAATATTTGAATAATATTTTTTTCTTATATTAAATATGTAGATGTCCATTTTGAGTGTTATACAGTTTGAAAAAATTATCGCGTTGAACAAATGTTGTCCTTTTATTATAAGGTAATGAATTTCTATATTGATGAATATTTTATTTTAAGGTAAGATTTTATCAATTTTTCCCTAAACACATTTTTAATTATCTGATCATATAGCATTGTCAAATTCAATTAAAATTATAAATAAATACTACAAATTCGATTAAAATTTTAAATAAATATTCGATTACAATATTTTCCTAATATAAAAAGTAAAAAGAGCGCAATTTTTTTATTTCGGATATCTTCTATTATATATAGATTAGTTAATTAATTATAGTCAAAGACTATATAACTTTTAAAATATGAATAATATATATATACATATATATATATATATATATATAGAATTTACAGTACAAACTCGCTTTTGGTATAAAGTAGGAATACCATTTATAAAATATTCCTAATTTTTATACATATAAAATAGGAATATCATTCATAATACTTTTCTAATATATATATATATATATATAATAGGAATATTATTTACAATATTTTTCTAAATTAAAATATTACCGAATATAAGAAATAAAAAGAGCGGGATTTTTTTTGTTTTGGACTCCTAATTTTTATACATATATAAAATAAAATAGAAATACCATTTATAATATTTTTCTAATTTAATGGCAATTATAATATTGCCTAATTTATATACATATATAATGTACAAATACCATTTAATATATTTTCCTAATATAAGGAGCAAAAAGTGTGGGAAAACTTTTGTTTCGGACTTCTGCTATTATATATATATATATATATATAGATATATATTGCATCGACACCATTGAAATAAATAAATAATATATATGATGAAGATATGATGTATATAATCAACATAATCATTGTAACATATATTTAAGAAGAACTGATGTATACTAATATCAATTATAGTGAAATAATATTTATAATTTTTTAAATCTATATATTATATATAGATATAATTGATATTATAGACTCACTTTTGGTATAAAGTAGGAATACCAGTAAATAAAATTTTCTTACTTTTTATACATATAAAATTGGAATACTATTTATGATGTTTTCCTAATTTATATACATATAAAGTAGGAATACCATTTATAATCTTTTCTTATAATATTTTTCTAATTTATATAATTGCAACAATTTTCTTATAATATTTTTCTAATATAAGAATTTATAATAATTACCATTTATAATGTTTACAGTTGTTTCCTAATATAATAAGCAAAAAGAGCGGGAAAATAAAAGTTCCTACTTTATTATATATATATATATATATATATATATATAGAGATTGGTAAAACAAAATATAGTAATCTTGTACAAAACTAAGTAGAACACGTATGGCACGATATTTGGTTATATGGCACGATATATAGTATATATCGTGCCTTCGTGCCACAAAAGGGCACGATATGGCACGATATATATAATATATCGTGCCTTCGTGCCATAAAGAGGCACGATATGGCACGATATCGTGCCATTTTGTGGCACGAAGGCACGATATACTAGATATCATGCGTTATATCGTGCCTATTGTGAAACACCTGTTTGAAGTACCTGATTAATATAGGACTACTGGACTTTCTGCTCTTAGTGTTATTTGTTAACATAGTATTACAGTTGAAATAATTTTTGCCTAATTTTCATCATCCGGACATCTCGGGTTTCGGATACTAGTGGAAATAATGGGGATGATAATTGTGAAAACATGGGGATTAATGAGGATAACTGTGAAGGGAGAGAGGAATTTATCGATGATGATTGTGAAAACATGGGGATTACTTATATGTTTTTCGATGTATACTTATATGTGTTTTGTTGTATAAGTAGTTAATTTTTTATGTGTCTATTTATGTTTGATGTATACTTATGTGTTTTGTTGTATACTTATATGTGTTTTACTGTATACCTATATTTGTTGAAAAAATTAGGAGATTTTTGTTGTATACTTATATGTGTTTTGATGCTTATTTAGTTAAATTTTACCATATGTTTTTATATTTTCTGCTCTAATACTTTATTTTGGTTTTTTGTGGCAGGACTGGTGTTTTGTTAATTATGGCTAGAAGAGGTAGAAAAAGTGAACAGTGTGTCGAGGGCGACTATATACATAGTCTAGTTTTATTGTATAGTTATACATAGTTTACTGTATAGGTAGTCTGATTTTATTGTATAGTTAGACATAGTTTTACTGTATAGGTTGTCTGATTTTGTTGTACAGTTAGACATAGTTTACTGTATACATAGCATGATTTTATTGTATAGTTAGACATAGTTTACTGTATAATAATTAAGTTAATTGATTTGTGTCTATTAGTTGTTGAGTTTTTTAATTATTGTCATTTGGTATACCATAATTATTGGTCTACCTAGAATAATCTTGTTAATTGATTTCTTAATTCACGGTCCCCACATGTTTTTGTTTGAGAATTGTAATATGCAATACAAATATGTTAAATAACAACATAATAGTGTTAAATATACACTAAATATATGATAAATATACAGTACAATAATGAGTGTGATTTCCTCTCTCTTTATAACTGATTTACTTAATCCAGGGTTCTTACATGTTAATGAGCGTGATTCTCTCTCTCTCTCTCTCTCTCTCTCTCTCTCTCTCTCTCTCTATAACTGATTCCTTAGATTCACGGTCCCACATGTTTTTGTTTGACCATTTTAACATGCAGTAAAATTATATTAAACATACAGTAAAATAGTGTTAAGTACCCATCAAATATATGATAAATGTACAACATACTGCATGGAAGAGCACATGCGTTATTTTCTCTCTCCAGCGCGATTTTCTCTCTCCTAATAACTGATTCCATATTTGGATGGTCCCCCACATGTTTGTTTTGACAATTTTACCTTTTTTGGGATTTAATTAAATGGTTAATGTATTATTATCCCAAATTATTCCTAGCCTTTGATGTAAATGGGGGAGGGTTGAGATTAGTCCACACTGTCTCACCATAAAATATGGTCTCATTGGTTCCCCCTATATATATATATATATATTTAATATTTACTTTATAACGCTTGATTACATTTTAAAAAGTTTTTGAAACTAGTAGTTATTATAAAACATAAGAAAAATGTGATGAAAACCTTATTTTTTAAACTTATTTGTTTTCCCCCCCTTAATTTTTCTTTAAATTTTAAACTATCTTTTTAATTGCATTTCTAATAAGTTAATTACTTAAGTTTGATCTAGAGGCAAATATTGCTGACATGTAAGGTAAAAACTTGTATGAGACGGTCTCATGAATATTGTTCATGAGAGGAATCCTACATGTAACTAGAATTCCAACCAAAATCCAAACCCATAAAAAGATCCATATTTTTTGTGTTTTGTAGGATCCGTCTCATGAATTTAAATCCATGAGACTGTCTCATATAAGACCACCTCGACATTATATAAAATTGCGATACCTTTATAGTAGCCATAAAAGAAATAGTTTCATTATTAGAGAACTTGAAGTAATGGCAATAATTGGGCAAGCTATGAGTAGGTATGAGGTCAACCCCAACAGTCCTAACAAAATGGTTTGAAATATAATAACAAAATTATTGATGCTCTATATTATTGAGGTGGGATCAAATTCAACTTTTAAGCTCTCATTAAATTTATGATGCCTTAATAATGCGTAATGTAATAGTAAAATTATTAATACCTTATTGATGCTGTTTTTTAGAGTAGATTACCCAAGTCAAATGAGTTGACCAAAATCCTCTTCCCGAGAGAGAAGTCTCTGAGTTAGTCCTCTTCCCGAGGGGAAAGTCTTCTTGTCTTCTACTCCTTGAACTATTGAATCTTCAGTTGGGAACTTGCCTGCACACTCGCACAAACGTTAGAGGGCTCGGGGGGTTGTCCAAGGGAGGCCCCTCCGACACTCAAGTCAGTAGGGTGAACGTGAAAAAATAAACAGTAATCGAATATTGAATCCGTAGAAGAATGATAATTATGAGTTAATTACTTACACATAATAGGAATTACCTTTTTATATCTGGGAGATGGGCCCTGTGGGCCGTGTAGGAGAATTCGGCCTATGGGCCAGTCCACGTATGATAAAACGATCGATTGGGCCAAACTCGGACTCCTTTGAAGCCGGTTTAATTATTAAGAGCGCATTGGACAATTAATATTAAATAAATAAATATAAAATGAATTATATTTAATAAAATTATGAAATGCCATTTTTGTCCCCAACATAAGCCCCCAGCTCCGGTGTTGCGGAGGGATGAAGCTTTGCGGGAGCTAATCCGGTGTAGTAATGCCTGGCTTGGCTTGTGGTATATGTTGTATTGTCTTTGGAGAATCTTTGACCATCTTGCACAAGGACACATTGGAGTGGAGGCTTTTGACCATGTCTTCCAAAGGTAAATTCTCTTTCTCTATCTCTCTGTCTTCCCCCGAGTTTTTGTACGTTTTGAGCCATATCCCAAATTCAGGTACTTTTTCTATTCCGCTTGGAGGCCGAGGTGTTACCGGGAGATTTGTAGTTGGTTCACTCAATCTATGTCCACGCTTCTCCACAGAGTTTGATATTCCTCCCTTGCTCCAGACTTGTGTTTTGATGGTAATGGGGAGATAGAGCTTGAGCCGGATTCGAGTTCAAGTGACGAGTCTTCTAAAGCGAAGTCAAAAAGTGATAGTCCCGAAGAGTTCCGCCCACCAAATATCAACATAGGCCTCCTCCCAGAAGTCGAGCAGTTATCCCGGAGAGTTGGCCAGTCGAGTGACTTCCACTTGTCTTCGTAGGCTACGCGAGCGGCTGGAGCTTTCTTCGGCTTTTGTGATGCTAGCCCCGGATCCAGGCGATAGGCTTACTCATCCACTAGAGGGCTTCATCATGATATTACCTTTACAGCTTCTCCGTTGGCTTCGTGCTTTCTCAAGATGCTTTCCTCATCTCGATCCTTAGGTCGGTGGGAGCATGTGTTGGTCAGATGATTCCCCAGGTCTATGCATGTATCTGAGGATATCAGTATGTTATGTGGCAGTTGGGCTTGATTCCGACCGTAGCCGCGTTTCATTCCTTGTTCGATGCCTGAAAATCTCCCGGCGACACCTTCTTCCACTTCGCCCCACATTCTCAATGCAAGTTCCTTGATGGACTTCTTTCTCCTGGTGGGCTGTGGAAGGAGGATTTCTTCTACGTGAGGGATTACGGTTGGAAGCTTCCTCACGAGTGGATTTCGGAGGTTAAGATTGCCCGAGGTACCCCTGCTTCCCGCAAAGAGATGGCGAAAGCTTATTGGTCTCGGGGCTTGTTTAAAAATCTTCTAAATATAAAGGAGTTCTTGGGTATCCCATCCGACTTTACTTCTCTACATTGCTTCCCGCTTTACTTGCATATTTAGACTGCTTCCTTTCTTGATGTTGCTTCTACTTGCTTTTCAAGTAAGGAGAGTTGCATCATCGCCAAGTTGATGGCTTTCAAGAAGAAGGAGAAGGAGAAGGCTAAGGGGAAGTCTTCTACTGGCGGGAGCTCGAGTGTCCCTCCTTGGGGTGATAGGCCATGCCCTTCTCCTCAGGAGAGTGAGAGGCACCCTTCCCGCCAGGAGGGTGATACGTGCCCTGGCTCATGCTCCAGTGATCCTGTTAGTGCTGCTCTGACTCCTCATCCTTCTGTCGGCCCTTCGGGATGGAAGAGGCCGAGGATGAAGCTCGGCGTTGCTTCTTCTGAGAATGATTGTCCCCGAGATCTCTTCTCTGGTGGAGTGAACCGGCACGAGGGGATCCAGTCCCATTGGGACTACACTGATTCTGGCTTTGGTTATGCCAGTACCCGAGGAGCTATATCATTTGATTACCAGTCCCACCTTGGGTCTTTGTCCTCAAGGACATTGAGACTCACCTTTGCGGAGACCTTGCTCGAGTAAGCTTCTATAGTTTCTTCGTATTTTCATCCATTACTTGGCTAAGACTTGTACGAATTATGTTGTAGGCCCTGAAACTTGCAGCGTATTTGAACCATCTAGGCGAGGTGACCGAGGTGGAGAACTGTCGACTTCGAGGTGAGGTGAAGGCACTCAAGGGCGCAGCTAGCCATCACAAGTGCGAGATATCATTTTTGTCGAAATAGTGTGCCCAGGTGAAGAGTCAGATCGCCCACGAGGCCGAGACAGGTGAGTTGTTCTTCTAGTCCCTTTATGGAGTTGAGTTGTTGGCTAAGGACATGTCTAGTTCTATTGAGGCTTACAGAGGCTTGTTGTCCTATCGCTCCAACATGATGAGAGAGTCTTGCTTTTACTATGACAAGGCGGTGCGCCACTACCAGAAACTTCTACGGCAGAGTGTCAAAGCTTCTAGTGAGCTGATTGCCATCCTGGATTGTGGTGTCTCCGAGGAAGAGGGTGAAGGAGTCAAGGCTTTGGCGGATTTTCCCAATGGGGCAGGATGATTCCTCCATTTTCTTTATGCCTTTTAGCTTCCCGTTGTCATGTTTTACTTGTGATATATGCGTATAACTTCTTGCGGGAGATTAGACTTTGCATTACATTTTAACATCAAGGGGTGCCCTTCCAGAATTCGGAGGAGGGCGTCCCCTTGGGTTTCCCGGGATGCCCTTCCGTAACCCGGAGAAGGGTGCCCCTTTAGGGTTTTCCTGAAGCCATTGCTCTACGTAGTGATTTAGCATAACTTCTTTCTGTAGGAGACTTGTTTACTTTCCACGTTGAGGTGGATCTTTTCTTCGGATGGAAGTCTTGATTCTTTCGGAATAGCCAGGAATATTCTTGTTTAAGGTTAACGCGCGCCATCCCCTGCGTCCTGGAGGGCGCCCTTCCAGAGCCCAATGAGCGCCCTTCTGGAACTCGGAAAGGACGCCCTTCCGGGGATTCCTTTTGGAACTCTTCTTTAGCTTCACTTTTGATGTCTTTCCCAGGTGTTAGAGTTTTTCCTTCTTCTTTCGCCAGGGAATAATATTTTGCGTGATGCCCTTCCAAAACCTAGAGTGGGCGCCCTCTGGGAGTTCATGGGCACCTTTTCTAAGCTTGGAAGGGGGACCGTTATGGAGCTTCCACCATGATTTCTCTTTAGCCTTTTGTTCTCTTCTCTACATGTGTTAGCTTTTTTGCCTTATTTTCCTTGCACATTTTCATCATGGAGAAGATTTCACTGGGACTCTTGTGATGAGGCCCCTTCCTTCGGGGTCTTAGCCAGAGGAAAAATATTTTTACTAGGACCTCCTTTTGAGGAGGCCCCTCCCATCCAGGGTTTTAGCCGGAAGGGGTCATCCCACCCGGGATTTTAGCCGGAAGGGGTCATCCCACCTGGGGTCTTAGCCGGGTGAGGCCATCCCTTCCGGGGTCTTAGCTGGATGAGGTGAATTACTAGGACCTCTTATAAGAAGGCCCCTCCCATACAGGGTCTTAGCCGGAAGAGGACATCCCACCAAGGGTCTTAGCCGGGTGAGGCCATCCCCTCCAGGGTCTTAGTAGAAGGAGATAAATTACTAGGACCTCTTATGAGGAGGCCCTTCCCATCCGGGGTGGTAGCTGGAAGAAGTCATCCCACCTGGGATTTTAGCTGGGTGAGGCAATCGCCTTCGAGGTCTTAGCCGGAGGAGGTTATTTACGAGGACCCCCGTGAGGAGGCCCCTCCCATTTAGGGCCTTAGCTGGAAAGATGGGTTTGTTGAGAAGAGCATCTAACTAGTTATTGACCTTGGCCATGTGTGGCCATCAATTGCGCCCTGGCCATGTGTGGCCATTAACTGCATTCACAACATCAAAGTAGAAAACATGAAAGTGCTTTTATTCATTATAATGAAAAGCTTTACGCACTGTGGGCAGAAACATGATTGAAATATAAATAAATATTTAACGCCTCTTGGGCGGAAACAAACTGAAAATGATAAAATAGAATGAAAATTACTAAGGCCCCCGGAAGGCTGATGACAGCTGGTGTAGGTGGAGACTAAGGATAATTCACTTCATCTTCAGTGCACCGGTCAATGTCTCCGGATAGTACCTATGTCCCCAATAATGTCGCTTATCTTGGTTTTCTTGACGAGTTCTGGCAACAGGGAAAGTGTTGGTGAGGTGATCCGAAGCCAATCTAGGAGGTGTTGTCCAGAGCTCGTGCCATGGGGGTAGAGTATTTTCAGAGTGAGGAGTTGGACTGTCCTCCCCATGTGATGTAGGGCATCCCCAGTTGTTGTCCTCCCAAATCTGATGAGGATCCGGGTAATCCATGTATTCTTGTAGGTGGCCTTTCCAAATTAACTTTTCGATAGAGGCTCTCAACTGGATGCAAGCCTCAGTGGTGTGCCCTTTGTCGTGATGGAAGTAACAGAAATGCTTGGACTTCCGCCGCCCATAGCTGTCTCTCATCTCCCGTGGAGGTTCTATGATTTTCTGTCTCCGAGCGGTTGCCAGGATTTCCAATAGCGGCGCGTTCAGTGGAATTATTATCTGCCCCTATTTCTCCTCGTGGCTTCTAGGTTGGCTCTGTAGATCCTTTTTAGCCTTGCGCTTGTTCCTTCGTGGTATCTTTGATGCTTCATCTCCCTCGCCAGGTGCTCTTCCGAAGTGGGCGTTCTTTCTTGGAGTGAGGAGTGGTCCCCCCTTTGAGATGCCCTGAGCACGCTCTCGGAGGGTGATACGTCGCTGCATCCTTGTCAATGTCTCTTGCTGGATGTTGATTACTTCATTTACAATCTCCACGAGTCGTCCCATGAAATTGCGTAATGGTTCCTCCTCTTTAAGCTGGAATAGGTTTGTGATGGTCTCGTGGTCCTTCATGTTGGTGGAAATTGTTGTATGAAAGCCTCCATGAATTGGTGCATCATGGTAACGGAGTCCTCCAGGAGCTGATCGAACCAAGCACGAGCTTTCTTGGTCAAGGTACTTAGAAAGGCTTTGTAGTAGACTGTATTCATCATCTCATAGAGGTCTCCGCCGCGTAGAACTTATTCAAATGCTCTTGAGGATCTCCGGTTCTATCGTACTTCGGGAGGTTAGATGTCTCAACTCCCGAGGGTAGTTGTTCCGCCAAGATATCAGGGCTTAACAGACTGCTCTTCTTCAAAGCGGTAGCTTGTGAATGAGTATGGCTGTACAGTGTTTCTTGAGCTCCTGTTGATGTAGGCAGCCCTTTCTGGCTTTCGCCGCGTCCTTCATCTGCTTTTCATTGTCCTTTTGGATCAAGGTCTTAAATAGCGGGCGGAGTCTGGGATAGTGCTCCACCGGTTCTGATCGCAGCTTGATGCCTCAAGGCGTTCCGTGCAACTTCTTCTAACAAAATTCGTAGAGTCTCCTTGGTTAGACGAGTTTCTTACTGGGCGGAGCACCTCCGAGGAGGAGACGGTGCCTTTCTTTTTTTTTGGGAATGGCGGCTTTTCCGTGTAATGGTCGTTGGCCTCTCGCCGTCTTGATGGTCTTCCTTCATGCTGGTCTCTGGCACCACGGCCTGCAGCTTGAGATCTGACTTTCCGTGCTGACGATTGAGTTCGCATCTTCATGTGCTTTTGCTGTTCCCACAGTCGGCACCAAAATGATGCTGCTTTTTAGAGCAGATCATCCAAGTCAACTGAGTTGACCAAAATCCTCTTCCCGAGAGGGAAGTCTTTGAGTTAGTCCTCTTCCCGAGAGAAAGTCTTCTTGTCTTCTACTCCTTGAGTTGGTGAATCTTCAGTTGGGAACTTGCCTGCACACACGCGCAAACGTTAGAGGGCCCCGGGGTTATCCCAGGGAGGCCCCTCCGATTCTCAAGTCAACGCATAGTGAATGAGAGAAAATAAACAATAATCGAATACTCAATGCATAGGAGAATGATAATTATGAGTTAATTACTTACAGATAATAGGAGGGACCTTTTTATACCTGGGAGATGGGCCCTGTGGGCCACGTAGGAGAATTCGGCCTATGGGTCAGTCCACGTAGGAGAAAAGGACCGCTTGTGCCAAACCCGGACTCCTTTGGGCCGGTTTAATTTATTAAGAGCCCATTGGAAAATTAATATTAAATAAACAAATATAAAATAAATTATATTTAATTAAATTATGAAATAGTGTTTTTGTCCACAACACTTATTTTATTGATGTGGTTATAAATTCAATTTTTTTATGATGGGAGAACCTATAGCCACGATCATTCGAGGGCATTATGGGATTTGGCATTATAAATTGTAATGTATATTTTAAAGCCCATACAAGGGCTTGAGCAACCATAGCAATGTAATCCGAGTGCAAGTAGGAAGGGCAATGGTCACTAGATAGGTCTAATACTATATAATATGAGCTAATACAAATTCTAAAGTGATTTTTTTTAAAGAATTAATGGGAAACCTAATATAAACCCCACATTATTGGTACCTATAATGAAGAATGGGTGTATAAGGTGGCTGGAATTCAAAGTTTGCACATTGTCTGCATAGTATCTGAAAGCGATATTTTGGTTTAAATAAACGTTATTGTTGAAATTTCTAAAAGTGCACAGTACTTGCATAGTACTTTGATAAATAACATGTAACCTATTCTAAAAAGACATCGATTGATTCATAATAAAACTACACCTTTCTTTCTCTCATCTGATTCTACTTCTTAAAGGTTTATTTTATAGTGTTAATTTCTTTTTATTTACAACACGTTATTAACACGAGTTATTTCTCGTGAAAAGATTTGTATTTTTTAAGTTTGAATTTCTTTGTACTATTTTATTTTATTTCCTTTGTAGAAAAATGGCCGGTATTGAAAAACGAAAATTTCAGATCCTTGAAATCACTGGCGATAATTATTTATCATGGTGCCTAGAAATTAAATTGCACCTCCAGGGTCAAGATTTGGCTAAAAAATTGAAGCCTATGAAAATCGAAGAGGCCAATATAAAAGATTAGGCAAATTCAATGATATTTATACGCCATCATCTATCTGATGATTTGAAAAATGAATATATACAAATTGAAAGGTCTTTTAAGCTCTGGCAAAAGCTCAAAGATAGATTTGATCACACCAGAACTGTGATACTCCTGCAGGCACAATATGATTGGCAACAACTAAGGTTACAGAACATCAAGTCCGTGGCACTATAATTCGACATTATTTAAAATTAGTCTCGATTGGCTCTTTGTGGGATAAAATTATCTGAATATGATAAATTGGAGAAAACATTCTCCACTATGCATAAATCGAATATTGTGCTCCAACAACAATATAGACAACGACAATTTAAGACATATTCTGAATTAATCTTTGTTCTTCTCACGGTTGAGAAAACAAATGAATTGTTGTTGAAAAATCACGATCTGCAACCTTCTGGGTCTAATGCAGTGCCTGAAGCACATACTAACTCCGGTATATGAGGGGGCTGATTTAGCGACCGTGAGTATAAACCCTCGCGTGGTGGTCGCATGGGTCGTGGCTATGGTGGTCCACATCAAAATGCTCACAGAAATGACCGTGGCGGTCGTAATTACTATAATCGAGATAATTATCATTATTCCCGCCAAAATGATTATACGCTCAAATAGGGGCATCCAAATTAGTCAAATCGTGATAAAGGAAAAATACATATGGAAAGAACTGGTGATGATCTTTGTAATAAATGTGGTATGATGGGACATTGAGTCGGGCCAAAACATGTTGAACTACCCAACACCTGATAAATCTATATTAGGAATCAAGAAAAAATAAAGGCAAGAGTGTTCAAACACATGGCACTGAGGCAGTAGATCCATTCACTAAGTTGGCCTGTTTTGATATTTAGTCCTCTATGTTGTTCAGTTTTAATTTTAGTCCAATAATTTACACTTTTGTGCACATTTAGTCCTTTTCTCGCCGGACTTATCAATATTCATCAAAAATGCTGATGTGGCATTTTAAGTCACCGGACCTGCTGACTTGTACAGTATTTCAGAATTAAAAAAATAAAAAAGACACGTAATTATTTTGGAGGGAAAATGAAAATCATGTGCATTGCACATGACACCAAAAAATCGAAGCAAAAATTCTTCTGCAAATCCCAACAGAATCGAATAACATAAAAAAGCCCCAAAAAACCCTAGCCCTGCAATCTTCAAAATTGAAGCAAAAATCCTAACTGCATTTTCATTTCTGGCCCGATCATTGAAGAATCTTGAAGTTGTGCAGCCAATTTTATCGTTTAAATGGAGGTTCGTGAAGAAGATCGATTGGATGAGCCTCCTCCAAACTATGGTATGTTTGTGTGCCCCATTTATGATTTTATCCTTTTTTCTTGGTAAACTCTAATGTTTGTGGGTCATATATGTTGGATTGTCTATTTCCAATCACCCGTGATGTGTGCAAAGAAAATGTGGCTTTTTTGGGTGGTGTAAAAGTGGGGGACCATGAGTCATGTGAATGTGTCCTATGTGTGTCTGACTTTATTCTTTTTTTTTTGTTGAATAAAATATTTTATTGACTCACTTTTTTTTTTGGTCTTTGTCACAGATCCATCAAGTAGGATGCTAACACTTGCTTTCTACTATGGAGGTAAGTTTGAGCTTGGGTCTCGTGGTTTGTCTACTTATGTTGGGGGTTATTGTTATAAGTTCGACTATGTAGAAGTTGAGTTGTTTATGGTAGAAGCATTCATAAAACTGGGTGAATGTGAGGGTATTAAGGATCCTATAACAATTTACTGTGAAATTGATGATGGGTTTTTGCTAATTAAAGATAACAATCGTTTGCATGAAATATGTGAACAAAGACTTAAGGGTATTAGGGAAGTTAGCATCTATGTTGAAAAATTAAATGATGTCTCAAATGATGCCTTTTGTAGTCAAAGTGGTTCATCAAAACAATCAGAACCAGGGAGGGAGTATGAGAAAGATGTGAATGAGGGGCTTGATGATATTGAGGAAGCAAATGAGAGTGACAGTGATGAGGTGGATGGGGAAAAATGAGGAAATGTAGAAAATGAGAGTGATGAAGGGTCAGATTTTAATGATAGTGATTACAATTTGGAATCTGAAAGTGGTGATTATTCTAAATTATTTAAGAAAAATATTGATTGTGATGCTGAATGGATGGGGGAACCACAAGGAGATGATTTGAATGATGGAGATATGGGTAGTGATCATGGAGAGGAAGATGTGTGTAGAAGTGAGGATGATTTGAATAGTAATAAAGGGTCTGGATGGTTGCCATCTTAAGGGTCCTCATAAGGGAGTACTATTGACTGCAGTGGGTGTTGACCCAAATAACAATATTTTCCCTATTTGTTATGCTGTAGTTATGAAGGAATGCAGAGACAATTGGGATTGGTTTCTAACATTGTTGAAGATTGATCTGAATATTGAAAAAGATGAAGAGTACACATTTATGTCTGATAAACAGAAAGGTCTGATCCAAGCACTAGATGAAATATCCCCTAGAGCAGCTCACAGGTTTTGTGTTAGGCACCTACATGGAAATTTTAAAAATGCTTGATTTAGAGGACAAGCTTTCAAAACAGCTTTGTGGAATGCTGCCAAAGCAACAACTGTAATCAACATAAGAATGGCTGAAATGAAGGCATTCTCTGAGAGTGCATTTGAGTGGTTTGCTGATAAACCACCTCAACATTGGAGTAGATCACATTTTAGTGATTACAGCAAATGTGATATGCTTCTGAACAATGGGTGTGAATCTTTCAACTCTAACATCTTGGAAAGAAGGGACAAGCCAATTGTGTTAATGATGGAGTGGTTGATGGAGTACTCACTGCAAAGGTTGCAGCAAAATAGAGACAGAGCCAAAGAAAAATGGAAGGGTGAATTGTGTCATAAGATTCAAAAAATAATTGATGGAAACAGTGACAAAGCAGGTGCTTGCATGCCCATTAAATCTAATGATTTCCATTACCAAGTCAAATGTCCTGATGGCACCCACTATAGGGTTGATTTGAAGAAAGGAACATGTGGCTGTAGGAAGTGGGAATTGTCTGGGATCCCATGTAAACATGCTTTGATAACCATTTTAAATCAAGGTTATGACTACTATGACTATGTAAATCCATGCTAGAGAATTTCCACTTAGCTCAAAGTGTATGCACCTGCCATTATACCAATAAATGGCAGACATGAATGGGAAAAGGTTGACATCATCCCTCCTCTGCCACCAATCATTCAAAGGCCTGTTGGTAGACCAAAACAAACAAGGAGAAGAGAGCCAGATGAGCTTGTGGAGAAAAAAAGAAAAAGAAGCAGAGGCAAACAACCTTTGCTTAAAAATCCAAATCAAATGAGAAGGAACCAGAGGACCATAAAGTGCAGCACTTGTGGGGTTGAAGGTCACAACAAAAGGGCATGTACTAAAATTCCAGATGCACTAAGCCAATTGACAACTGAACATGAAGTGCAGAAGCCCACCAAACTACAGGTTTTTTACATTTATTTTTTCTATTATAACATAATGGATGTTTGGAGTTCATCATAAGCTAATTTCTATGTGTGACAGGTGAGAAAGAAAGTGGAAACATCCACTAAAGTGAGGGATCAGAGTGATGCATCAGCAGTTGAAGAAGTGCTGACTCAAATAACTGAAAAAAATGGATCTGTAAGTTATCCTCATCACTTTATGATGCTTGTACTAAGTATACATATTGCTGTGTAAGTTCTCAGGTCTTAATTTTGTGTTATATGAACAAGTTACAAAGAATTTGTCTTCAGGCCACCTAGGATGGTCAGGGTCCAACACCTTCAATTCCAGCACCATCAATGTATCAACAACTTAAGCAAGGTCAATTGCATGTTCCCAAGGGCTAATATCGAGAGCACTGCACCTTTTGTTGGAGGACAATTTTTTCCTAGTATGGAAAGATGTATCACAAATCCAAGCACAAGTTCCAAAACAATAATAAGTGAAGGAGGAAAAAAATATGTGAGCATACAGAAAATGACCTCAATTCTCATCGAGGAGAATGCTGCAAAGAGAAAGCAGATAGGAAAAAAAGCTGCCAAATCAAGAAGGCATTAAGTGCAAAAGTGCTTATGGGAATTGTCTTTTGTTTTTTTGGTCAATCTTGAACATTAAGGCATATTTTGTTTAAGTGCTGTGACACTTACATGCCTAGACTTATATACATCTTTTGTTAATAGTGCCGTGACACTTAATTTGCTACTATGTTTTGATTTTGATACAGTCTGAAAAAGTGTTGTGCATTTGAATGAATTATTGGAATTTGGTGCCAGAATATTTGTTAAAGTGTTGTGCACTTACATTACCCCTGTTTTGATAGAATTTTGTTAAAGTGTTGTGCACTTATATTTACCCTGTTTTGATACAATTTTGTTAAAGTGCACATTTACCATGTCTTGATGAAATTGTTATTGTAATGCAAAACAAGGTAATGAATTTCCATTAACATTTCCCAACTTATACATAATTGGTGCAAATATAGCTGATTTCCATTAACATACATAAAACAGGGTACAATATACTACTACTACACAAAACAATTTATAAATAAAACATGGTAAAATATAACATTTCCAAAACATTCACCTAAACCTAAACATACTATTACTACTACATAAACTGCATTTCACCCTGCCAAATACAAATACATTTGCAACCTCCTTCCTATTTTTTCTTGACTAACTTAACAAATAAGCCAAGAACACACACCATGACACCATTAAAGCCATTTTCAGTTGCTTGTTTTCCATCATCTGTTTTTTGATTTCATCTTCAAGAACCACAATCTTGCGCTTCAATGTAGGAATTATTGTCATAGCTCTTGGGCACATGAGTGGGTCTTCCCATTCGAAAATATTACACACTCCACTCTGCCAATACAGTGAAAGAACATTATAGTCCGAATAGTTAAAAAAAAATTCAGAAAGCAATGGATGAACTCAGGTAGGTTGAACAGTGAAAAAAAATTCATGATTCTATATGGATGAACTAACTCACCTTCCAGTTCGCACAACCCAAAAATCTTCGACCGGGATTGTCTCTTGTCCGTGACGTCCTCATTTGTGCCCGATTCCCACAATGACAACATATTCTAGGATTTCCGGAAACTGAAGACATTTTTTGTTCCTTTTTTCACGTCTGTTTTCTTTCTTCTTACATTTGCAGGTTAGCTTCTCTTCATTTTAGGGTTAATAATGTATGTACTTTTGGGGGGAAAGGCAACTACATTTTCCCTCCTATTTTTTTGATGACATGGCAATTTTTTAAGTCTATTTAAGTTGTATTTAACACATACATCCAACTGGACATTTTCCCGCCAAAATTGAAGAAATCCTCAAATTAAAATGCCACATCAGCATTTTCCGACAAATATTGATAAGTCTGGCGAAAAAAGGACTAAATGTGCACAAAAATGTAAATTATTGGACTAAAATAAAAACTGGACAACATAGAGGACTAAATGTCAAAACATTAGCGGAGTAAATATCTAATTTTCCCCATCTGAAATTATACACGATCAGAATCCTATCCAGGATTGAAAATCACTCGAAATATCAGATTTCTTTGAAAATCTTGTTTCTAAAGCACAAGATGTCGAATGGCTAAAATAAATCCAGATGTAATATTTGTATGTTATCTCTCTCGAAGGGTATATTCTCGAGATTGAGTTTATATGACTGTACTCATGTTTGTATTTTTTTCGAATAATACATTCCCAGTTTTAAGTTTTTAATATGAAATAATAAATCTGTTTGTGTTTAATTTTTGGATCACAAAATATTAGTAAATTTTTACTATATCATTCACAAGTTTTTCATTCAAATTTTTTATCCTCCAACAACTAGTTAACAATTAGTAACAGTCAGATAACAACTAGTAATAGTAACCTTCATTCTATAAATATACCAACGTTTCATTTAACAAATTCACACATATTCTCTCATCTTTCTAAAACTTCACATTTCATTCGTTCCAAGAAAACGGTTAACTTAACTTTAGTGTTTCTCATTACAATAGTTCTCCTGTACACTATCTTGCTTTTTGTTGAAGAATATCCTCCAGAACACTTTTGGTTTTTGAGCTTCTTATCTTCACCATTCTTCCTCTGTTAGCCGTAACAATTTATTTTATCATGTTGTAATAATTAGATGATTATGTACGTCTATGTTGTTCAATAAAATCTTTTATAATGTTTGTTGTGCATTAATGTTGGTATTTAGTTATTTTACATTTCAATAAAAGAATTTTTTGATAATCGTATAATATTAATTTATTAATAATTACACCAGGTACACATGGAAAATACCGAGAAAAGAGACTATTGTCTACTTGATAGTACAACAACGCACTCAGTATTAATAAATAAAATATATTTCTCGAGTGTGAAACTATGCAAGGCACAAGTTACAACTATATCTTGTCCCGTTGAGATTATTGATGGCTCCGGGAATGCAACAGTGGTGTTGCCTAATGGTACAATCTTGCATATTGAAAATGCATTATTATCTAGTAGATCAAAAAGAAATCTACTGAGTTTTAAGAATGTGCATGATAATGGCTATCACTTGGAGACACTAAATGAATATAATAAAGAGTGTCTATATATCACATCCTATAAAATGGGTAAAAGAATTACCCATGAGAAATTTGAAGCAACAGTTTCTGGAATGTATAGTGTCTAAATTAAAGTTTTTGAATCCTACGCCACCATGCCTTGGAAGCTGGTGAATCCTGATATATATGGGTTATGACATGATTGCCTAGGACACCCAGGAACATCTATGATGAGTAGGATTGTTGAACACACTAATGAACATCTATTAAAAGCACGAAGATGATGATGATGTCTAAAAATTATTTATGTGAATCATGTTCACAACGAAAGCTTATTACTAAACCTTCCATGGAAAAGGTTGGTTTTAAATCACCATCAATTTTACAAAGTATTCACGGTGATTTTTGCGGACCAATACATCCTACGCGTGGACCATTTCGATATTTCATGGTCCTAATAGATGCCTCATGTAGATGGTCACATGTATGCTTATTATCCACTAGAAATGTTGCATTTACTCGATTATTAGCGCAAATTATTAAACTCCAAGCACATTTTCCTGATTATCCCATCAAGAATATAAGGATGGATAATGCCGGAGAATTTACATCAAAACGTTTTGATGAATATTGTGCAACACTGGGAATTAATATTGAACACCCAGTAGCACATGTTCATACTGAAAATAGATTGGCGAATCCCTGATTAAACGAGTTCAAATCATTGCTTGTACATTATTAATGAGATCAAAGCTCACAAGTGCAACATGGGGTCATGCAATATTTCATGCATCAACACTTATTAGATTACGCCCCACTGCTTATCATATGCACCCCCCAACGCAATTAACTCTTGGTTTTGAGCCAAATATTTTACACCTGCGCACTTTTGGGTGTACTGTTCAGGTGCCGATTCTACCTCCTCGTGACCAGAATATTTCTCGGACAGAGAATACAATAATTAATGTACCAAATTGGTTTTTCGAAAAATGGTCAAGTACTTCATCAAATAATACAAGAAATGTATAGCCGTCGGTTTTTAGTTAAAATGACTAAAAAACATGTTTTTTAAAAAGCCTGGCAATTTTTTATTTTCACAAAACGTAAATAGCCAATTTGACCTATTACAATTTCATAAAAACTTGTATGAGACGCCTCATGGATATAATCCATTAGATGGATCCATATTTAAATAGAATTTCGACCCAAACCAATACCATGAAAATAATCTATATTTTTTTGTGTTTTAAGGATCGAGATGATTTTACATGAGACCTCCTCCATAACAATAAAACTCACATATACATAAGGTATTTGTTACAACTTACCATGATATTTGGTAACACTAGTAATATGCGTAACAACATGCTCATTGAAAAAGACATGAAAAGTAAAATATCATAAACTATAAATTCTTGCACAAATACGTCTAATCTTAAAAAATGACTTAGAAATAAAAATTGGCCATACAAACCATTTGAAACATTAAAAGATTCTCATTTCAAACAGTTTAAACATTTCGATTAAGCGATCGTTTAATATTACACGCAATTGATCAAGAAAAATATTTTCGAGTTTGGCATATCATGGGACATATTAATATTGGGGTGGGTAGACTCCGCCGGTAGGTGGTGGCGTTGGGTAGACACCGGCTGTGGGCGGAGGCATCGAGTAGCCTCCGGCGGAATTATAAGGTGGTGTTTGGCTCGTAGGATAATTATTAGGCTGTGGATATGTAGATGCTGGTGGATATGCAGATGTAGGTTGATTGTAGTTTCCAGTAGGCTGCCCTGCAATATTGTACAATTACTAATTAGAACATCATTAGATTTGAGATACTATCTATCTATATATATATAAGAACTTGCTGATTTTTTTTAATTGGAAACAGATCTTTGATTAATTTTTTTTTATTGATTTTCAACATGACATTTGATTTATATGACTCTATCAGTTATTCTCCTCGACAATCTATATTATCATCAAACTAATAAACGAATGGTATGACCAAATGATGCAATTAAAAATTAAGCATCAAATAATGGCCTTTTTTCACCTAATTTATATCGTGAATTATTTGAAGAGTTTCGTGAATACAATGAATACATGATTTATATCTATCTATCTATCTATATGGTTGAACGAGGAATATATAGTTGTTCAATGCTAAGATCACAACAAAGGTCCAAAGTATACACACATTATATATAGTTGCAAAGAATTTTACTATCCCATTCGATTACTCTTATATATGCATAGTGATAGATGACAAGAATATAAATCCTTATATAACAGCAATTGATAGAATCTGTGCCCTTACTTACGTGAAACAGAACAGATTCTCAAGGTGTTGGATGTTAATGTTGTAACACTGAACTAACCAACACCAACAATATAAAAATAACACAGAGATTTTTAACGTGCTTAGATTCCTCAATCTTAATGCACGAGGCCATCACAGAAGAAACAATCCAATATTAGAGAACAAAGAGTTATTACAAATACGAAGTATTTACAAAAGCATAAAGAATCCCTCTTTATCTAATACACCAACACTCGTATAAAACTAATATTCGAATTGATTCTTCAGAACACTCAACCTTGTTGGAATCCCTCCAACTTCAAATCCCTTGAACGGTTGAGTCGATCCACACCGTAGATCTTCACCTTCTTCTCCCGAAGAATAAGAGTATGTAGTAAAATGATTTCTTGAAGATGTGCAAAATAAAGATCTGAATATACTTGTGCTCAATTACATCTTCAAGGTCTGACTTCTCTTCTTTATAGCCATCAAAAGAAAACCTATCCCTGATTTCAAGATGGACGGTTTCTTGCTAAAGGAAGGAGATCAGAAATCAAAATCATTTCCTTGTGGGTAAGAATCAATTACACAAGGAAAGTGATTAAAAAGGAATAATTGGCAATCTAAAAATATCTTTGAATCAATTAAGATAAACATTATCAATAATATCAAAGGGATCTTGCCAAAAATCACAACACGAATATGGCATAAAATCCGCCCGTCTCGAGTGGTGTTGCATTACCGGTTACAACACTAGAACATGCATCGTGCTAAACGGACCAAAATTGCCAACTTTAATAACACTAACAATCTCCCCTTTGGCACTTTTGGTCAAAACAACACTTAACAGATAAATATAGAATACGACAAGAGAAGTCAATAACAAACCCAAGCACAGCCTTGCATGCAAAAAGCATGCAAGCAAAAATACATCCAACATATTACCCAAAATACTAGTCTAATTAACTAGTTTAACACCATTAATCATTTGAACAACAAAAAACAAATAAGAACATTCAGAGATGTTGCAAATTCAATCGAGCCACTTGCTTCCTTCGACTCCCCTCGAGTCAACTTCATGTTCGATGAAGATTGAGACTCCCCCTCTGAAGTAGCATCTTCCTTCATACTAGACTCCCCCTCGGGAATGTGCTTCTTCAAGAAGAATGGCAAAGATCCGCCAAGTCATCAAGATCATCATTATCATGACCACTTACTCCCCCTTTTTGAGCAACATGTGCCAAAGAACCAGGAGAGCAAGGAGTCGGGATAGAAGACTGTGCTTCTAACTTCTTCGAGGTCCAAGATTTGACTTGGTGTTCAACTTGCTATCTCGAGACGTAATCGCTTCAAGTGCGGAATTCCCGGTGTTGCAACATCGGAAGAAGCCCCATCAGGTAGAAAAAAGGAGGAAGGAGAGGTAGGTCATTTATCTTCCCACTTTTGAGAATTTTAACTGAGATGGAAATGGGAGCAGGGACAGCAACTAGATCCTCGGATGCCTTCTTTGTAAACCCCTGAGAAACAAGCACTTTATAGATTAAAGAAGGGAAGGGGAGAATACCATAAGTACTGGTGTACCCAGCATGAGTCCCGATGATGTCGAAGATCATTTTCCCAATGTTGAATGGATGTCCGTCCCAATGCAATACAACAGGTGGCCGATCCATAGTTATCAAGAGGAATGCTTTGTAGGAGTCCAAGACACAAAGCAATTTTGTGAAGGAGAGTGTACTTCTTGGTCAAGTCCTTGGCCTTAAATTTTTCTTGCGTTCCCGGCCAAACTTCTTTCACACCCCCACTTATTTCTTTTGCAATTGCATCCATGTCAGATGGCAGATCCAAATCATCCGCATTATTTCCTTCCAAGACCGAATTAATATCCACAGAAATGAGTAAACCTTCCGTCGAACCCACATATATGACCCCATACTTAGCGAGTTGTGATCGAAAATCTCAAAGCATTGCGAAAAATTCCCTCACAACACGATCAACATACTTACCAATGTGAGTAAAACCAAGGAGATCTATGTTCCCAAGGAGAGGAAGAATACCAAATTTAGCATGATCATCTATTTTGAGAGGCCTTTCACATAGAATTTCACGCTGAACAACACTCTCCCAAAGATTTTTATTCTCAGTAGAGTAAAAGGCAGAAAACTGACCTTTGCTGGCCTCTAATTCGGAGTCAGAGGGTTCATGATTAGACTCCTCAGAGTCAGTGTGTGAACTTGGTGTTGCATCACGACACCGGCACCCTCATTAGTGTCCATTCCGGCATCATCGCCCGGGTCCGAGTCCGATCGGCTGCTTTCACTATCGGACGAAGAGGTATCCTCGGTTCAACAAAGACTAGTACGAAGAGGGAGGTTTACTGTGAGGGTCTTCCCGTGGAGTTTCATCTTCAGAATCACACCATCCGTAATGATCCGCTTGGAAGGGTTCGAGAGGTGGTCGCTCGTTTTCTTGCCACAAAGGCTTCCTCCTCATCTCCTGGTCAAAGGGTACACCATTTTTTCGTTTTCGAAAGTATGTCCTGGCGAAACATTGATCAACCCGATGAGGGAGGCGACAACCTAGATGGTTGATTGACATTACCCATGGAAAAAATGTCCTGGTCTATGGTCGCAGTGTGTACACTCTCAACGGCCCCGAAAAATTAGGGTTAGTTTCAACAGGGGGGGGTTGTTTAAATCCACTCCCGGAGATGTCCCCGAGAGGTAACCACACCGAAGTGGCACTACCAAATGGAAAAGCCTTCTTGTACGCGAACGGGGTTTGAATTGGGTTTCCCCTGTTTTTTCTTCGACTTGCAACTTCTCTCAATTCTCGTAGGATCTATTCTCTTGTGCGAACCATTGGGAGAGAATCAAAACAAAAACACACAAGCACAAGACACTATGGAAAATTTGGGTAAGACGAGAGCATCAAGAAGTCGAAGAATAAGAATCACAAAAGAAAATAAAACTTCCTTTTAAACACAAGTGAATGTGAGTATATAGACAAAGGGAAATAAATAACTTCCTTGGATAGGGAGATACACTTGGCGGCCAATGTGGAAGTTCCCAAAAATCCCAATCGCAAATTTTGAAATTCAAAATATTTTTGGAAAAGTCCCATAAGTCAAGGTGTGCATTAATTCAAGAATAAGCACAGATAATCAATACCTTTTATAATCAGAGACAAATTTAAGGAATAAATCATTTCCAAAAATAATACACCACATCGAATCAAGAGAGAAAATATTTTCCACAAGCCCAAAAATGATCCCGAGGATGTCTAGAATGATGAGTTTATTTCACAGAATAAAAAAAACTCGTACATTTCGGTGTGGTAACCCAGTGTTGTACCACCTTTTTCAAGAACACCACCATACAAAGTCAATGGATCAAAATCCTTTTCCCATTTAATAAATCTTTTGAGTGAAAGGAATCAAAGAGAATAACAATTAGCCACCAACTTTCGCTCCAAAAACATGGGTAGCTCTTTCTCGAAGATCATAACAGATTCAAGCATATAAAAGAACAGAGAATGGTTCACAATCAATAGCTTTCACACACAATGTAAGGGCGACTTTTTCCGTCAAAGGCTCAAAAATAAATACATCTTTCACATGGGAAAAATCATTCTTTTTGCAATCCGACCCACAATTGTTTTTAAGTCAAAAGTTCATCAAAGGAGTACGCAATAGGGTTACACCACTAAAACATCAAGAAAAGCCAATGAAATGATCTTAAAAATGCAAAATGTCTAATGCACAGAATTAAGATCAAAAAGATTGCAACACATCAAGAAGGTGAAATGATGCACATGGTGTTGCAACACCGAAACCCACACTGCTCAGAGTAACACCCCGAGACTGTTTGCCTTTGGAAGTCTAGGGCTTTGGTGAAAATATCGGCAATTTGATTCTCGGTGACAAAATCAATGGTAACAATTTTATTCTCAACCAAGTCTCTAATGAAATGGTGTCGAATATCGATGTGTTTAGTTCTAGAGTCTTTGCAGATTTTTAGAGATGTTTATGGCACTTGAATTATCGCAATAAGCGGTAAAATTTTCTCTTCAATCCCATAATCAGCCAACATTTGTCTCATCCATAACATTTGGGAGCAACAACTTCCCAATGCAATATACTCGATTCAAGAAATGGACAAGGAAATACAATTGCTTTTCTTCTTATAAGAAACAAGATTGTTCCCAAGGTAAAACACCCTCCAAAGGTGGTGCTTTTTCATCATCGACATCACACCGCCTTGTCAATCACTAAAACCACCAAATTAGTGTTAGTATCAAAAGAGTACAAGATACCAAGATCAACAAATCCCATTAATATAACGAATGATTCTTTTCACAACTTTCAAATGGGATTCTTTGGGACATGACTGATATCTAGCACACACACGCAACAATAGCTAATATCGCCTACTAGAAGTGAGATACAAAAGACTCCCTATCATACTTCTGTAGAGAGTAGGATCAATAGGGGTACCATTTTCATCTTTGGATAATTTATCATTAGTGCCCATGGGAGTTTTCATGTGCTTTTTATTGTCCAGCCCAAATCTTTTGACAAGGTTCTTGGCATACTTGTTCGAATAAAAATACCTTTGTCGAATTGTTTAACTTGAAGCCCAAGAAAATAATTCAACTCTCCTACCATGCTCATTTCAAACTCAGAAGACATGTAGTCAACAAACTCATCAAGTTTTTGTTTAGAGGTTGATCCAAACACTATGTCATCAACATAAATTTGAGCAATGGTGATACCATTACTAAATTTTTGGATGAATAGAGTTTTGTCAACACTTCCCCTTTTATAGCCTTTATCACACAAAAACGTGGTCAACCTTTCATACCAAGCCCGAGGAGCTTGCTTCAACCCATATAGGGCCTTTTAAGTCTAAAAACATGGTTGGGAAAATGGGGATTTTCAAAACCTTTGGGTAACAAACACTTCCTCATTCAAAAACCATTTAGGAAGGCACTTTTGACATCCATCTCAAACAATTTGATTTGAAGAACACAAGCAAAAGCAAGCAAGAGTCTTATGGACTCAAGTCCTCTACCGGGCAAAAGTTTCATCAAAGTCAACTCCTTCCACCTGTGTGTAGCCTTGAGCCACTAGCCTTTTACCAAGTTCATCAGTTTTGTTTTTGAAAATCCACTTGGTTCCTATAACATTAGAATGTTCGTGCCTTCCCACACATTATTTCTTTCAAATTGTTCCAGTTCATTGCATAGCATTCACCCAATACTCATCAACAAGAGCTTCTTTAACATTTTTGGGTTCAATGAGAGAAGTAAAACAAACAAATCTTACCATTTCCCAATTTACCTTCTCTTTACCTCTTGTCTTTATGCCTTCCGACACTTCCCCAATTACTTGATCCATGGGGTGGTTTTTCTTTATTCTCGCTTGGCGGTTCTTTCTTTCCGACTTGATCGAAAATGTCGAACTCGGTGGCTTCATTTGCTTCGACTTCTGATCGAATTAATCATCATCGGATCGGATCGGTGCATAACCAGGTGTTGTAACATCAATGGTTTCACCTTCAACTTTGGACTCAAAGATCTCCTCGCTCCTTCTTCATCTTTATCTCTCGAAGTTTCCAAAATCTTTAGTATCGTTACAACATTTATAGATTCAATGATAGTACGAGTTCTCATGTTGTAGACTCTATAGGCTCTATTTAAGAATATCCAAGAAAAATTCCCATATCACTTTTCGAATCAAACTTACCCGGATGTTGTCTGTCATTTAGAATATAACAAACACATCCAAACACATGAAAGTAACCGATGTTGGGCTTTTTACCTTTCCAAATCTCATAGGGTGTCATATTAGTACCGGGACGTAAATGAACCCTATTAATGATGTAACATGCAAAGGTGCTCACAATTAAGAAATTTTCTTGGAGTTAATCATAACACGTGCCATCTCTTGGAGAGTCCTATTTTTCTTTCCACAACTCCGTTTCTTTGAGGGGTAATGGGAGCAAAAATTCATGAAAGATTCCAAGTTTTTCACAAAAATTAGAGAAATTAGCATTCTAAAATTCTCTACCGTGATCACTTCGATTCTTTCAACATTAGACCCCTTTTCATTTTTCGAGTCCTAAGCACCAATTTTTTGAAAAAAAGTGAAGGTGTCGGATTTTTCTCTAATAAAGTCAACCCAAGTAAACCTGGAGAAATCATCAACACACACAAACACATATTTCTTACCTCCTATGCTTTCGACCTGCATTGGTCCCATAAGGTCCATATGCATAACTTCCAGACAGTGTGAAGTGCTGAGATGTTGCAACACCTTATGTGTTTCCCTCTTCATTTTTCCCAATTGACAAGGACCACAGACACTAGAATGATCTTTATCAAGTTTAGGGACTCCTAACACAGCCCCTATTTTGATAAGATTCAGCATACCACGAAAATTCAAGTGTCCCAGTTTTTGGTGCCACAATTCAGTGTTACTCACGAGGGATTTATTACACACAAGAGAGGTGTTGAAACACCGAACATGTTCCTCTATCAGATAACAGTTATCAGAGGACCTATTACCTTTCAAAATGCATTTATCGGCTTTGTCAAACACAAAGACATACATTCTTATCAAATTTTACAAACAAATCATCGTCGCAAAGTTGACTGATACTAATAAGATTGGCTTTTAGTCCTTCAACATACAACACATTTTTTAGAGAAGGAAGACCTGACACATTCAAGGTCCCTTTTCCCAAAACTTTGCCTTTAGCACCATCACCAAAGGTAACCAATCCATTCTCATGTTTTTCAAAATCGCCAGTTTTTCCAACTCTCCGTCATATGACGAAGCAACCACCAAAAGTACCATGATTGATCACATTGGCTTTCAAAGCGGTGTGAATAACATAACTCATCCTTCCTCACCCATTTTCCTGGGTTTGTTTGATAAATTGATTTTAAGATGAGGAGTGTTTCTTTGCCGATGTTGAAACATCGAGTTTGCACTTGCCTTGCCTATAGTGTTTAAAAGACGATAACACTTAGGTCTTATATGGCCAGGGCGGTTGCAATAGTGACATATTGGAACAAAAGCATTGCTTCTTTTTCCGTTGTGGTGAATGATGTTCCTTCTTTAACAAAAACAATTTTAGAGTTTTTCTCTTTTTTAGCATAGTTTTTGTTAGTATTGAAACCAAAACCAATATCCGCACTTCTTGGTTTTCTTTCCTTGAGAGAGGATTTCATCTAATCTACCCTTGCATTTCAACTTTTTTACGAAGTAGCCATTTCACTCGAGGTCTTTCTTCACTTTGTCAAGTTCTTCTTTCCTTTCGATTTGCGATCTTTCGAACTTTATAACATCACCCTTGAGTGCCTCTTTTTCAACATGAAGTGACACTACCTTCTTTTCCGTCTCATTGGTCTTGCTTGACTATTAAGCATTTTTCAAGCGAACTTTTGGTATACTCTTCTAAGTTCTTCTTCATCTACTTGGATTCATCCTCGAACTCCCATTATCTCACTCGTTTTCCTCTGCGAAGTACGAAAGTTAGGCACGTTTCAGAAAAAGGAAAGTTAGAGTTATACCTGTTTGGTGTAGTAACACCAGAAGTAGCACTGGGGTGCGTTTGTTTACAACCAACCTCTTCCTTTGTAACAGAGAAGGCAACTTGATTGCTTACATCATCTTCTTCTTCTTCATCTGGTTCATCATCGCTCCATGATGTGGTGAATGATTTACCATTCTTCTTCTTCAGGGTATTTGCACATTCGGCTTGAATATGTCCAAAGCCTCCACATTCCCTGCATTTTATGCCTTTTCCACTGTCATTTTGCTTTCTCTGAGGTCCAGAATTCTTTCCTGTTCTGGGGAAATTCCCTCCCTTGTTTGCCTGTTTAAACAGTTTGCTGAAATTTTTGGTTAGTAGTGCGAATGATTCTTGAATTTCTTTTCATGTTTCAAGAGTCAATTCATCTGATGTTTCGGCTGGCGATTTCCCTTTTTTCTTCTTATAACTTGCCTCCTTGAGTTTCTCCTTTCTTGTTTCTTCCAGTTCATTTCAAAGGTTTGAAGGGACCCTATTAGTTCATCAAGTTTCATCTCGACAAAACCTTTGATTCTTCTATAGCGATCGCTTTGTAGGCAAACCTTTCGGAAGAGACCTTAAAACTTTCTTGACAAGCTTAAAATTAGAGTATTTTTTCCCTAAGGCATAGGACTCATTTGAAATATCACGAGTTTAGAATTAAAATCACTTATGGTTTCATTTTCACTCATGCGAAGATTCTCAAATTTAGAAGTAAGCATTTGTAGTTTAGACATTCTTATCGTTCAGCCTTCCTTCGTAGGCAACTTGCAAGATGTCCCATGCTTCCTTTGAGGTTTCACGGGTAGAGATCGGTTTGAATGATTTTCATCCACAAAGATCAAGATTGCATTGAGTGCTTTTGAGTTTGAATTTGCTAATTGATCCTCGGCATTTGTCCATTCGCTTTCTTTCTTGAACATCCTTACCATCAACAAGGTGGGTAGGAGGTGTCCAACCATTAGGATAGATTTCCATGCACGTTCATCCACGATTTGATGAAGGCTCTCATCTTTGCTTTCGAAGAGGAGAAATTTGTTCCAATGAGAAGAGGTGGTCGCGAAATCGAGCTTCCTCACGATAGCAATGTTAGTACGGATAAAAATAATGGGATCACACTAATAAGGATTAGTGGAAGGCTCTTGATGCCATTGATAGAATCGTGCCCTTTACTTGAAAGCAATGATTCTCAAGGTGTTGGATGTTAATGTTGTAACACCGAACTAACCAACACGAACACACGTGAATAAAAATAACACAGATTTTTAACGTGCTTAGATTCCTCAATCTTAATGCACGAGGCCACGCCTGCAGAAGAAGAAACAATCCAATATTAGAGAACAAAGAGTTATTACAAATACGAATTTACGAAAAGCATAAAGAATCCTCTTTATCTAATACACCAACACTCGTATAAAACTAATAGCAATTTTACTGTTGGATAACCATTGGGGCCTGAGGTTATTGGGGCTGGGAGGGTACCTGCCGGAGGATACCCCACCGACGGTGATTTTGCCCTGAATTTGGCGGGTAACCGGGAGGGTATGTGTTTGCCGAATTCTGATGATACGGATTGGCGGAGCAATCGAGCATGGAGGAAAGGGTGGCGGTGTGCGCGGTGAGCTTACCGGATAAGGGGCGGAGGTTGGTGGATTTGGCGGGAACGGTGACGTTGGATTAGTAGGAGGGTAAGGGTAGGTCGTATTTATCGGGGCCGATGACGTCGGCATGTTCGGAGGAGGGCCCCCGGGATAAGGGGTGACCGGCGGCGGTGCTTGGCCGTTGTATGGCAAAAGCGTCGAAAGAGGTGCACTTGGTGTAGCATACATCTGGTGTGGTGGTTGATTAATACCTGTAAATGATAAATGAAACAAAATTAGAAATAATATATATGAATTTTTATGCATTGATCAATATTAAAATGCTTGAAGAAATTTTAAATTTAGGTTTTTGGTGTCGTACCGGTGGAAGGCTGGTGGCCGGAGTAAGAAACTGGTGCTCCGACCATGGTGGCTTGATGAGGTTATAATAAATGGATTGGTTTGTCAATATTGTGAAATCATCAACTTGTATATAAGCATTATGATAAGGGAATAGGAAGCACCAAAGAAAGTCTTCTTTTTAAGAGTTGACTTGAAAATGTCATATGATCCACTAGAAAATCAAGAAAATAACCATTTAATTACTACTTTAGCCATTTTCTCGATTCTTACATAAATAAGTACTATTACATTATATGACAACATCAAGGCAAAAGAATTTAAATTTAAGGAAAAAGAATAGTAGGGTCAACTGATAATCACATGAAAATTTCGAAGGGGAGAAGTTGTTATATTGTCAACTTGTTCATTGCATGTGCAATCCATAATGCAACTATGCAAGAGAAGACTTCAACGATATACATATAGCATAAAGCATACACATTGTGTGTGGATTAAAAAACCAAGTCAAAATCAATCTATAAGACTCAATCATAACACTTGCACTGCTGTGTAATTTCCCTCTAAGTTTAAATTTATGATATTTTAAGACGAATACAATATAATTGTAAAACATATTCAGGTAAAATTGCAATTTGGTCCGTATAAAGTGGAAAAATTGGTCCCGTGAAAATCACATTTTGCTCAATTATAAAAATCTCGAACTGAACACTTTTTCAGTCGGGAATTGCAAAATCAGTCACAAAATTAGGGGCTCACAAAGAGAAAAAGGGATCAATCCGCGCTATAAGAAAATTCCAGTTTACCGACAAAATTTATTGACATAATGATTTTGTCACTAAATTTTACAGTTACCTTACCGACATAATTAAAGAAAATTATATTTTCCCAAATTATACCGACAGATCACCGACTGTTTTTAAATTTACCGATAATATTGTAGGTAAAATACCAACAATTTTAGATTCTGTAGGTAAATATTAACCTACAATGATATTACATACACTTTATAATTAATCTTAATATTTATACACCTACATATTTTTCTGTAGTTAAACTGATTTTTTTTCTTGTAGTGTTGCGAGTTCTCTTTTTTCTTTTTCTCCCCTCTTAATTGTAGGATTCTTTTGCAAAAACGTAATCTTCACAGGACTTAATTCGCCATCCCTATGTTACGAGACCAAAATTTTGTTGGAAATTAATTTTAAGAGTAATGGTTTAGGACCTAACTTTGACCAATTTTTTAATGACTAATTATTTAATTTTGGATGAATTAAATATTAAAATGATAATCTACGTTTCGAGTAGATGAATGTAGTATATTTAACTTCTCAAAACCAATTTGTGGTGAGTGAGAAAAATAAAATACACAAAGTATTAACTTGGAAATGTGATAATATATGATAGGAAGGTGAAAAGACACCATCCCACATAAGAATAAAATGCTAATTTTATTCAATATATCAATAAGAAGGTGTGCAAGAGTGTGCAAGATGAAATAACTATACAAATGTGAGGTGTGGTGAGCAAGGCCACACGCGCGAGTGCGCACGCCCAGCCCGGCGTCGGGGCCAATGGCCGAGCCCGTGCCCCGTGTCCCGACTGGGCCTCGCCTAGTTTTGCACAGAAAATATTTATTTATTTTTTATTTCTGAAAGAATAAAAACAAATAAGCTGCAGATTAAAAGCTGAAACTGCAGCTTTTAAAATTGAACTGCAGCTTTTAAGATAAAACAAACCCACCATTTTAGTGGTCTGCCCACTACTTGGAGGTTACAACATGGTGGCAATTGAAGAGTGCCCACTACCTGGAGGTTTCAGCCCATTATCTCTGAAGTTATTGCTCTGCAGTAAAGAGGCCTCTGGCCTGGTTGGAAGTCCTATATATAGGATGCATTGTTGCTGTTCAGATTACACAATTCATTCGGTCATTTAAATATTTAGTACTTGCATAGTGTACTCAGTTTTTCACATTTCAGTTCGATAAGAGGCTTGAAATGTGCAGTGCTGCTATTTCAAGGACGTAGCTATTGTATCTTTGGGGATAACACGTTTGTTCCATCAACACTATATGAGATGTGTTCATCTTGCGGATAGAGTTTTACTCGCCTCAACTTTTTTCTGCAATTTTTCTTTTTGTCCCATTGTAATAGCTCTTGTACTCTCCAGTTTACAGAAATAAACTTCGAAATTTTCAACAACGCAAGATAAACAATCACTTTTTTGTAAACCATGACGTCTACTTCAAGGGTTAACATTCCGACTGCTGTTGAGAAGCCAAAAATTTTTCTGGTACTGACTTCAAGAGATGGCAATCCAAGATATTTTTCTATCTGACTACGTTGAGCCTGGCTAAGTTCCTGAAGGAGGATCATCCAGTGGTGGAAGAAAATAAAACCAACAATGAAAAACATGCTGCTTTCGATGCTTGAGGATATGGTGACTTCATGTGCCGCAATTACGTCCTAAATGGACTGTCTGATTCGTTATACAATGTGTATAGTGAAGTGAAATCTTCCAAAGAGCTCTGGGATTATTTGAAAAAAAAATACCAAACTGAGGACGCTGGTTCCAAGAAGTTTGTGGTTGGCAGGTTTCTAGATTTTAAGATGGTGGATTCTAGAACTGTCATGGATCAAGTTCAAGAATTGCAGTTGATTATGCACGATATTCGTGCAGAAGGAATGCGATTGGATGAAGCTTTCCTAGTGGCGTGCATGATTGAAAAATTGCCGCCTGGATGGAAGGACTTCAAAAATTATTTGAAGCACAAGCGAAAGGAAATAAATCTTGAAGAACTAATTATGCGTTTACGAATTGAGGAAGGTAATTGCAAATTAGATTCAAGGTTTGAAAAAGATGTTGTTGATGCAAAGGCTAATTTGCTAGAACATGGCAGTTCTAACAACAACAAAAGAAAATGTGACAATAACAATAACTACAAGGGAAAGAAGCCTGTAAACAGAAAGCCATTTACAGGAAATTATCACAATTGTGGTAAGCCCAACCACATGGCTAAGGACTGTCGGCTTCCTAAAACACCAAAATATAGACAACCTAATGCTAATGTGGTGAGCACAGTGGTATGATCCAAAAGCTGACTGAAATGGATCTATCTGCAGTGGTTTTTGAGGCAAACCTTGTGGATAATCCAAGAGAGTGGTACATTGACACGGAAGCCACTCGACATGTCTGTTCTGACAAGGATGCATTCTCTACCCGCAATCCTTGTACAGGTAGAAAACTTAATATGGGTAATTCTTCATCTTCTGATGTTGCAGGTTTTGGCAACGTGGTTCTGAAGCTCACTTCTGGAAAAGATCTACTTTTGAAGGATATTCTACATGTCCCAGAAATCCGGAAGAATATAGTGTCAAGATCTCTTCTTGTAAACCATGTTTCAGACTGATGTTTGAGTCTGAAAAATTTATTTTAACTAAGTTTGGACAGTTCCTAGGAAAAGGTTATCTGTATAATGGACTGCTCAAAATGAATGTAATGGCGATTCATTTGTAAACCGATTCAAGCAACAATAAAATTGAGCCTACTTCTGTTTATATGCTTGAGTATTCTGATTTGTGGCCTGTTAGATTAGGACATGTTAATCTAAATGCTATAAAAAGATTAATGAATTTGGAATTACTTCCAACTTCAAAAATTGATTCTCAAAAGAGATGTGAAGTCTGTATTGAAGCTAAAATGGCTAAATTACTTTTTCATTATGTGGAAAGAAATACAGTACCTCTAGAATTGATACATACTGATGTATGTGATCTGAAATTTGTGCAAACTAGAGGTGGTAAAAAATATTTCATCACTTTTATTGATGATTGCACAAGATTTTTCTACTTATATTTATTAAGAAGCAAAGATGAAGCTTTGGAAGCCTTCAAAAATTATAAAATCAAGTTGAAAATCAACTTGGCAAATGGGATTAAAATAATTCAAAGTGATAGAGGTGGAGAATATGTTGCACCTTTTGAAGAATTATGTAACCAGTGGGGAATAATTCATCAAACTACTGCTCCATATTCACTGCAATCTAAATATATTGCTAAATGAAAAAATCGAACTTTAAAAGAAATGATGAATGCCATGTTGATTAGTTCTGGGCTACCTCAGAACAGGTGGGGAGAAACTGTTTTAACAGCAAACCACATTTTAAATAAAATTCCACTTAAAGGAAAAAATAAGACACCTTATGAATTGTGGAAAAATCATAAGCCATCTTATACCTAAAGTGTGAGGATGTTTGGTTAAGGTAGTAATACCTGAACCCAAATAAGTCAAAATTGACCCAAAGATGGTTGATTATATTTTTATAGGATATGCATACAACAGTAGTGTATATTGTTTCTTGGTACACAAGTCAGAAAATCCAGAAGTATCTGAAGGTACTATAATTGAATCAAGAAATGCGAAATTTCTTGAAAATGTATATCCTTGTAAAAAAAGAGTTGAAATGAGTTATAACAAAAGAACTTATGAGAAAGCTAGTAGTTCTTCACAAGGGAGTGCAGAACCAAGACGAAGTAAAAGGACTAAAACTGCTACATCGTTTGGTCCTGATTCTGTCACATACTTATTAGATGGTGAGCCAAGTACAATTAAAGAGGCTCTGTCTATCCAGATGCTCCGCTCTGGAAAGAAGCCATCAATAGTGAAAGAGAATCCATTTTACAAAATCCTAGGAGTTGGTTGATCTCTCTGCAGGTAGTAAGCCTTTAAGGTGTAAATGGATACTAAAAAAGAAGTATAAGGCAGATGGAACTATTGATAAATATAAAGCCAGGTCAGTGGCTAAAGGCTTTAAACAAAAAGAAGGAAGTGATTTCTTCGACACATATTCACCTGTAACAAGAATTGCATCCATTCGAGTGCTTATTGCGATTGTTCCTTTGCACAATCTCGAGATTCACCAAATGGATGTAAAACTGTGTTTTTAAATGGTGAATTGGACGAAAAAATATATATGGAACAACCTGAAGGATTTGTAGCACCTGGTCAAGAGAAAAGGGTGTGCAAATTGATAAGATCGTTGTATGGACTTAAACAAGCTCTGAAACAGTGGCATCTTAAATTTGACACAACGATATTGTCAAATGGCTTTAAAATCAACGAATGTGACAAGTGTGTTTATGTTAAAGGCACATCAAATGCGTTTGTCATAGTTTCTCTATACGTAGACGATATGTTAATAATGGGTCGTAGTCATGATATAATAATAGACACTAAGAAAATGGTAAAAAGGAATTTTGACATAAAAGACATGGGAATTGCTGATATGATTCTCGAAATCAAAATTGGCAGAACATCTGAAGGAGTTAGCTTGACACAATCCCGCTATGTGGAGAAAGTATTCAAGAAATTCAATATTTTTGATGGCCCACCATGCAAAACGCCCATTGATTTGAGCATAAATCTGGTAGCAAATAAAGCAGAACCAGTAGCTCAGTTGGAATTCCCGAAAGTGATAGGAAGTTTGATATACATTACAAATTGTACACGTCCAGATATTGTCTATCCTGTAAATAAGTTGAGTAGGTATACAAGCAATCCAAGCCAAGAGCATTGGAAAGCACTAACTAGGGTACTAAGATATTTAAAATACACCCTGAGTTATGGAATACACTATTCAAAATACCCCGCAGTACTTGAAAGGTATAGTGATGCTAGCTGGATTTCACATTCAAAAGACTCCTACTCCACTAGTAGATATATATTTACTATTGGAGGAGGAGCAGTATCATGGAAATCCACAAAGCAGACTTGTATTGCTCGATCCACCATGAAATCGAAGTTTATAGCTTTTGATAAAGCTGGCGAAGAAGCTAAATGGCTTCGTAATTTCTTAGAAGATATTCTATGCTGGAAAAAGCTAGTGCCTCCTGTGATGATTCACTGTGATAGTCAAGCTACTATAGGGAGAGCACAAAGTAATATGTATAACGGTAAGTCTAGACACATCCGTCGTAGACATAATACCGTAAGACAATTGATTTCAAATGGTGATATATTAATTGACTATGTAAAGTCAAATGATAACATAGCGGATCCGCTCACGAAAGGGCTTAACCGAGATCAATTGAGTAAATTGCTAGAGGGAATGGGACTAAAATCCACAATTTAAAGAACGATTAAAGTGGTAACCCAACCTTGGTGACTGGATATTCCAAGAACTTAGTTCAATGGGAAAACTAAACTTTAAAAGTTCAGTTAAGCACTTGTAAATCAGTCAACCCATCCCTAGAAGGCAAAACAAGTGCAATAAACTTGTTGGTTGTGGTAAGACTAAGTCGTAAAGACTTTTAATGATAATTGACTTGGTCAAAGAGATCACCTATACAAGTGAGAAGTTAGGGCCGCTTCAATGTAACACTTATGAATCCATTGTTCATGGCCGAAAAGGACATAACTGAAAAACGGTATGTGACATAGGTTATATTGTGTAAATGTCATTGAATAGGTATACACGAATGAGGAATAGTTCAAGGAATTACGTCCACTAGGCCGCCGGTATATCCAATGATATTTATAAAGGAAGGTTCAAAGTCACAAACTACCTGTCCTGATACAATATGGTTTCAATTAAACTGAGTACAAGTGTCTGCATTTTCATGTGCATTTGATTTCCACTCATGTGGGGGATTGTTGGAAATTGGTTTTAAGAGTAATAGTTTAGGACCTAACTTTGACCAATTTTTTAGTGACTAATTATTTAATTTTGGATTAATTAAATATTAAAATGATAATCTACGTTTCGAGTAGATTAATGTAGTGTATTTAACTTCTCAAAACCAATTCGTGGCAAGTGAGAAATAAAATACACAAAGTAGTCACTTGGAAATGGGATAATGGATGATGGGAAGGTGAAAAGACACCATCCCACATAGAAATAAAATGCTAATTTTATTCAATATATCAATAAGTGGGTGTGCAAGAGTGTGCAAGATTAAATAACTATACACATGTGAGGTGTGGTGGGGAAGGCCATCCAGGGCCGTGGGCCGAGCCCGTGCCCATGCCCGTATCCCGACTGAACTGGGCCTAGTTTTGTACAGAAAATATTTGTTTTTATTTCTGAAAGAATAAAAATAAATAAGCTGCAGATTAAAAGATGAAACTGCAGCTTTTAAATTAAACTGCAGCTTTTAAGATAAAACAGACCCACTATCTTAGTGGTATGCCCACTACTTGGAGGTTACAGCATAGTGGCGATTGAAGAGTGCCCACTACCTGGAGGTTTCAGCCCATTATCTCTGAAGTTATTGCTCTGCAGTAAAGAGGCCCCTGACCTGGTTGGAAGTCCTATATATAGGATGCATTGTTGTTGTTCAGATTACACAATTCATTCTCTCATTTTTATATTCTCTACTTGCGCAGTTTTTCACATTTTAGTTCGATAGGAGCCTTGAAATTTGTAGTACTGTTATTTCAAGGACGTAGTTGTTGTATCTTTGGGGATAATACGTATGTTCCGTCAGCACTATACGAGACGTGTTTATCTTGCGGATAGAGTTCTACTCGCCTCAGCTTTTTTCTGCAATTTTTCTTTCTGTTCCATTGCAATAGCTCTTGTACTCTCCAGTTTACAGAAATAAATTTTGAAATTTTCAACAAATTTGCAATTTACCCCAATCTTATATATTTACTAAATATTAATATTTATTCATATTTACTTTATTTGCATGATTTGCTGCACAAGAGTTTTAAAGTTACCTAAAAAACTTACATCAGAGACATATTAATGCATGTTAGCTAGAGCAAAAAATTTTAAACTAGATTCAAGTATTTTAACCCTGGGAGCGAGATGGGAGTTTTTCTTACAAATATAAATGAGTAAAGCAATATTTTCAACCATATAAATGAAGGAAAATATTTTAATTTTCTATTATATTTGTATATACAATATATAAATTTATAATAATTTGAGGGAATCGGCTGCCACTTCCAGCTCCTCCTTAAGTCAGTGCGTCCAGATTAGATTAGAGATTATAAACTAGTTTCCACTTGTGTGTAGGAAATGGTGGGCACATCCATAAGTATCTCCACAAAGTCAAATCCCATATTTTTTATGACAACATTTTTTTTGTCTCAAGTACGTACACAAAAATATATACACGAAGTCTCCATGCCTGGCTAGTCAATAACTTAGCTGATTTGTTAGACTATCTTATATAAAGAGCAATTATTCTGCTTGGTTTGGCGTTGACTATAAATGGGACAAGAATTTGTGAATTGTGCAATTTTATTTCAAATATATTTTTTAAAAGAAAATATTAATTATATTTATGTTTCCTAGATGGAATATCGTTTACAAAAACTGTTGACTCAACTCATTGGTAATGCATTATCCCAACTATGCAATAAGCGTAGTAAACTATGCATAAAAAATCAACTAACTATGCATTGTTTATAAGCTATCTATTCAGTCTGTAAAAACTAAATATGCAATACATTATACCCAACTATGCAATAAGTGGCATAAACTTTACAACAAAAAAACAAATAAATATGCATTATCTGATATCTATCTAAGTATCAAAAGAAAACAAACTATGCTTATTCCCCATCAACCCTTATTGTAGGTCCCAAGGGGTGATGTGTAAGGTTTAGAAGGGGGGGTTGAATAAACCTTACCAACTTTTTGGTTTTAGTCCTTTTAAAATATATTCAGAGTTAACTCAAATCAGCTAAGTCCTTGAGGGACAGCTAGGTTGGCTTACACAACAAAGTTACCCACTCAACAGACTCGACTTAGTTGTTGATAGTATAGCTTAGTTGTTTTCAGCTAACACATAAAAACACAGTAGATTTGATTTTGTTAGCGCAAGACTTTTCACCCTTATGATTTTTAAGCACGTTTTTCAACACTTATTTTAACAATGGTTATTATCAGCAGATTTAAGCAAGTTTAATTTAACAATAGTCATAAAATAAATCAAGTAATGGAGTGTGCTGAAAAGTAAATAGACACAAGCAATTTATAGTGGTTCGATTATGGGTAATTTCTCTAGTCCACTCTTCTCCATTTCCTGGAGGAATCCACTAAGTAACTTAAGCTTGGTTACAAAGCAGTTATCAGTCCGAGACAGCTTTGAGCTCACAGCCTGCTGCTCCTGGGACTCAACCTCTTCACAAGACAACTGTCTTATTAATTCAGCCTCCTTCAAAACCTTGGACTTGATCACTTAGTCCCCCAACAGGTTCAAAGCACCGGTTCGATCTGGAACCTCACTACTTCTCCTTGAACCTTGGAGAGTAGACCCCTTTGTTCTCGAAAATAATTTTCCTCTTCAACTGATGAAGTAATCTTTCCTTCACCGAGTGTGTTGGATTGAATTAGGCTTGAGGATTTCTTTGAAAAACTTGAGAGATATTGCAGGTTATTCCTTGATTTCTTGTATGCTTGTTTGTCTGTGAAATTCGTAACCTTCTCTCACTTGCTTCCTCAGCCTTTTATAGTGCACATTTGAAATTATGTTTGTTGAAGAGATAGACACAAATTTCAAATCACACTTGTAGGTTGTTGGCTTATCTTATCTTGCAACATTGATGTAGATCGTACCATGAATTAATTGCTCTGCAGCCTTTCCTTAATCTCTGCAGGTTTTCAGGTACATCTCATTGGTTCCTTGCTTTTTGCACTCTTTCAGCAAAACAGCTTTATTGCTGGCAGCCTGACACATGCCTATTTCCAGCAAAACCTTGACTTGTCTTGACAACGGATCTCTTTCAGCTTTCTTCAAATCTTATTGTCTCACATACCCCTTTTGACATTCGATTCCAATCATTTTGGAATGACTTAGTTGTCGACCGGTGACCGAGACAGCTTTTTCGTCATTACTTGACCGAGTCTTCTCTTCACTTCACTCACCGACACACACCAGTCTTCACTTCAATCTTGATCGAGTCTTGTAATCTTCAACTTAGCTGACTTCAACTCAACTTATGCAGCCCTATCTATTACAAGTTGAATTGCATAGAAAATGGGATGCCAACTTCTTAATCTAAGTTTTACATGGTATCATCAAAATCTAAACACAAAATTTCCCAACAATTTCCCCTTTTTGATGATGCCAAAACTTAAATAAATACATCAAAGTAAATAGTTTAGTATCAAGGAATGAATGTATAGAATATGTCAATTTTATTTGAACATATCATTCTTGTACTTTACAAATGCACTTTACAAAGCTTTTTACAAAGTATAAACCTATACAATGATTCAGAGCTATACACATGTATATACACAAATGTGTCAGAGCGTTATAGGTATCGAGCTTTAGGATATTATAGAATACTTATAATTTTATGTATTTACAGCTAAGTCAAATACAATGAAGGGGTTCAGCCGTTTTCAACGCCTCGGTTGCTTCCTTCTTCTCTCATCCTCCTCAGCTTTCCTTCTGTCCTCTTTAGCTCTTCTTCTTTTCTCGTATTCTTCATCCCTCTTCTTCTTTTCGTAGGCTCGTTTTTGGCGTAGGGGTACTCCATTTCTTTGTCTTTCTCTCCATTCTCGATCCAAATTTAAGATTCTCTTCTTCTCTTCTCTCTCCTCCTAGCTTCTTCATTCTTCCTCTCTACTTAAATGTTAGCAAGAGTATCTAGCCCAGTCCAGTAGTTTATTCCCTTGTTCTGTAGATCAACATAACAAATATTTTTAGGTTTCAGCTGTGATAGAGTACCTCTGTCTCTTCCACAACTGCCAAACCTTCCCCTTCCTCGCTGCGACTCAGCTTCTCATCTTGGAGTGTCTTGTCACGGGTGCCTTTTTGTAGTTCATGATTGACTTGAACTTGAACTCTTTTGTCACCGATTTACACAAGTCGAGTCCTTTCTCCCAATACAGATCCCACCCCTGGGGTAGAGTCATATTTTTGAAATATCCTTCTACAGCTCTAGAGTCTCTGTTAGTTAAATACGGTATGGGATCTAAATGTTATTTTATACGGTTAAGTATTATTTAGATTTTTTTGAAAGAAACATCAAAAAATCAGCAAAAAATATGGAGTTTGAAATAGTTCGTACGTTGATACTTATGAGTAAACACGTCTAATAATGAAAAAATCGGAACAAAAAAAACGGCAACATTTTTAGGCCCTACATGTTTTTTGTATGAATTGTTAATGCTATATACAATTATACATGATTATATTGTACTGGGTATCCATCATTAACATAACTTTAATCTTCCAAGTTAGGAAAAATTCATAAAACAATCATAAACTTTTAAAATTATAACTAAATAGACAAAATTCGACAACAATATGTAACTTAACATCAAAATAATAAACTAACTACAAATCATCAATGGTTTAAAAAAATAGAGTAATGACTATCAAACTAGAAACTCAACAAAGCTACTGAATATCTTAAAAAAAACCATATATTAAAGAAACACTACTCTTCAATTTGATGAACTGTAGCACTACCATCCAACCATGTTAGCAAATGCACATGTGGCTTCATGTGGATCCTCACCTTCATTTTGTTCATTATCCACATAATTAGGAAGTTCATTCAAGTTGTCAAGATCAATAGGTTCTATGTTTATTGCTTCCAAAATATCAAAATTTTCCATCATCATTGTGTTCATTCTAACATATACAAGAGCACCCAACATTTCAGGTGTTAAGTGATTCCTCTTTTTTATTTGGGCAGCTTCCCATGCACTCCAGTTTCTCTCACATGGTGAAGAGCTGCAAGGTTGACTTAATATTTAGATAGCATATTTACGTAGTATAGGTAAAGAATCTCCACAATAATCCCACCAAACTCCTACAAACGAATGTGGAATATGAGCAATATGCAATATTTTTTTTCACAAAATTTAACCAAATTAAGACAAAAGTAAATACAACATTCAAACTTGCTAGGATGAGATGGCTTCAACATTGCCAATGCAGTAGCAGTAAATAGAGATGAAGGTTTCATCCTATATAGTTGAACCTCTTTTAGAAATTTTGCTCTCTCTTCTGCTGTAACCAAATTCTCAAGCAAATAGCTGATGCCATCCTTCATTTCCTTATTCTCCGTAAAGTTTTCGTTACACATATAGGCAGGATTAAGAAAAGCTGCCACAACATGTACATGATGAATTACATTATTACTTCTTCTTACTTCAATGAGTGTCCATATCTGTATATACTTGCTCTAATTGTAACGAAAATTTCTTTTTATTGATTCTTTAGCTCTTTCCACTGCTTCATATAGATAGCCTGAAGTGGAACCATCTCCATCAACCTAACAAAGAACTCGAACAAGTGGTTCTAGATAATTTAACACCTCTTTCCCTTGTTTCCAAAATTCAGAGCTTTGGATAATGCTTGTCACTTTTTTTCCATTGCTTGCTTGTTATATTCTAATCCTCTCCATGTAGATGATGCAACAAATACCCTCAACTCATCTTCAACATTAAGTATAGACTCGAGCATTTTAAAGTTTGAAGCAAATCTAGTAGCACAAGGATGCTTTAGCTCTTTCTTATTTGTATGCTCACGCATCAATGACAAAATAATGGTATGCTTATACATATAAGTAACAATAAGCTTTGCATCATCAATAATGTTCCGCACCCTTTCCACTTCAGCATATATATCCTTTAATAGTAATTGAATTCCATGAGCAACACAACGAGTCTTATACAAATGAGGATATTTGCCCATAAGCATATCACCAGCAGACTCAAAATTTGAAGCATTGTCAGTGATAAATTGTGTAACATGTTCAGGACCTATATCTTCAACAACTGAAATTAAAATATCTCTAAGATATGTACCTGTCTTATTCTCTTTTGAAATCTTAAATGAATTCATACAAGCAACCACTCCAGGAGAATAAGCAACAATATTTATGAAAGCTCGTTGCTTCAAATCACTCCAAATATCTGACATCAATGTGCATCCTGTGTTACCCAAGTTTTCTTGACCTCTGCTACATAATATTCAATATCTTTCTTTATATCTGGTATCAATTTTGTATGAAGCATTGAATAACTTGAAATCTTGTAGCTAGGACCATACTCCATAACAGCCCTCGGAAACTCTTTAAAGGATTATGTCTAAACTACATTGATGGCGATATTATTCAAAGTAAAAACTTAACAAATTTTTTATCAACTTCATCCTTATCTTTCTTCTTATAAATCCCTGGAACCGTTGATTGCTGAAAGCGTTTAGATAATTTAGGAATATTGTTGTGCTTCTCACCTTGAGTGGAGGTTTCACTAGTCTTAGCCCTTTTATTAGAACCACCAACTGCTAAATATGCTTTTGGTTGGATATCATCAGGTACTTTATCACAAATATCAATATCATGGCCTGTGATACCAGATAAATGGGATTTGATCCTCGGGGCACCTCTAGGAAAATTATGCCCGCAAAAGTTGCATATAAAGCGATGATTCATTGGCTCCACGTACTCCCAAAATGGATCCTTATGCCTAACCATATCTTGAAGATTTGAATTATAACAAAAGCATAAAACACTGTTTAAATTAATAATTTCAGGCATAAAAGGATGAATCTGAGTTATCTTTTGCATATTAAAACAACTTGTATTTAATAAAAAAACCATTTGTTCAGTTTGCAGCTTACTAATCAAGCAACCGTGTCAAGTGAAACACCAAGTTTACTCATAGTGAAACCGATTAAAAAAAAACTTTACTCACAGTAAAGAACTAAACTAATGCATCATTAGTTAAGTTGGCCGACAAAGCTACACCACAAAATGTACTAATTAAACCTTAATTAACATATAGAATATTCTCAACACCACAAAGAAGTTCAACTAATATAACGACATCTCCAAAAAAATAGTAAAGCTATGAAGTTCAAATCATCTGTATTCTTTTTCTCATATATAAAATCAAAACAATTAAATATGTTTGGGCTGACAGTTAGAGGATTTATGTGTTTATGTTGCAATTCATTCCCACGTCAATTTCATTCAAGACTACTAAAATTGGAGCCTAGAGGGCTTCAATCTATCACTGAACTTATTTTATAAGAAAAAATAACCCAGTCATAATCAAGTTTTACTTCACCTTTGAACTCAGGGAAAGTAATTTGATTAGCTAACATCCAAATATCAAAGAATAAAGAAATAGATTCATGAAATAATATATATATATATATATATATATTATATATTCAAAGAAGAAGTTTTTAACCCAGACACAAGATTTCTCACAGACAATAGAGGTGGGCATAAATATATTCATCAGGAACGATTAAAGAAAAAACAAGCACAAAATAAAGTATTAAACTACAAATTTTTTTGAAAGAAAAATACCAGTGATATGATTAATCTGCAAACTGCTGATTCTGGGTTCTGGCTAGCTACACGAACTCAAGAAGGCTGGAATTTTGGAATACGAGGGATAGTGGCAACAAATAAATTTATTGTAACATAAACGATTTTTGGATAATGGTTGATTATCTTAGGTGGTTTTTGAGTACCGTATGTTTAGGGAATTCTTCTATCTCCTGCCGATTTTACGCGGTTATTATTTTAAATGAAAAATAATTGTATTCTCCCGTACATTTGATACAGATACAAGAACCATCCGTTTTCTCATTTATTACGTATGGCAACATATGATACGTGAATTGTTCGCGATTTAACTAACTAGGGTTAGAGTTTTAAATTCCTCTAAGGACCTTAGCTCAGATCCTGCATCAGGCAATGTAAGCTCACGAGGGGGTCTTACAGCTGGGAAATCCTTTAACAGTCCAGCTGGGGGCCTTCATACTTTGTCTTTAGATTTTCAATCCTCTCATGATGTTTCTCATCTACCTTTTCAAATTTAGCTTCAATGGCCTCTCGAGACTTCTTGAAGGCCAAATCAGCTTTCTCATAAACATTCAGATTCTGGGGCAGATGAATGAGGATCGAAGCTGTAACTTCACCTTGCTGAGGAGTCTTAGCAAGCATAATATTCAAGGGCGGCTTCTTCACTTCACTACCTTCCCCCTTGCTTTTTGCTTCCCCGTTACTTCTACTTCATTATTAGTCCCTTGCTTCTTACTTTCATCTTCCAGCTTTTTGGCATCATCACTAAAGGGTAGAGCCAGCTGAGGGAATACTCCTCCAAGGAGTAGATCAATCTTGCTATTGGTCATATCCATCTTATGATGACTCTTGGAGTATGTTGTTCTGAATTCGGATCGCAGAGCTTTCGTCTCAGCGCCATCAATTTCATCATTGTTTGGAGCATCATAATCTCCGTACGCATGATGGCCTCTGTTTTCTGAAGATCTACCTTGTGTTGCGCCTTCAGCAACTCCATATAACTTTTATGTGATTGATCCATCCTGAACATGTGATCCCTCTGCCTCTGCTAAAATTTGGCATTTTCTGAGCTCCAGATCACCATTTTGGCAAAAATAGATTTGAAGTACGTGACCTGCTCACGCCTTAGTGCTTTAGTCTGCCCAATCCATTCCCTTATCCTTAAGACCGTGCCTCGGATATCTCCTGTGATGTTTGAATCTCTGTTATCAAGCCGTTGGTTGAGTGTTGCGAATCCGTGTTCCATATTTTCAATCTTATTATAGATGGCCTTGAAGGTTCCGAAAGTCGGCTGCATCAGTGGAATGCTCTTCTGGCCACACAACGTCAAAGTCAAATCCAATTGGCACCATTGTAGTTTCAGCAGGAGTTCCAAGTTCTTTAGCTGGGACTTGGACGGTGTACTTTGCACTTTCAGCAGCAGACTCTACTTCCAAGGGTACATGAGCCTCAAAATGAAGTAATCAGCAAACAAATCCTCTGGAAAAATAGGTATCTCCACATCCTTTGATGCTAGAGTTTTACCCTTTTTCCTTCAATATTTCTTGACTCTTTTGTGCCTTGTCATCTCGGCGTCGTCGACATCTCAGATCTTTGTGTTAGCTGCGGAGTGAGTCGACCCCTCGCTATCTTAACAACTTCATTGGCATCACTGATATCTTATTTTTGAGTAGAATGTTCCTCGGCTGACTTATCAGCGTCATGGGAAGGTGATGGCACCATGGGAGGTGGGCCATCAACCAATATGAAATTTATAGGAGCAGCCTTGTCACTGGCTTGCCTCCTTTTTGCCAGGGCCTCCTCAACAACTTTGTCCTCAGATGATTTTTCAATAGAACTGGACTCAGCTTCGTCGTTGGTTCCCAAGAATTCAACATCAACATTCTCTTGAGAATCATAAAGAGCACTGATCTATTCTTCTTCCATGATTTCTTCATGAGGGACTAGCACCTGTTCTGCGAATTTCTTACCTAGGGAAGTCTCAACCTCCCCTGGGCTTTCTTTACCCTCAGCAGTTGTTCGCCAAAAATATTTGGATCTTACAACTGCAAGTGTACAATGTAGTTTATAGAATAATGGCAAGCAAGGTCGTATTCCTCAGGGATTGACTACGAAACACTTAGGTGTAATAACATCGCATTCCAATTTTATTGAAGCGACCGAATCTCAAGTGTTTTTATAAAAATCGAAAATAATGAAAATAAAAGAAATAAATTTGCGAATCCCACAAGTAGTCTTTACAACCGCGGAAGTAACCTTAGGCACATAATCTCAACATGTTTCTTCAATATTAAATTCAATTAAAGTTTCAAAACAAATTCGCGTGTTTCTATGGGTTCAATTCCTAAAATAGTTTATTCCCCCTTCCGGGTGGCGCATAAACAGTAGATTAATAATAATTAAGGTCTCCCAATCCATCACAACTATTATTAACTCCCAAAAGATCTTTGAATTGAAATACTCCCCACAAACAGAAGTAGTCTCCCGATACATTACCCTGTTTATGTCTGAATTCGATTTTTGTCTCGTTAGAACTCACCTCCCGGATTATGGACTAACATGTATGACATGCCAATTATTGATCAGATCATCGACAATTAAGAATGAGCACTCGAATTAATAAAATAGAACACATGAATCAATTAAAAAAACAATTAATCAAGATTTAACATGAATCCACAATTTTGATTATGCCCTAAGATCCAAAAGATTAGCCGAACATTGATAACAAATTCATAGACAAACTTGAAAGAAACATTATGACATCGTTTAAGCACATACAAGAGATCTAAACTAAGAAAGAAAACCTCTTCTTGTCAGGATGGATTCTTCTTCCAAGCCTTCGAAGCTCTTGTGCTTCCATGGATGCGAAAGGCCTTGTGGTGTTCTTCGTAACCTAGCCCTCCTCTCTCAGAAGACCTTTGATCTCGTGTTCCTGTAAAATTTGGTGTGTTATATGGTGTATTGATGGATTAATTTTTGTGCAAGCCTTGGGTCCCTTTTATAGATGCTTGGAGAGATCACTTATAGCATTTGTGTGGGAAAGGACACAAAAATCCGAAATAGTGCATCACGCGGCCAGGTTGTACAACCTCACACGGCCACTCCACACGGCGGTTTGGTTCCACACAGTCCGGCTGTGCGGCTTGATTTCGTTCCCTACTTCTTTCCAACTTCACACAGACATGTCTTCATCGCACGGGCAAGTAACACGGCCGTGTGGTCCCACACGGTCCGACCATGTGGCATGTTTTTGTCCGATTTCTTTGTCTTTTCGATCTTCTCTTTGCACTCGTCAATCCTATCCGGGCCTTCCAACTGATATTCCTTCAATTAAGCTCCATTTCCTGTAAAAAATTACAAGAATACGCCGTATCATGCCCTTCTAAGGAAACCAAGTAAAAACACACTGAATTAACATGAAAATGTATCAATTATATACCATTTTAAGCCCTTAAAATGCATGTATATTTTACAAGTATCAACAGTCTCAACCGCTGACGGGCCTTGGGCCATCCCTTTTGTAGTCTCAACTGTAGTAGGGTCTTCAACAGATATCCCTTCAGTAGACGGAGCTACTTTGGGGTCTTCAGTGGCATCCATTGGAGTCTCAACTCCTTGGATTACACTTTTAGGGCCAAGAGTCTCAACTCTGGAGGCCGTACTTCCATCCTTTGCCTTGGTTGCATCAGCAACTTCATCGGCCTGCATGGCAGCTGGGATTTCAGCTGAGACAGTCAAAACCGTTTGAGCCTCATTAACCCCACTCTACTGTACATCTGTGGTCTCACCTTCGCCTCCTAACCTCTCTTTGATATTGTCTCCCACAACCTCCTCCGACCCGGTTGTGGTGGTTTGAGTTTCCCCCTAAGCTGGCACACCAGTTGAGTCTCGAGCAGTGTGGTCACTCGAAACCTGAGACTTGGCTGTGTTTCCTTTTGAGTTATCAGCCATTAGGGCAGGTGTCTCAACACATTCTTGACTATTGGCTTGGCTAAGGTGCCCTCTTCTACACCGTCCTTAGCTTCATCGCCATTTTTCCTGGTATTTTCTTCCTCCGAGTGCACGGGAGATGTGGTGGCATCAATTGTTATCACCCTCTCCATGATATCTGGGCTAGGAGTGATCATAATAGAAGAAGACTCTCCTTTCCCCTTTTGCAATCTCTGCTCGTGCAGCTATTTGGATTCTTTCAAAGCTTGCGTCAGTTCAACCTTCTCCACTGCATCAGTAGGGTCTATTTCTTCAACATCACTATCACTGTTGGCTAACTGTTGGGCATGTTCTGGGAATTCTGTAAGGAAACAGGTGTGAGGTTTTAGAGATTCCTCAACAGCCTTTGCTTTGGCCTTCTCCTTAGCTTTCTCCTCGTCCCTCTTCTCATAAAGAATAGTTGAACACAAATTTGGGTTGAGTGCTGAGCTGACAGAAATGTTCCCCAGAAAGCTTAGAAGCTCTTTTTCCTCTTCTACAAATTCAGGACTCAAATTGATGCCTGGCATAGCTAAACTTCCAAAGCCTCCTCCGATCCTTAGCCTCTTTGAATATCAGGGTAGGCAGGGGATAGCATCACAAGGTCATCGTCCTCCTCATGTATAGGCTTAAGGGGAGCCCTCTCCTTCTCAATGGTTCTTGTGTCAGTTGTGTCCACTTCTTTTTCTTCAGTTGTCTCACGAATAGCTGTCTCTTTCATACTCTGCTGATCTCTACCAGTAGTCTCCTCGACTTCAGTAGTGGTTTCCTCACCACCTTCAGTTTGCTTAGACTGCTGCTCCTCTATTCCAGTAGTCTCCTTCTCAGCTCCAGTTCCAGACTCGGCTTGCTTTTCCAAGACTGATCTTCTCACCAATCGCCTTATCTTGGTTTTGACAAGAGGAATTTCTTCCACTTCTGCTTCTTCGATGGCAGCTGGCTCTGCCATCTTTATCTTTTTAGCTGCAGCTGGCTTTTGAGGCACAACTGAGTGTTTCTTCTTCATGATTGGAGAAGGTGCAGGGGTATCCTTCTTAGTCTCGGCTGTTGGGGTAGGTGTAGGGTCTTCCACGGCTGCGGGGACAGGAGTAGGCTTTGCTGCAACCTTCTTCTACTTCTGCACAGACTTTGGAGAGGGAGCCTTTACAGTTGCAGCACTGTCCTAGGGGATAGGATCAACTGACTCACCTAGCTGACACCGCATGGGCTTGCCTCTGAGCAGCTGAGAGGTTCTCCTTGAAAATCTTCTTATTCACGTGGAAGGGTTTCTCATTCATGAGAGGAATGCCCTTCACCTCCATCAGATGGCCAATCACAAGGCCATTTCCCAGCAAGCTTCCAAAAAGACCAGCATCATTAATGGTCTTGTTAATTATGTTCTGGCAGATTCAGCTGAAGATGAACTCAGCCAAGTTCACCTGCTTCTCCTCCAGAATAGCAGCCATGACCGTCAGCTTCATCCTAGACAGCTGATTGAAGCTGCCAAACTTCATGTCCACGCATTTGGCAATCACGTCCATTAGCTTATGATAATCGTCCTTGATGAGCGACTTCTTAGCTGTGTAAACAGCCTTAGCAGCCAACTCTGGCTTGGCGATCTCCTTCCACGCCGCAGCCAGTCGAAGGAAATAGTTATCTTTATCATGGTGATGTAGATGGATTAACAGATTTCTCCATCATGAACCTCAACGTTTACGTAGAACATGGCCACCTCTTCAAGATAAGCGTGTTAAAGTTCCATAGTGAGAAACCCCTTAAGACCAGATTTCTCCAGTTTCTCAGCAATCTTCTTAGCAATGGCTTTGCCAACCCCTTGCTTCACCGAACTTTCAAAATCCACCACCGAAACTGAGTGGATCTTCTCAGCCATCTTCACGAAATCGTATGTTGGAGCCATTTCAGAGAATGAAACTTGAAAACTTTAAACTTGAACGAAGTACAAACTAGGGTTTTGCTTTGTTTGCAGAGAGCACTTTTGCCTTTGGTTTGAGAGAGATGAGTGCAAAGTGAGGAGAGAGAAAATGAAAATAGAGTATATATGGGATGTGAGGGACGATTCTTAGAATTCAAAAATATTGATCACGGTCAATGATTGAGATTAAAAGCTTAAAACCGCATTAATTTCCCCGTATTAAATGCATCATCATTTATATCCAATCATAGGCTAAACGGGTACATGCTTTATACTGACACCATAATTACTGTTGATGTCATGCCCAAAAACATTCCCGCTCACAGAAAACGACTGCGTTTTGTCACTTAGCTCTCAAATAACTCAGTTATCTTCCAAAAGTGACTTAACTTTGCTTCTCTCTTCACATAATGATCACTCAGCTATCCAGCTAGCTCGATACAGCTGACTAGCCGTCTTGACTGTTTCACTTGGCTGAAAAATGAAACTTTGCTGATTTTCAATTCTCTCTTCTTTGACTCTGCTGATTGGGTCTTCTGAGCCTCCTAACTCAGCTCAATCAATCCTAGCTCATTTTTAAGCTCTCCAAACCTTGATTCACATAATGGCTTAGTGAATATATCAGCTAACTGCTTATCAGTTGATATGTATTCCAAAGTGATATCTGATATCAATGTGCTTGGTTCTTGAATGCATTACTAGATTCTGGGTTATTGCAATAGCACTTGTGTTATCACACATAATTGGAATCTCTTTTTCTTCTATATCATATTTTCTTAGTTGTTGCCTCATCCATAACACTTGGGCACAACAGCTGTCTGTAGCTATGTACTCTACTTCAGCTGTGGAAGTGGCTATTGAATTTTGTTTCTTGCTGAACCTAGAAACTAATCTATTTCCAAGCATTTGACAGGTACCTGATGTACTTTTCCTGTCTACTCTACATCCAGCATATTCTGAGTCTGAGTAAACAACTAGCTTAAATCCTCCATCCTTTGGATACCATAAGCCGACTTCTTGGCATCCCTTCAAATGCCTTAGGATTCTCTTGGTTGCAGTCATGTGACTCTCTTTTGGTGCAGACTAAAATCTAGCACATACACCTACATCAAAGGTGATATCTGGCCTACTTGCTGTCAAATAGAGCAATGATCCAATAAGAGCTCTATATCTGGTTTGATCTACAGCTTTGCCATCTGCATCCATATCCATCTTGATTGATGTATTCATAGGAATCTTCACTGATGACTTCTCTTCCATACCAAATTTCTTCATCAAATCTCTTGTATATTTGGTTTGACTTATGAAGGTTCCATCCTTCATTTGCTTGACTTGAAGACTTAGAAAGAAAGTCAGCTCTCCCATCATGCTCATTTTAAACTTCCCTTGCATGAGGTTTGAAAACTTGCCACACAGCTCTTTATTTGTGGATCCAAAGATGATATCATCCACATAAATTTGAACAAGCTATACTCTCTCCATCTTGAATTCTGAAGAGTGTTCTATCAACCTTGCCTTTGGTGAATCCATTGTCAATTAGAAACTGAGACAATGTGTCATACCAGGCTCTTGGTGCTTGTTTCAATCCATACAAGGCTTTCTTGAGCTTGTAGACTTTATCTCCAATATTTTCTGCTCAAAACCCGGAGGTTGCTCCACATAGACTTGTTCTTCCAAAAGTCCATTCAAAAATGCACTCTTCACATCCATTTGGTACACAATGAAGTTCTTGTGTACAACATAAGCAAGAAACATTCTAATTGCTTCCAATCTAGCAATAGGAGCAAAGGTTTCATCAAAATCTATACCTTCCTCTTGGCAATACTCTTTGGCTACCAATATTTATTTGTTTCTTACTACAGATCCCTCTTCATTCATCTTGTTGCTGAATACCCACTTAGTACCAATAACATTTTGGTGGGTAGGTCTTTGAACTAATTCCCAAACTTTGTTTCTTTCAAACTGATCCAACTCTTCCTGCATAGCTAGAATCTAATGTGTATCATCCAATGCTTGTGACACATCTTTAGGCTCTATCTGGGAAATGAAACAAGTAAACATAGCTTCATGTTGAGTTCAGGATCTAGTTCTTACTCCTTCTCTTACATCTCCAATGATTAACTCAGGTGGATGGTCTCTCAGCCATCTCAAATCTGGTTGGAGTAAATCTATTGGGTTCAGTCATCTCGCAGCTAAGTTATCTTGAACAGCTTCCTCACCATCATTCAGTTGCAGACCCTCCAACTGTCTCTGAGATTCAACTATCTCATCTTCATCAGGGTTGAGTGCTCTTACATCTGCTTCAACATAGGGACTCTTTTGAATAGCTGGTTGATTCTTCTTTTCAACTAACTCATCTATTTCTTCTCCATTAACATTAGGTTCATCAAAAACCACATGGATAGACTCTTCTATAACCATAGTCCTTTTGTTCAGCACTCTATAAGCTTTACTCTCAGCTGAATAACCCAAAAAGATACCTTCATCAGCTTTATCATCAAAAGCTTTTAAATTGTCATTGCCATTGTTGTGGATGAAACACTTACATCCAAAGATTCGAAAATATCCAACATTTACCTTCCTCCAAGTACAAAGTTTATAGGGAGTTTTGGACAATTGCCTGTTAATCATACACCTATTCTGAGTGTAGCAAGCAGTATTAATGGCTTCAGCCCAAAATCTCTTAGGCAAACCAGCTTCAGCTAACATGGTCCTTGCAACTTCCTTGAGAGATCTGTTCCTTCTTTCAGATACTCCGTTCTGCTGTGGAGTTCTTGTAGATGACAACTCATGAGCAATACCATTTTCAATAAAATACTTGAGTTATAGTCCCATTGACAAGCTCAGTTCCCCTGTCAGACCTTATCTTTATAATGGTTTGACTCTTCTCATTTTGAACTCTTCTCATCAGCTGAGGCAATTTCTGCAAGGTTTTTTTTTCTTTATACATAAAGATTGTCCATGTGTATCATGAATAATCATCCACTACCACTAAGGTGTATTTCTTTCCACTTACACTAGCTGGTTCAACAGGACCAAAAAATCTATGTGCAGTAAATGCAATATCCTGGTTGAAGAAGGACTTGGCTTATCCTTGAAAGATGATTTAATTTGCTTTCCCATCTGGCATGAATAAAAAATGCTTTCCTTCTTGTATACTGAGCCAGGCAATCCTTCCTCAAGATGACTCCTTGCAAGCTTGTTGATTATCTTGAAATTCAAGTGACTCAGCTTCTTGTGCCACAACCAACTTGATTCGGCTGTACTCTTTGCTAGCAGACATGTACTTGGTGTAGGAGTTGACCAATCCACTACATACATGTTCTTCAGCCTTGATCCTTGAAGCATTATTTCATTTGATTTAGCATCCTTAATCTAGCATACACCCATATTGAATCTAACATTATAGCCTTTGTCACAGATTTGGCTGATGCTCAGTAGATTGAAGTTGAGACCTTCAACATCTGCAACATCTGTGATCTCTAATCCATTTTTCTTGATGGATCATGTTCCTTTGATTTCCCTGGTGCATTATTTCCTCCAAATATGACCTTAGCACCTTTGATTTCCTTGAACTTTGACAGATTTTTCTTGTTTCATGTCATATGTCTGGAACAACCACTATCCATGTACCAGGTTTCCTTGGCACTCAGCTGTTCCTTGAAAGAGGTTTCCACCTATCAGTTCCATAATCATAATGCACATTAGCAAATTTCTTGGGAGCTTTAGGATCATACAGTTGTCTATTTTGTCTGTATGCTCGTGTGTGTGTTTGAACATTTGATTTCTTGGGGTAATAGTGGAATTTCTGTGCATATTGGGTTTTGTGCCTGGGTGCATAAGTGTGCTGATCATAGCTCTTTTGCCTTGGGAATGACCTACGATGAGGTTGAGGTCTTTGCCACTTAGGCTTATATCCCATAGGTCTTGGCTGATATCTCATTTGGTTATTCCAATCAGCTTGGCTTGGGTAGTTTCTACCATTCCCATCATGTGATTTTCTTTGCTGAAATCTCTGGGACTTTTGGTAGCTTTGTTTGGAATTTACAGAGTATTTCCTATTTGCAGTCTGCAGATGTACTCTTCTGAATTTAGTTTTAGATGTCCTATCAGCATATTCAGCTGGCTTTTGCCTTTTCCCTTGTATCCAAGGCCAACATGGTTATGGTTTTGTTTGTGAGTGGGTGTTGGTGCAATATATGGTGCTTTGGATTTTTGGATTCCCTCATTGCTTGAGGACCCTTTCTCCATAACCTCTCTTTGGACTTGGGCATTCACAAAGGAATTAAACCCAATGTCTGTCTTATCACCACTTTCTTTTTGAATCATTATAAGCTCATCCAAAGATTTAGATGCCTTAGTGAATGATGCAATCACATTTTTTGATACCATTTTCTCTTTTTTCTGTAGCAGCTAAGTCTGCTTGGATCTTGGCAATGTCAGCCTTCAACTTTGTATTCTCATCAGCTATGTGACTCAGAGTACTCAGCTCTTTAGTCAGCTGTGAGTTTTCGCATTTAAGCTGGTTGTTTTCCTCATTTAGGAGTGTGTGAGATGTTTTTATGTGCTCAAAATCTTTCATCATTTTGCCAATAGAATCATAAAGATCTGTGGGTGATGAAGTGTTTGTGTCACTATCACTATCACTTGAATCAGAATGAGATGAGTTAGAGTGTACCTCATCTTCTTGATCTTTGGAGTCTTGTTCTTTGGCCATGAGGCATATCAAAGCCTCTTCTTCTGTATCACTTGTAGCCAGCGTCACTACAATTTGAGTCTGTTGGTTCCTTGCACTTGGCTCAAGTTTCAAATAGATCTAGCGACCAACATGGCGTTCTTCTTTTCTTGTCTTCTTTCCCTGAAGACTTTCTTTCCTCTTCATTTCTGTATATGTTGACTGATGGATAAGGACAGTCAACAGCGAAGTGTCCTGGTTGCCTGCAATTCCAACACAGGTTCTCAGCTCTTTGCAAGTCAGCTCTATCACTCATTTGATTACCATCTCTCTGATACTCAGTTCTTTGATGTTCAACTCTCTTGGGTGGTCTGTCCTCCCTTGATTTGGAGGGTGATGAATGTCTTCTTGATGATTCACATTTCCTTTTTTATAGTTCTTATTGAATCGTTTCACCATTAGGGCAATTTCTTCTTGGTCAATGGTCTCATTGGGTTCAGCTCTTTTTTGCTTCACCAGCCATAAGTGCAGTTGTCTTAGGTACAACTGTCTCCTCTTGTTATTTCCTTCTTAGCTCAAAATCATAGGCCTTAAGATTAGAAAATAATTCATGGTTTGATGTCCTGGTGAGATCCATGGAATGTCTCAGGGCTTCATTTCCCACTCAGCTGGGAGAGATCTTAGGATCTTCATACACATCTCCTTCTGTGTGTATTACTTCCCTAGAGCTGAAAGATCGTTGGTGATTTCTGTGAATCTGGCATCCAGCTAATCCAGACTCTCACCTGCAATCATTTTAAAATTTTCAAACTTTTGAATAGCAACAATTAATTTATTTTCTTTGATTTGATCAGACCCTTCATAAATCAAAGTGAGTTTTCCCAAATCTCTTTGGCTATTTTACAATATTTAACTTTATTAAACATAACCTTATCAAGAGTTTTATAAAGTATATCATTGGCAACATTGTCAAGGTTGTATCTCTTTCCATTATCGTTAGTCCATTCACAATGTGGTTTTTCCACCATGGCAGGTCTGGGCTCTACAGGTGCAGCATCCTCTCCTTCAACAGGAGTTGCCCTTCTTACAGCAGTGTTGACCTTTAAGATTTGTAGTGGCCCATCTTCAATCACTAGCCACATTTCATCATGCAGGGCTGATAGATGAGCCTGCATACAAATTTTCCAATCATCAAACACTTTCACAGTAAACATTGGAATGTGAGTTAGATTTGCTTCCATGATAATAACTTTGCCTTTTGGAATAAAAGCTTTAAAAACTCAAGTGTTGATTCTTTGAAAAAGAATGAGATCTAGTTCAGTAACCAGTGCGGAAGGCTCAATGAACCAACTACTCTGAAACCACTTGTAGGTCCCAAGGGGTGATGTGTAAGGTTTAAAGGGGGGGTTGAATAAACTTTACCAACTTTTCGTTTTTAGTCCTTTTAAAATATATTCAGAGTTAACTCAAATTAGCTAAGTCCTTGAGGGACAGCTAGGTTGGCTTACACAACAAAGTTACCCACTCAACAGACTCGATTGAGCTATTGATAGTATAACATAGTTGTTTTCAGCTAACACTTAGAAACATAGTTGATTTGGTTTTGTCAGTGGAAGACTTTTCACCCTTAGGATTTTTAAGCACGTTTTTCAACACTTATTTTAGCAATGATAATTATCAGCAGATTTAAGCAAGTTTAACTTAACATCAATTATAAAATAAAGCAAGTAATGGAGTGTGCTGAAAAGTAATTAGACACAAGCAATTTATAGTGGTTCGAGGATTGGGTAATTCCTCAAGTCCACCCTTCTCCAACTCCTAGAAGAATCCACTAAGTAACTTAAGCTTGGTTACAAAGCAGTTATTAGTCCGAGACAGTTATAGTGGAACCTCACTACTTCTCTTTCAACCTAGGAGAGTAGACCCCATTGTTCTAAATTTTCCTCTTCAACTGATGAAGTAATCTTTCCTTCACTGAGTGTGTCGGATTGAATTCCTTCGAAGTTAGGCTTGAGGATTTCTTTGAAAATCTTGAGAGATATTGTAGGTTATTGCTTGATTGCTTGTATGCTTGTTTGTCTTGAAATTCGTAACCTTCTCTCACTTGCTTCCTCAGTCTTTTATAGTGCACATTTGAAATTATGTCCGTTGAAGAGATAGACACAAATTTTAAATCACACTCATAGGTTGTTGGCTTGTCTTGTCTTGCAGCATTGATGTAGATCGTACCATGAATTAATTGCTCTGCAGCTTTTCCTTAATCTCTACAAGTTTTCATGTACATCCATTGGTTCCTTGCTTTTTGCACTCTTTCAGCGAAACAACTTTATTGTTTGGCGGCACACACATGCCTATTTCCAGCAAAACCTTGACTTGTGTTGACAACGGATCTCTTTCAGCTTTCTTCAAGTCTTGTCTGTTGCATACCCCTTTGACATTCGATTCCAATCTTTTGGAATGGCTTAAATGTCACCACCGGCCGAGATAGCTTTTTCCACACTTGACCGAGTCTTCTTCACTTCACTCAGCTGACACACAGCTGGGCCTTCACTTCAATCTTCAGTCGATTCCTGTAATCTTCAACTTAGCTGACTTCAACTCAGCTTATGTAGCCCTATCTATTACAAGTTGAATTACATAGAAAATGGTGTGCCAACTGTTATTCCAAGTGGCTACGATAATCTAGAGGGGGGTGAATAGATTATCTCGGTTTTTCAGATTTTGCCCTCTTTTACGAAAAATCAAGCAAAGACGAAATGCTGAGTGCGTAAAATAAATATCACACTTCGATTTAAAGAGGTTCAACGCACCTAGGGCCTAATCCTCTACCACCCTAGTATATCCGGGATGGATTTCAAAAAAGAAAAAAAGATTTTATTAATTACCAAAATTAATAATACAACACCTTGAGGATTACCACAACCCTCTTACACCACCTTGAGGATTACCACAACCCTCTTACACCACCTTGAGGATTACCACATCCCTCTTACAACACCTTTGAAGATTACCACAACCTTCAAACACCTATCACCTAGATCACCCAAGTGTATTCTTACCACAAGAATACTCACAAGGATGTCTTGTGTTAAATGATGACCAAAAATCAAGATTACAACTCAATGATGAATGATACAATATGAGTACAAGTGTAATCAAGAATTGAAAGCCTAGACCTCAAATTTGTGCAAGTGAAAGTGCTTGGGCTAATACAACAAGATATATGAAAGTGTTTGCTTGTTTGCTCTTTGCTTGTGTAGAGTGTTGTGTCTTGTTGCTTGAATGAAGCCTCTATTTATAGGTGAGGTCTTGGCTTTGATTTCCAGACATAGGCTCCTCCTTGGGGAGTGATTTGTTGCAAAAGAAACCATTTAAAATCATCAATATAGCTGTTAGAAATCAATCCCTCAAAATAGGGAAAAGTTGTCTGAAAATGCAACGGATAGTTTGCTGATAAAATAGGGGTGCGACCGGTCGCGCAGAGATAAGTTTGAAATTGAACTTCTGCGATTTTTACATAGGGGGGACCGGTTTTATGTTGACCGGTTGGGGGTGTTTAAAAACGAAACAGAGAAGATCAACCAAAAGAGGGACTCCCGTACGGTCGCCCGGGGTCGATCGGTCGCCGCTCTCCCTCATTTTTTTCTACGTCCCATTTTCTGTTTCAAAACTCAACTCAGTACGGGTTTGCCCTATAGGGCGACCGGCGAGCTGAAACAAATGTGTTGTCCAATTTTTTATCGAAAATAAGCTCCAAAAAATACTCCAAAAAATAGTAAAAACATTTTAAATCGATCGGAAGTATTTAGACAACATTTAGGGACATTGTTTTGGTTTAAAAACTCATTTGAACTAAATCATCAAAATCATGATAAAAACATTTATCTAACAAACTCCCCCTTTTTGATGATTACAAACCAAAACAATTTTCACGAGGACGATTTTGAAAATAAAATAATTTTCCGGTTTTACGAGTGAACTATCCGTTTAAAACATTTTATGCAAAGCTCCCCCTATCTATGAGCACATCAACAAGATATATTGCATAAGCTAGAAGCACAAGCTATTACAAGCTTTTATAAGATGCACATAAACATCATAAGTTAAGAAGCTCCCCCTGTCAAAATATTTATAATCTATTGCAATTAAGTCCATAATACAAGCCATGGACTAAGTATACTTGGCTTTAGGAAGCCATAGCCTATAGCTTTTATTGCGAGCTTTTATTAGCTTCTATTAGCTAACGAGCCAATTTCCTATTTCTCCCCCTTTGGAATCATCAAAAAGAATGTTAGGATGATAAAAACATCATACAATTACATCAAAGTGCGCCAAAGAAACGGTTTATCAACCATTGAACAATTTAGGCTTAAAATCCAAAGAAAATGGGAGAAATGTATCATGAGGAGTTCATAAGCTCGTTTTATTAGCCAAGACATGATCTCAATAAGTATATAAGACTTTTGCAAGCAAGAGAATCATGTAGAAGTTGAAATTTTCATTGTGACATTTCATCGAACACTTTGTGGGCATAAAAATTAAACGAAGTTGTATAGAGCCCTTGTAAATGAATCAAGCCAAACATTTTCATCACCAATCCACATCAAACATCATACAATACTTCATAACAACTAAGCTCATCATGATCATAATATAATTTCATCAAGATATATACAAGAATGGTACAAATGCAAGGGTTCAACCCAATTGAGCAAATGAGAGAAAATTCTTACCATTCGATCGGTAAATATGAGCAACGATGATGATAATCAAGCTATATAAGGTCCAAGACATGAATTGAATGCATAAAAACAAATTTTGAGTGAAATTTGTGTGAATTTGGCAAAGGGGACGAGAAATGGCAAAAAGAAGTTAAAATGACCAATGTTGAAGACAGAACAGTTTTAATCCAAAAAATAGCTCAGGGCGACCGGTCAGCATTGAGGGCGACCGGTTGCCCTCAACCCCTTCAGTCCACTGTCTTGCCAAGTTTTCCAAAATCCGAATTTTCAACCAAAAATCCGATTTTTCGCCCCTTAGTTTTAAAACATGCAAAATGCAAATGTAAACCTCATTCAATATGCATTATGCCTAACCGAGCTCGTATTGACGCATAAGTCTCGGAAGATAGCGGTTTTGTAAAAATATCCGCTAATTGATCTTGAGATGGTACAAATGATATCTTAATTTTTCGTTTAGAAACACAATCCCTTAGAAAATGATGCCGAATCTCAATATGTTTAGTACGGTTATGATGAACCGGGTTTTGAGCAATGTTCATAGCGGATATATTATCACAAAAGATAGGAACATTTTCAAAAGAACATTTGTAATCCGCTAAGGTTTGTTTCATCCAAAGAAGTTGAGTACAACAAAAAGCTGCGGAAATAGATTCGGCTTCGGCCGTTGAAAGTGAAACACAATTTTGCTTCTTTGAAAACCAAGAAACTAGGCAATCGCCTAAAAATTGACATGATCCGGAAGTACTTTTCCGATCATCGATATTTCCCGCATAATCCGAATCACTATATACTTTAAGAGAAAATTTTTCATTCTTTGGATAGAATAAACCATATTGAATAGTGCCTTTCAAATATCGAAAAATCCTTTTAATGGCACTCATATGAGATTCTTTGGGATTGCTTTGAAAACGAGCACATAGGCATACGGCATGAATAATGTCCGGTCTACTAGCGGTTAAATAAAGTAAACTACCAATCATACCTCGATACTTTGATTCATCCACGGACTTGCCTTTTTCATCTTTGTCAATTTTGACATTAGTTGCCATAGGAGTAGACACGGTTCTTCCTTCTTCAATACCGAACTTTTTCAAAAGTTCTTTTGTATACTTAGATTGAGAAATGTAAATACCTTCTTGGCATTGCTTAATTTGGAGTCCAAGAAAGAAGTTGAGCTCCCCCATCATACTCATCTCGAATTCTCCTTGCATTAACTTAGAAAGTTTCTTGCACAAAGATTCATTAGTAGCACCAAAAATAATATCATCAACATAAATTTGCACAAGTAAGCAATCTTGCCCTTTTTCAAAAACAAAGAGAGTTGTATCACCTTTACCCCTTATAAAACCATTTTGCAAAAGAAAAGAGCTAAGTCTATCATACCATGCACGGGGTGCTTGCTTTAAACCATACAAGGCCTTTTTAAGTTTATAAACATCATTAGGCCTAGAAAAATTTTCAAACCCCGGAGGTTGTTTTACATAGACTTCTTCTTGAATAATACCATTTAAGAAAGCGGATTTAACATCCATTTGGTAAAGTTTGAAATTTTTATAACAAGAATAGGCAAGTACAATATGAATCGCTTCTAAACGTGCTACGGGTGCAAAAGTTTCATCATAGTCAATACCTTCTCTTGACAATACCCTTGAGCTACTAACCTTGCCTTATTTCGAACAATGTTGCCTTGATCATCAAGTTTGTTCCGGAATACCCATTTTGTACCAATAATAGTTTGAGATGGAGGACAAGGTACCAATTCCCATACATCATTTCTTTCAAATTGATTCAACTCCTCTTGCATCTCTAAGACCAATCCTCATCCTTAATAGCCTCCTTAGCATTTTTAAGCTCCTTTTGAGAAATAAGAGCTTTCTCGGCAAATTTTCTCCGGGTCATCACTTTGTCAAGGGGATCACCAATAATAAGATCTTTTGGGTGATCTCCCTTAAATTTCAATGCAACGGGAAGATCCGAAGTATCACCTCTATCTTTTTGAGGAACATTTGAAGTGGACGGTTGATCATTTGATGTAGACGGTTGATCATCAATTTGAACAATAGGTTCAATAGTATCCTCTTCATCACTTTCATCATTGGGTATTCTTTCAACACCCGAAGCTTCATTGAATTTGACATGGATGGATTCTTCAACAACCCCACTAGTCTTATTGTAAACCCGATATGCTTTGATCTTTGTTGAATATCCCATAAATATTCCTTCATCGGCCTTAGGATCAAGTTTGTCCAATTGATCCTTGGTATTCAAAATAAAGCATTTACAACCAAATATCTTGAAATAACTAATATTTGGAGTTCTACCTTTCCAAAGCTCATATGGAGTTTTATTCATTTTAGGACGAATATAAACTCGATTAATAACATAGCAAGCGGTACTTACGGCTTCGGCCCAAAAATATTTTGGAAGTGAAAATTCATTGAGCATGGACCGACTCATCTCTTGTAATGTCCGATTTTTCCTTTCGGCCACTCCATTTTGTTGAGGTGTCCTTGGAGCCGAAAAATTATGAGCATATCCTTTGGTTTCACAAAAGACTCTAAACTCACCATCAAATTCTCCACCTCGATCACTTCGAATAGACTTAATAGTATCTTCTTTTTCATTCTCAATAAGTCTACACAACTTAACAAACTCATTAACGGCATCGCTTTTATTGGTAAGAAAAAGAGCCCAAGTATATCTAGAAAAATCATCGACAATAACGAAAGTGTAATGTTTTCCACTTAGACTAGCCATACCAATATCCCCATACAAATCAAAGTGAAGCAATTGTAGGGGTTTGGTTGTGGAAATTTCATTTTTGGGCTTAAAACTACTCTTAACTAATTTGTTCTTTTGACAAGTGTCACATAAGCCAAGATTTTCAAAATTCAATTTGGGTAGTCCTTTTACATGTTGGTTTTTGTAAATATTTTTCAAATTCTTATATCCAACATGTCCAAGTCGTCTATGCCATAAATTAGTTAAATCATTATTAGCGACTAAACAAGAAACATTTTGACTAACCAAATCACTTGTACAAATTTTGTAATGATTTCCTTTTCTATTTGCTTCACAAATAATTTTACCATTTTTAAGTATAAAGCATTTATCTTTATTGAAAGAAACATCATAATTTGAGTCACAAAGTTGGCTAACACTTATCAAATTAAACTTAAGCCCTTCTACTAAAAGAACATTACTAAGAGAGAAAGAAGAGATTACCAATTTCTCCATTTCCAAGAATTCTTCCTTTGCCATTGCCGAACATGACCATACCCTCTTCTTGGAGCTTGATGTTGGTAAAAGGTTCTCTCCTCCCGGTCATATGGCGTGAACATCCGCTGTCTACGAGCCATTTTGAATCTTCCATTGTTGTTATAGCCCCTATTACCTACAAAAGAATTTCTTTTAGGTACCCTATAATTTTGGGGTCCACAGGGGTTAGTCTTGAGACCTTTGGGTCTCCAAACATGACTAGAGCTATTTCTCAATTTGCAATTATTAGCATAATGTCCAACTTTGCCACAATAAAAACAAGTAGGAGTATTAGAACTACTAGCAAATACAAAAGTCGGACCTTGGTTATTTTTCTTAAAAACACTTTGAAATGGCTTATAACCAAGTCCCAATTTGGAATGCTCACCTCTTTGTGCATCTAAAATTTTTGTGACTTTATCTGTGCTTATGTTGAAACGATGCACATCATTTTTCAAACACTCAATATCTTTTGTGAGCAATTCCTTTTTGGTTTCAACAGAGTGAACTCTAGTAAGAGTAAGTGTATGAGCTTTGTCTAGTGATTCATAAGGGGTAAATAATTTTTCTTTTTCAACCTTAAGCTCTTTATGCTCCTTTTTCAAATTTTTGTATTTAACAATTAAATTTTGAAACTCAATTTGCAATTCATCAAAATCACATTGCAAATCATCAACTATGGAGGAAGTAGAAGAATTAGAGTGTACCTCATTATTTTCATCGTCTATGGCCATGAGACCATGTTCGGTATCTCCTTCCTCATCGGTTGTTTCGAGTAGTTCATCCCACGTTTTGACCTCCGCATTTAGAGCCTTCTTTTTCGTGAAAGCCTTCTTTTTCTTTTGTTCCTCTTCATCGAGTTTTGGGCAATCGGCAATGAAGTGCCCGGGTTTTCTGCATTTAAAGCAAGCATTATCTCTCGGTTTTCTTGCTTTATTTGTATTCACAAATTTTGCAAATTTTCGAACAAGTGTGACCGTCTCCTCATCATCATCTTCATTATCATAGTATGCATTATTAGAAGAAGAAGCAAGACCTTTAGGAATAATTTGCATACCCGATTGATTTATGGATGGTTTGGAATTTTTCCTCTCCTTGAGATAGACTTCATAGATGAGGAGGTTTCCAATAAGCTCGTCAAACTTGAGTGTATCAAGATTTTGTGCCTCCGTAATTGCCGTCACTTTTTCGGACCATGAGCCGGGAAGAGCATTCAATACCTTAGTCACCTTGTCTTCTTCGGAGATGACTTTACCAAGGGCCACAAGAGGATTGACAATATTGTCAAGCCTTTCCACCATCTTGGAGATGCTTTCACCATCATGCATGTTAAAGTTTTCAAAGTCTTTAACAAGCATGGTCTTTCTTGCTTGCTTGACCTTCTTGGTCCCTTCATAGATTGTCTCCAATTTTTCCCAAACCTCATGTGCCGACCTTATGCCTCTTATGTGATTGTACTCGGTGGTGGTAAGAGAACAATGCAAAATATTTAAGGCCTTACCGTTTAGAGAGAAGGCCTTTTTATCGTTTTCATCGAACTCCTTAAAAGGTTTAGGAGCCGAGGTGCCATCCTCCGATTTCTTGGTTGGTTGATCAACTCCTTCAATGACCACATTCCAAATGTCGAACCCGCACCCTTGTAGGAAGCACTCCATGCGGTCTTTCCAAAATGCGTAGTTGTTGGCGTCGAATAGTGGTGGCTTGTTGGTGGAGGCACCGGTGGTGAGATAAGCATCATTTGTAGCCATGGATCTTTCCTCTTTACTCGAAACGACCTAGCCAAAGAGATTGGCTCTGATACCACTTGTTAGTCCAAGTGGCTACGATAATCTAGAGGGGTGAATAGATTATCTCAGTTTTTCAGATTTTGCCCTCTTTTTCGAAAAATCAAGCAAAACGAAATCTTTGAAAAGCGGAAAATAAATAGCACACTTCGATTTAAAGGGGTTCAACCCACCTAGGGCCTAATCCTCTACCACCCCAGTATATCCGGGATGGATTACAAAAAGAAAAAGATTTTATTAATTACAAAAATTAATAATACAACACCTTGAGGATTACCACAACCCTCTTACACCACCTTGAGGATTACCACAACCCTCTTACACCACCTTGAAGATTACCACAACCCTCTTACAACACATTTGAAGATTACCACAACCTTCAAACACCTATCACCTAGATCACCCAATTGTATTCTTACCACAAGAATACTCACAAGGATGTCTTGTGTTGAATGATGACCAAAAATCAAGATTACAACTCAATGATGAATGATACAATATGAGTACAAGTGTAATCAAGAATTGAAAGCCTAGACCTCAAATTTGTGCAAGTGAAAGTGCTTGGGCTAATACAACAAGATATATGAAAGTGTTTGCTTGTTTGCTCTTTGCTTGTGTAGAGTGTTGTGTCTTGTTGCTTGAATGAAGCCTCTATTTATAGGAGAGGTCTTGGCTTTGATTTCCAGACATAGGCTCCTCCTTAGGGAGTGATTTGCTGCAAAAGAAACCATTTAAAATCATCAATATAGCTGTTAGAAATCAATCCCTCAAAATAGGGAAAAACTGTCTGAAAATGCAACGGATAGTTTTTGATAAAACAGTGCGACGACCGTCGCAGAGAGATAAGTTTGAAATTGAACTTCTGCGATTTTTACACAGGGGGACCGGTCGAAGGGGGGTTCGACTTGTCGCCCTTGATGTTGACCAGTTGGGGGTGTTTAAAAAACAAAACAGAGAAGACTGAACCAAAAGAGGGACTCCCAGGTACCAGTCGCCCAGGGGTCGACCGGTCGCCCTTCCTCATTTTTTCTACGTCCTATTTTCTGTTTCAAAGCTCAACTCAGGTACGGGTTGCCCTATAGGGCGACCGGTCGAGCCTGAAACAAATGTGTTGTCCAATTTTTTTATCAAAAATAAGCTCCAAAAAATACTCCGAAAAATAGTAAAAATATTTTAAATCGATCGGAAGTATTTAGACAACATTTAGGGACATTGTTTTGGTTTAAAAACTCATTTGAACAAAATCATCAAAATCATGATAAAAACATTTATCTAACACCAACTTCTTAATCTAAGTTTTACATGGTATCATCAAAATCTCTAAACATAAATTTTCCCAACACAGTTATAAACTGTTTACCTAAAATAGTGGAAAATTTTATCCATCCAAAATTTTCAATCAGTGACCAAAATTAATCCCCATGGTCTGACCCTAGGAAATTGGTCTCATTTGAACCAATTCCTATATATATATATATATATATATATATATATATTTAGGACTTGGATCAGGTGACGGTGAGTCCATGTAATTTAAGTGACAAATATCTTTGAAACATTATCTTTGGTCTTATCTACTTTGAGAAATATATTGCTTATTAAGGACAAATATGTTCCTATTAAGGACAAATATTTTACTTATTTAGGCAGACAATGTTGCTGAAATGGTGCAAATGTGTTGATTTAAATAGGTTAGTTGTCTTTGCATATATACATAAATATGTTGTTTTTTTTATGTCAACTATACTGCTTATTGAGGGCAAACATGTTTTTTTTGAGCAAACAATGTTGCTAAGTTGGGTACAAATGTATTGATATAAACTGGTCATCTATCTTTGTATATATATATGTAATTATATTTTTTACGTCAACTGTGTTGCTTATTGATAACAAATATGTTACTTATTTAGGCAGGAAATGTTACTAATGGTGTTTTTTTTTGGGCATTTGTTATTAGAATAAGAAGTGATGATGCAGATGGTTTAGTGAAGAAGAAGGATGCATTGCGCCAATTTATCTTGATTTTGATGTGGATATATATGGTAAGATTACTTCTAATGATTTGGCGTGTAAACTGTTCCTAATTTTTAGAGAGTGATTGTTTTTATTGGACTAATATACCATTTATCCATTTTAATTAGGAATAATTTTTTAGGCTTATTTAATATAAGCCATCGGATTTTTTTGATCTGTGGTGCAGATCTGTTCTTACATACTTACCTAAGGCAGTAGTCTCATATAAACTTCCCCTATATATAAAGAGGGGTTTATATGAGACCTGTGCATAGGGTGAGTTCATAGAGACTAATCCCCACCATATATCTAATTTCTTGAATATATTTAACAAGTATAATTCTGATTTATTACCTAATAAACTTATAGTAAGGGTAAATTAGTCCACAAAAAATCATCCATTACTAGAAAATAGGAGACAGTTATGTGGAAATTTCAGAAAATCTTCTCCATGATCTCCTACCATTTATACAAATTCACTCACGAAAAAAGCGAACTAAATTCACTCTAATCTCCCAGCAAAAAAAATAGCAGCATCGTCGTCTTTTTCACTCTGATCTTCCAGTAAAACAGTAGCATCATCGTCTTCTTCAACACAGTGTACTATGCAACAAATGTGAATACACACAACAAAATGCAACAAATTTATAATACACATGCAACACAAAATTACATTACATAAGGAACACACACATTAAAACCAACAAATTTATACTACATATGAAACATACTCATTTTAAATAAGCAGTACACTAACTTTAATGTGAATACACACAACATAATGCAATAAATTTATATTACATAAGCAAGACATACACATTAAATAAGCAACAAATTTATACTACATATGCAACACACTCACTTTAAATAAGCAACACACTCACTTTAATGTGAATACACACAACATAATGCAACAAATTTATAATACATACTCAACACAATCACAAGAAATAAGCAACACAAATTTATATTATATAAGCAACACAAACACATTAAATAAGCAACAAACTTATACTACATATGCAACACAATAAATTTAAATAAGCAATGATTACTTACATACACACACTGAAAATACACCAACTTAATTTATACTACATATACACAAAAGACCGTGTAGAAAACTATAATCTGAAAAATCAGCAGAATTGTATCTATGAAAAAGGCAACACGTCGCTTGACTGCTTATCGAAAGGAGATGATTTATTCTAATAAAATTTGACTTATCCATATTTAAAATAAAATTACTCAAATATTCTTTTTAACCATTTAAAAAATAAAAAAATTGAGAATACCATTTAAATCTGAACCATTAAAAAGAGAGCTCAACGAATGGGATTTGTCCTCATGTACTCACCCTAAATGAGTGGACTCATAGGATCTAAATCCTATATCTATATATGCATATATATGTCTTGTAGATCGAACATCTTTTAAAAAACCTGTTGACTTAACTTATTTCCTCAATTGCTTCCTCTTTAGGTGTTTGCATTGTGTAGGATGGTAAATAAATCAAGTTAATCAATATTCAACTTGAAATCGATCATTAAGAAGTTTATTTGAACTTTGTTCGTGTTAGAGTTGACTTGTGCTAAGTCAAGCTCTATTCAAGTTTGGCCACTTCTATTATTGTTGATTGGTTGTACATAGTAGTTGTTTATGGTTATTTTCAGTTTTTCATTAATAGATAGTGCTTGACTGTTTTTGTGTATAAAACTAGTCCACTAACCCCGGAGGTTACTTATTTGGCATGTTCTTTGCAGTTTCTTACAGGTTTTGGGAAGTTATTTTCTGCACCTATTTAAGTAGGCTGGAGGCTGGAGAAAACGTGGGAGCCCTAGCTAGAGCCAAATTAGAGTCTTTAAGGAAAGTTTTAGAAAATAATTTAAGAACAAACTATGCTTAATTGCTCTAAAGGTGTTGCACAGAGCGTTGGCATCACACTCTGCAATACATCTCCATATCACTTATTTTTGAATTATTGGTGTGATGCGATCCATTGTTGAGAGCCAAAGCCATAAAAAGAAAGTTTATTTGGGTTTTGATACTAAAAGAATTATTCGGAAGGTGTAGCCTAAATTTGAGCACTTTTCATTTGAGTGTTTTTCTTGTAAATTTTGAGAGAGCCTATTGCATGTGAGCTTCAAAGAAGATTTCAGTGGTTGCTCTCCTTTGCCGTTCAATGTAATTTGTGGAACGAGTACAAAAGGGGAGCTTTTGACTTGTTCTTTTTTTTTTTGTAATTCTGTGTATACATTTCACTTAATAAGATTTTTGGATTAAGGTCATTGCACAAGTATATTTTTATATACTTGTGCAAAACCTTAAACTTTGTGCTCATTTGTGTTATTTCTTTCAACCTTGTGCTCATCTCATTCATTTGTTTTCCTTTCATTTTTTCATTGTACCATGCATTGAGTTTTTACCATAAAGTCTTATGTTGTGTAATACCTTAAGTGTAAGAAATACTTTGCACGTCACCTAAACACTGCGCACATAATTCACCCTCCTTCCCCCGAATTCCCTAAATTGGCATCAAGAGCCTATACTAGACGATACTTAGTGTGATCCTTTATTTTTGCAATGTTTTTATGATGGAAATCCAAGCAAGTTCTGTGGTTTGTCCTCCTGTTTTTGATGGAACAAATTATTCTTATTGGATTGTAAAGACACCGGTTTATCCAAGCAAGTTCAGTGTAATTTGTACATGGTGATCTATCATCACTAGATGGACTCCTCCTAAAGTGATTGATGGTGATGGAGATGTTTCAAAACATGAGATCGATTGGTCGAATGATGAGGTTCAAGTGGCCAGTTATAATTCTAAGGCACTAAACGCCATATGTTGTACTGTGGATATGGCAATGTTCAAGGTGATCTCAAATTGTACTTCTGCAAAGGATGCATGGGATTCCATACAACTACATTGTGAAGGGACACTTGGTATTCAAAGGACAAAGTTAAGCTAATTGTTAATCAGTTCGAAAATCTAAAAATGGAGAAGGATGAGACCATAACCTCATACAATACCAAAATTTGTGATATTGCTAATGAATCTCAAGCACTTAGAGATCCCATTACAAATGAAAGGTTGGTGAGCAAAGTTATAAGGCCACTTCCTAAAAGGTTCAATATAAAGATCTATACCATCGAGGAGACTAAAGATACTGACACGCTTTGACTCGATGAGCTCTTCGGTATCCTGCAAACTTTTGAATTGAACTTGGATCAACAAATGGAACATCAGTCAAGAGATAAAGGTAAGAACATAGTTTTTCATTCACAAACTAATGAAGCTATTGGTGATGCCAAAAGTGACACCAACACTGTGATGGATCACTTCATAAAAGAAATACTAGAGATAGATCTTGGTGAAGAGACCATTGCAATGTTGACAAGAAAGTTCAACAATGTACTTAAGAAGAAGAATAAGGGCAATGTAGGTCCCAAGGGTGTCAAGGTAAAGTCTAGAAGGGTGGGTATAATAGACTTTATAATTTTCAAATTTATATCACGATTTAAAAATTAGAGTAAGAAAACGATTAAGTCCTAAATAACAATTAAGTTGAAATTCAACAGGAGAGTTAACCACTTAATGGATCTCTTGACAGAGCTGTTAATGGAGTAACTCAACTGAAAAATTACAACTTTAACAAAATCAATTTTCAGTTAAGTACAACAGAAGACTTACACCGTTTTCAGTTTTTAGCAACCAACACAATATGTTTTAATGAGTTATTTAGCAAGAAATAATAGCAAAGTGAATTACAGGAATATAAAGTGCAATAAAGTAAATGAGACACAGATTTATAGTGGTTCGAGGATGGGGTAATTCCTCTACTCCAATCTTTTCCTACTCCAGGAGGAATTCACTAAGTATCAGTTAACTTTACATACAAAATACATGCTTTTCACTAAATTTGTTCACACAGCCCTCTAGTTACTTTAGCTTAATACAAAAATTACAATTTTGGATCACCCAACCCACTTGTAGCTCTATTCTTGGTTCGTCACAGAACCTAACCACAAATCTTTCACTTTAAGGAAATGCGAACCCCGTTTCAGTTTTCACACTTGTTCCTCTTCAAATTATTTAAACAATCTCTATCTTCCACAGTGTGTGTTGGATAATTTTTCTAGATTTGAAGCTTGAGGATTTGTACGTTTTAGCTCTAGAGAGAGTATGCTTGCTTGCATTTTTAATTTCTCTTGTGTCTCTTGTATCCGTATCTCTTGTCTGAAATGTTCCTTAGTTTTTTTATGGATGTGATTTAAATTTTGTCCATTGAAGAGATAGACAGATTCAAATCACATTGTTGGACAGTTGGCATGTCTTTTCTTTGAAGCTTGATGTTGACCTTTCGTGTTACCTTTTCTGAATTGTGTATCATTCTGAAACTGGCAGACTTGCAGGTGCTTTTTATTGGTTGCATCCTTTTGGTCTTCATTAAATGTTTAACACTTTTAATGTCAATCATAGTACTTTTGATTTCTCCAATGAAAATTCTTCTTGAACTCAGTGCAATGGATATGTCCAGTTGATTTGAGTCTTTCAGCTGCTTTACCCCACTTAACTGATTTTTAGTAGACTTCTGACATTAAGTGTTCTCGGTGTTTTCTAGCTTTGACCCTTTTGTCAGTCTTCTGTTTTAGACTTAACTCACATTATTCTTTTGAAAGTCTTCTGAAACTTCGATATTCAGCTGAGAGTCTTCTGAAACTTCATTAGTCAGATGAAAGTCTTCCGAACCATCTTCAACGAGTCTTTTATGAGTCTTCTACACTCTGACTTGGTTGTATAAAGACAGCTAAAATCATATCTATTACATAAGCAGAAAATACAACAAATTGGGGTGCCAACTTTCTACTACATAGTTTTCTAAGGATCATCTAAATCTATACAAATAAATTTTTTCTAACAGGCAAAGACACCAAATCTCCTTCAGCAACAAAGTTTTTAGAAGTAGATTAGTATTGGATCCTCAACTTCCTCGAATGAGTATGATTGTACCTTTGAGAACCCTTTCTTCAAACCAAGAGAGATACACTTGGATAGGACAGAGACTTTTCTGACATGTGAGATAAAAAACTATCTTTTCTACCCACTTTTATGGTTCTTTTCCCAAATACCCTTGACACTTGAATACAAAAGCAAAAAATAGGTGGGGTCATATTTATCTCTCACATAAAATACATTTTCTTTATTTTTAGATTTTTAACACAAGTACATTTTTTTAAAAAAAATTCAGATTTCTATAAAATCATTTAGTATATAAAAATAACTTTTTGAAAATAATTTTGAGTTTTATTATTTTATAATTTTAAGATATTTTAAATAAATGCCAAATATTTAAAAAAAAAGTGTATAGTTTTTTTAAAAAGATTCATATTTAATTTTTTGTAATTTTGATTTTAAAATAACTTCGATTCTTTTTTTTGTTTTTTAAACTAATTATCGTGTTTTTTATATTTTAATATTTGGATTTTAAAATAATTTTGTGGAATTTTTTTATTTTTTAATAAATTGTTATTGAAATAATTTTTAAAATTAATAGAATTTTTTTTAGATTTTTCAAATAATTGTTTTATGTGTTATTTTTAATTAATTTTTGGATAAATGGGACCAAAAGTGCAATTTTCCTCTATGTATATGTATCTTTGTCTTCTTCTTCGTATATATATATATATATATATATGCCATAAGGGTTGACCCGATATGGCACGATATGAGCACAATATGGGCATGATATGGGCATGATTTAGGCACGATATGACACGATTTCGGCATGATATATATCATGATATGTATGTCATAGGAGTTGGCACGATATGACACGATTTGGGCATGATATATATCATGATATGTATGTCATAGGATATGGCACGATATGAGCATAATTTGGGCACGATACATAGGGGTGTGTGTATTTGGGGGAAGTGTACACGATTTTCAAGGAAAACAATAATTACATCAGTTTCAAATTTCAAAATCCTCAAATTAAAGGAGGGGCATTTTGGTCAAATTGGGTAAAGAAGAGTTTTTTTAAGTTGGTGGGTAGTTAAAAAATTCCCCTTAAACATATATATATTGAATGAAAACACCCAATGTGGGTAAGGGATTAAGGTGATATCCCCAACCTTTCTATTATTTCAGCACATTGATACAATGTTTTTAATGTGAAGTAAAATGAAGAACAAATTATTTACGAATTTTCTTTCTAAATGAAGGGAGTTGAAGTTGATCTAATCTAGCTAGAGATAGAATGTAACGAGGGATATAGTCCAGATGAAGTATTTGTACAATATTGCTTTGACATCCCAATGAGGCCAATGCATCCGCCACCTTATTGCCCTCTCTTAGTGTATGAGAGAAAGTAATTGCTTGGCCTATCAATTTTTTATTCTTGATTCTGGTGAGAGTTGCCTGCCATTTCCAATGTCCCAGTTGGGGGTGATATAAAATTGAAATGAGCTGGAGAGAATTTGATCCAATGCAAATATCTCGGACCCCAAATTGATGAAGAAATTCCAAGCCTTTTTCCAGTGCCAAACATTCTGCAAGAAAGTTGTCTTCACAGTTGTTACTCTTCCCATAAAATGCCCATAAAATGTTGCCATTATAATCCCTAAGAACCATTCCTAGCCCTTCCTGGTTGATTAACCCTCTAGTTGCACCATCAATATTGAGCTTCAATTTGAGAGGATCGGGTTTTGTCCACCAAACAAGGGTGACTTTTGTGTGAATTCTTGCTGTGAAATAAAATCCCCATCTGTGTGCTATATGAAGATAGCCCTGCCAGTTTTGTGTCTTAAAAAGATGGGTAGAGTAGAGAAGCTTCAGGTGATACTCCACTTGAAAAATAATCCTATGGCTACTAAATGCGACTGATTCATGTCTACAAGCATTCCTTTCTTTCCAAGTAAACCAAAAGATCAAACAAGGGATAATAATGTGCACAATGTATGATGGTGGTGTCAATGAGTTCCAAAAATTTAGAAATAAGAGAATATTATAAGTGTAAGGTAGTGTGCATCCTTGCAATCTGTAGAAATACATCCACATTTTTTGAATCTGAGCATTGAGAATGAATAGGTGTGGAAGGGATTCAGTGGAATTAAGGATAGTGTAAGGAGGAACAAAGCAACATACACATTTAGAAGCGAAAGAGATGTTTCTAGATTAGAGTTTGAGATCAATGGGCAACCTGTTTTTGAGCAGCCTCCACATAAAGATGGACATGGAAGGTGTAAGGAATTTTTTCCAAATCTGTGAGAAGATGTTGCTTGTGGGATTTCTGCCTTTGATCTGTGTCCAGGCTGAAGATAAAGAGAACTTGCCATTCATGGAGGACATCTAACTCATAGTTTCTCTAGTATATTGAGAAATAGGAATTTGACTCACAACAATAGCCCATGTATTACCACAATTTTCTGAAGTCTGTCCATATCCCATTGACCATTATTCCAGCAAAAATTAACAGAGATGTTTTCTAACCCTATTTTATCAAAGATTAGTGGCTTCAGCAAGGGTAATGTTCCCCATCCACTTATCAAACCGAAACTCACAAAGACCATCCCCTAAAGTCCAAAAATGTGTGCTTGGATATCATCTATGATCTTACACATTCTTCTCCATTAGGGCTATCATGAATGGTGGGTCAACAAAACAGATACAGACTTGACCCTACATACTTAGAATGGAAAATTTAGCCCAAAAAGAGTTCATAGACCTAAACCTCCACCACAACTTATAAGAGAAGCAAAATACTATGTCGAGATGGACCTAATGCCAAGCCCCCCTTCAGCTATAGGATGACATATGGTATCCCAAGCAATCTAATGGAGTCTTTTTTGGGTGGTAGATGTCCCCCAAAAACATCTAGCCATGATTTTCTCCGTTTTGTGGAGAATATATTGAGGGGGCTTCACCACTTGGACAAAGTTGATGAACATAGAACTAAGGGTGCTTTTTATAAGCATCGATCTTCCCCCATAAGAGAGGAATCTCCATTCCCAACTTCTAACTTTATTGTGCATTCTAATCAGCCACTGAATGAAAAGAAGCCCCTTCTTGTGACCCTTATAAAGGGGAGCACCTAGGTATGTAATAGGCAGATCTTGGTGTTGAAATTGAGTGACATTAGTCACTTGGGTGACGAAAGAGGGATTGGCAGAGGAGCTGATGACAAAGGAGTTTTTAGAAGCATTCATCTTTTGGCCAGAAACTTGAGCATATTGGTTGAGAAAGCTATTAAGAAGATTAAGGGAAGTAAGTGGCTATTGGAAAAAAACTAAAATGACATCAGCATAAGCCAAATGGGACACAGGTATGCCCCCCTGAGTTTTGTAATACATACTAGGGTGCTTGGAAAAGAGAGCATCCAAACCCCTAGAGAGGTATTCAGCAGCAAGCAGGAAGATGGATAGAGATAGAGGGTCTCCCTGCCTTAATCCCCTGCTGGACTCGAAATAGCCAGCAGTTGTACCATTGATAAGTACAGAGAACTAGCAATGGCTGACACATTTCTCAATGTAGCTAATCCATCTTCGAGGGAAGCCCATCTGAGCAAGCATAGTGGTAAGAAAGGACCATTGGACTATATCATAGGCCTTGGCCATGTCCAATTTCAAAGCCACATTTTTGTTTGCACCAGGGAAATTAATACAATGTATCATTTCATGTGCAACCAAAATGTTATCACTAATGAGTCTCCCTTGAACAAAACCACTCCGTGAAGGGGAAATGAGAAGAGGGAGGAGGGGGGCAAGTCTATTATTGAGCACTTTAGAGATAATCTTGTTGGTGACATTACAAAGGCTTATAGATCTAAACTCAGTCCAAGCAGAAGGGTTGGAGACCTTAGGAATCAGGACAATGGTGGTAGAGGTGAATGATTTAGGCATAGCATGCCCATCAAAGAAGGATTGAACAGCAGCAACAACATCATTTTTGATGATATGCCAGCAACACTTAAAAAAGTGAGAGATAAAGCCATTAGGCCCGGCTATGCTATCAGTGTGGATAGAGAACAAGGCATGTTTCATCTAAAAAGGAAGTAGGGGCACATAAAGCTTCAAAATCAGTGGAATTAGGAAGAGTAGGAAGATCAAAATCCCTGAAGAATGTGGTACCAGAACCATCATCAGTGAGAAGGTTCTGAAAGAAAGTAGCTCCTGATTTCTAAATATCAGTATCAGAGGTTAGAAGTTGGCCATTATCCATGATGGAGAAGACCCTAGCTTTAAGTCTCTTATGCTTAACCAAACTATGGAAGTACTTGGTGTTTCTCTCTCCCTCAACCACCCACTTACAAGCTGATTTATGGTGCCAGAAGTCCTCCTCAATTTTAGTAGCCAAGGTAAGTTCAGCAATAGCCTGCTTAAGGTTAATCAAGTGCGGAATGTACTCTTGTTCAAAGAAAATAACTTTAGTCTCAAATTCCTTTTTAACTTGTCTAAGATATTACCAAAGATATGTTTATTCCACCATTTCAATCTTTGTTTGACCCTAACCAATTTATGAGTAAGATTAGTCATCCCCTGGACCCCAATGGGAGGGTCCCAAACCTGCTGAACATGCTCCAGAAAAGTAGGTGTCCGCCCACATTTTCTCGGTACCTAAAAGTGCTAGAGCCTTGGTAATAGCCAAAAAGTCTTGAAGAAAGAGAGGAGCATGATCAGAGTGGATTTTAGGGAGGTGAGACACCATAGATTTAGGAAAAATATCCCCGCAACTAGTGTTAACAAATATCCTATCAAGCTTTTCCTGCAGCTCATTTCTAACCCAAGTATGAACAGAGTCTCCTTCATAGCCTAAATCAATGAGACCACTATCAGCCACCATCTCAGAGAATTCCTCCATATCTAGGGTTCTATCAATGATTCCCCATGTCTCTCATCTTTAGAGAGAAAACAATTAAAATCCCCTCCCACAAGCCAAGGAGAATTGGCTCTTTGATCAGCTAATTGTCTCAAACTATCCCATAGAGGTCTTCTTTAAGACCTGGAACATTTAGGATATATGAAGAAGGCATATATATGACAGGAAATGGAAATAGAAGAGATATCAATGTTGAGGGCTTGAGCATGATCAAGATGGATATCAAAATCAAAACCAGGTGCAGTAAACACCCAAATTTTGTTAGAAGTGTTAACAGTACCTTTGGCAAAACCCAAGGCTCTACAATACAGAGGAAAGTCAGGAGTGACCATAGGTTCAAGAATAGCCAAAATCTGGATATGGTTCTTTCTACACAACAATTTAAGGTGATTAAGGGATGGATGATTACCTATACCTCTAATATTCCAAATAAGGGTGTTCAAGATCATTTTTGATAAAAATAAATATTTTTTGGCTGCAGCCCTCACAGGTTTGGGGTTTTTTTCTGGACCTTTTTTCAAGGATCCAGAATGAATTTGTGTCCCCTTCCTTTGACCAGATAAAGTAGTCAAAGAAGAGCTCCCTATGAGTTTAGGGATGTCATGTTCTATGCCATGTAGAGGTAGGAAATAATTTTCCTGATGTATTTGAGTATTAGAGGTGGAAAAATTGAAACTAGGGCTAACGAATTTCCCTCTCTTATGTAAATCAACTTCTTTCCACCCATGTTCTTCCTCATCAGATATGAGGATGTTAGGAGTATGGGTAGCAGGTGGACACTTGGAAGAAAGATCTTCTACAAGAATGGTGGTATCCATAAGATGATTAAGAATCTCCCCAATAGAAGATGTGGACTTCTCAGGAATATCTTAAGTCTGAGAAACTTCAGCAGTATTCCTAGGATGACTAGTGCTTGGTCCAGCCTGCAAATCAGCAGGAGAATTGGTGACAATAGGATTCAAATCCTGATGCTATGGGGTAGGATGAGGATCCCGTGGAATGTCATCTACAGAGGGTTTATTCTTAGGAGACTTTTTGACAGGACGAGGAGCATTTCCCACAGTATAGCATTGGGAAATCTCATGTCCTAAATGGAAGCATCCACTATAGTATTTAGGGTTTGACTCATAGACAATTTTTTGTTTGCGAAGTATAGAATTTTAAGAGAGGAAAATTGACTCCTTACGAGGTATGGAAACATATATCCCTACACAAACACGAGCTACAGAAAGCCGCATCTGTGAAGCAGTGTTTTGATCAAGTTGGTTGACCAATCATCCTAGCGATAGAGAATAGAGCTTCCTTATCAAATAAATGAATCAGAAGACCAGGAAGCTTGATCCAAATAGGAACAATAGGAGATTCATGTTTCATATTTAATTGACTCCATGAGGTGTGTGAAATATACGTGCATTTCGGGGTTTAAAATGATATATATTTGATGATTTACACGCATATTTTATATGTTTTTACTTGGTTTCCTTAAAAGGGCATGATACTGTGTATTCTTGTAATTTTTATAGGAAACGGAGCATAAAACGAAGAAATATCAGTTGGAATGCCCGACTAAGATTAACGAATGCAGAGAGAAGATCAAAACGACAAAGAAAAGGGACAAAAATTTTCTCAGTTGGAATTCTCGTTCAATCTCTACAAGTCACCTTTCCAAGCATCTATAAAAGGGGCCCAAGGCCTGAACGAAATTTATCATCCAATATCACTTCATATAGAGAAAACACATCAAATTACACAAGAACGCAAGAATTGAAGATCTCTGAGAGAGGAAGGCTAGGTCGCGAAGAACACCACAAGGCTTTCGCATTTACGGGAGCACAAGAGCTTCGAAGACTTAGGAGGGGAATCCATCCTAACAAGAAGGGGTTTTATTTCTATGTCTAAGATCTCTTGTCTGTGCTTAAACGATGTCATAATGTTGATTTCGAATTTGTCAATGAGTTTGTAATCAATATTTGGCATATCTTTCGGATCTTAGGGGCATAATTGAAACTGTGGATTCATGTTAAATATGATTAATTATTTTCTTAATTATTTCATGCGTTTATAAATTCGAGTGCTTATTTATAATTACTTTTATTTGCCGGAAATAATTTGCATGTCATATTTGTTAGTGTGAAATTCGGGAGATGAGTTCTAATAAAGAGGGAAATCGAATTCAGACATAAACGGGTGTAACGTGTCAGGAGATATACAACTGTTTGTGGGGAGTCATTCAATTCATAAATCTTTTGGGAGGTAATAATAGTTGTAACGTATCGGGAGATCTATAATTGTTATTAATCTACTGTTTATTTATCACCGGGGAGGGGGAATAAACTATCTTAGGAATTGAACCCATAGAATTGCATGAATTGGTTTTTAAAACTTTAGTTGCATTTAATATTGAAGAAACATGTCGAGATTATGTGCCTAAGGTTGCTCCTGTAGTTGTTGAAAATACTTGTGGGGTTCGCAAATTTATTTGTTTTTATTGTTATTTTCGATTTTTAGTTTAAACTTGATATTCGGTCGCTTCAATAAAATTGGAATGCGATGTTATTATAGCCTAAGTGTTTCACATATCGATCCCTAACGAATGATGCATGTAAAATATATGTGCATTTGGGGGCTTAAAATGATATATATTTGATGCATTTGCACGCATATTTAGTGTGTTTTTAATTGGTTTCCTTTGTTGATTGTGATACTGCGTATTCTTGTAACTTCTTACAGGAAATGGAGCTAAATTGGATAAAAAACGATATCGCGTTCCAAAGTATAGGTCAAAAGCTAAGGTACGAGCAAATATGTGAAGGAAAGAAGCATGCACGATCGAACAAATGGGAATTTCCTTCAAAAACGTCCAAATACGCTAACAGTTTCCAGCACAGGCAGGGTTTAGTAGTTTGGCCATAACGTTTTCTATAAAATTGATATTGAGATGATTCAAGTGGATATAGAAAGCTAAGAGAATTGGCTACAACTTTTATGTACCCCAGGAGCAAATTCGGACAAATTGTGGACAAAAATACGTCACACAGCCGGACCATGTGGTGCCACACGGCCGTGTGAAAATACCCGTGTGAAAGTGACACAACCGTGTGAAAAAGGGACGAAAACAGGGGACAAAACCAAGCCGCATGGCCGGACCATGTAGGACCCACACGAGCGTGTGGAGTTAGCTGAAAAACCCACAAGACCGTGTGAGGCCATACGGCCAGGCCGTGTGGGACTCTGCCATGCGTTTTTCGGAGTCCTTTTCCCGTTCCAACTCTACAAGTGATCTCTCCAAGCATCTACAAAAGGGACCGAAGGCTTGCATGAAATTTCATCGTCCAAAATCACTTCATACACAACACACCAAATTACACAGGAATACAAGATCCAAGATCTTCTGAGAGATGAGGACTAGGTCGCGAAGAACACCATAAGGCCTTTTGCATCTACGGGAGCACAAGAGCTTCGAAGGCTTGGAAGGAGAATCCATCCTGATAAGAAGGGGTTTTCTTTTTATGTCTAGATCTCTTGGTTATGCTTAAACGATGTCATAATGTTGATTTCAAATTTGTCTCTGAGTTTATAATCAATGTTTGGCTAATCTTTCGGATTTTAGGGGCATAATCAAAATTGTGGATTCATGTTAAATCTTGATTAATTATTTTCTTAATTGATTCATGCTTTCTATTTTATGAATTCGAGTGCTTATTCTTAATTGCTTTTTATTTGGCCAATAATTTGCATGTCATATTTGTTAGTGCAAAATTCGGAAGAGGAGTTCTAACAAAGACGAAAATCGAGTTCAAACATGAATGGGTGTATCGAGTCGGGAGACCTACAACTGTTTGTGGGGAGTCATTCAATTCATAAATCTTTTGGGAGTTAATAATAGTTGTATCGAGTCGGGAGACCTGTTATTAATCTATTATTTATGCGCCGCCCGGAAGGGGGAATAAACTATCTTAGGAATTGAACCCATAGAATTGCATGAATTGGTTTTGAAACTTTAATTGGATTTAATATTGAAGAAACATGTTGAGATTATGTGCCTAAGGTTGCTCCTGTAGTTATTGAAATTACTTGTGGGGTTTGCTAATTTATTTATTTTTCTTTATTTTTTATTTTTACTTAAATTGGATGTTCGGTCGCTTCAATAAAATTGGAATGCGATGTTATTATAGCTAAGTGTTTCACATATCAATCCCTGAGTAATACGACCTTGCTTGCCATTATTCTATAAACTGCATTGTACACTTGCAGTTGTATGATCCAAATATTTTTGGCGAACAAGTTTTTGGTGACGTTGCCGAAGATTGTTGGATTTTACTTAGATATAGTAATAAGTAGTCCAATCTTAATTGAAGCATTTTTTTGTAGATATTTTTTTCTTTTTCTTTTTTTGATTTTTTTGATTTTATTTTTTTCTCTTCTTCGTTTCTAAACATCGTTTTTGTTGAATGCGAAACTGGAATGTTTGGAGATACAAGTAGCCCAAATCGCAACTGCAGTGGGAGGCCAACATCAAAAAGGCAAATTCCCAAGCAATAGTGAACTTAATCTAAGAAAACAATGCAATGCCATTCGTCTGATGGATGGTACATGATTGGTATGTGTTTTACATGTATTTTGGGCTTAATTGTAGCTAGAATAAGTATATATGCATGCATTACTTGAGTAAAAAGGGTTATATTTCTGTAAAGTGGAAAAGGTATTACGCTTTGCTCGTTTTGTAGGAATTAATTGATATTTGTAGCATTTTGGCAACAATTCGGGGCATTACGGTAAAGGACCACCAATAATCGAGCTAATGTGTGATGTTTGGAGTTAAATCGAGAAGAAGTCAGACGAACCGGGTGAGAAACGGAAAGAAACGAAGAAGACACCCCACACAGGCAGGTCGTGCGCGAGGCACACGGCTCGTGTGTCTGTGCGGGAAATAGAGGTTTGACAGATTCTAATTAGGTTTTAATCTACATGGAGTATAAATAGAGACGAGGCAGCCACAAACAAAAAAACAATGATTTTTGCCCTAGAAAGGAGAAAAAAAGAGCAACCTTCTACTGGAGGATTGGAGAGATTGATCGAGGTCACAACCACACGCTTGAGGATTGAAGATAGAACGAGAGATCATCGACATTCCTGAGTTTTTTCATTCTATAGTATCATTTACTTTTGATTAGTTAGATATGAACTTGAATAATTTGTCTATGAATTATTTATTTCCCATGTCTGGCTAAACATCTTGTGATTCACGGGTTTGGGATTAGGTTAATGGATATTTTTGTTTGATGTTTAATTGCAATTGAAGTTATTATTTTCCAACCCTATTCGACTAATTTGAGTACTTGACATGAATATTTGCAAGATTGAGAAGTTTGTGAATATTTGTGAGGATTTATAATCTTTTATGCTTTTGGGAGTTGGATATCTTATGTTGAGTAGAGATGCTAGCATTGATAATCAAATCAATGTTTTTACATGCATCTCGAGAGAGAGGGTAAAATACTTTTGTGATTGTTCTATATGGAAGAATAATAATAACTTTGATTGTGATTAATCTGATAACAAAAAGGGATATTAACTGAAACCATAGCCCTGGAATCCATTAATCTTCTTGACCTTTCAATCAATCTTTACTTTGTCTTTTTAGGGTAAATTCTTTTCTTAGTTTTACAAAACCAATCACTCAATTTCGATCGTCTAGATAAAATTAAGACTATTACAATCTCAATACTTAGTACATTAATTTATTAGTCTCTATGGATTCGACCTTGCTAACCCTATTCAATAAACTACACCGTACACTTGCGGTGAAGCTAAAAATAAGGCAAACAAGTTTTTGGTGCCGTTGTCGCGGACTAATTAAATTTTTAGTACTAATATTGCGATAAATAGAATTATTTTTAATTTAGACATTTTTTTCTTTCTTTTTATTTGTTGTTTAATTCTACTCTTACTATGTTTGACTTTTTTCTTTTAGTTGGTCCAGGTAGTGCATGAACACTCGCTCGAAACAAAAAGAATTAGCACCGTTGATACCGAAGGTTGAGGCTTTTGCTAGGCGAATTAGTGCGGCCACTAAACGGGCAGAAAAACAACAAGATCAAGCTATGGGAGACGTGGAAGAGAACAACGGGGGCAATAACGGAGTCAACAACGGAGGTAACAATGGGGCCAACAGGGTCATTAATGAGTTACCGATACCAAAAGTTCCGGCAGTCCAGCAGCAAGCGATTCGCGATTACTTTCGCCCACAGAAAAATCGCAACTATGGTGGAATTGCCAATGTCCCAATTAATGCGAACAATTTCAAGTCAAGCCAAGATCGATTTCGATGGTCCAGCAGAATCAGTTTGGGGGTTTTCCATCCGAGGATCCTAACTCTCATCTTGCGAACTTCATGCAAATTTGCAACACAATCAAGATAAATGGGGTAACTGATGATGTTATACGTTTGCGCCTATTCCCTTTCTCTTTAAGGGATAAGGCGAGAAACTGGCTAGGTACACTAACTCAGGGGAGTGTGAATACTTGGGACGAGCTGAGTCAGAAATTCCTGTTTAAATACTTCCCACCAAGTAAGACACTGCAGCTTAAGAGCGAGATCACGCAGTTCAAATAGTTTGATTATGAGCCACTGTATGAGGCCTGGGAGAGATTTCGAGATTTATTGAGGAGGTGTCCGCAACACGGGTTTCCAGAGGATCAGCAGCTTTGCTTCTTTTATAACGGGTTGATGGGAAAGACTAGGTCGTTTGTGGATGCCGCAACAGAAGGCGCTTTACTCGCAAGATTCCCACGGGATGCATTCAACTTGCTTGAAGAGATGGCAATGAATAGCTATCAGTGGCCCTCCGAGAGAACTAATGTGAAAAGGGTAGCCAAAGTCTCTGATTCGGACCCAATCAAGGCATTGATGGCTCAGATGACAGCGTTGACAAATCAGTTGAGTGCTCTAACTCAAGGGACAGAGGTAAACACTGGTGCAAACAATGGGGGAGTTCCTCGAGATCATATGGAGGAAGCTAAATTTGTTAATAACCGGAATTTCAACAATTACCGGAATAATCAGACTCCCAACTATTATCATCCGGGTGTGAGAAATCATGAAAACTTTTCCTATGCCAATACGAAGAATGTGATGCAACCACCACCAGGGTTCAGTGTGACAAATGGTGTCATTAATGCGGAGGCGAAGCCATCTTTAGAGGACATTCTCACCTCGTTCATGAGTGAAACGAGGAACCGGTTAAATAAAGATGAGGCTAAGATAGACAAAATTGAGGCACATGTCACGCAGTTGGCCAACACTGTGGGTTCACAAATGAAAAATCTAGAAACTCAGATTGGCCAGTTAGCGACGATCATTGGTGGGCAGCATCAGAAGGGCCAGTTTCCGAGTAACACGGAAGTCAATCCGATGGAACAGTGTAACGCCATTCGTTTGAGGAGTGGTACGGAGTACGAGGGGCCAAAAATTCTAGGAAGTGACGAAAAATCGGAACCACGCACGACCCGTGCGTCTGAGCACGACCAAGTCGTGCGTGGTACCGAAGGATTCGAGAATGAACACAGACGCATGACGATGACCCGTGCGCTGCACGCAAGGCAAGTCGTGCGTAGTACAGAGCAGAGAATTCTGAAACCCGGAGATGCAGACATGGAAGTAAATAGCAGTATTGAGGCTGAGGAAGGAACAGAGGGACAATATAATGAACAAAAAGGGGCTGAGAAGCTTAAATCTTCTTCTAACTCTGATTTTTCTAAACTTACTATTCCCCTTCCTTTTCCTCAACAATTTCAAAAGAAAAAGCTTGATGCGCAATTTGAAAAATTCCTTGATTTATTCATGAAACTGCATATTAACATACCTTTTGCAGAAGCATTGGAGCAGATGCCCAACTATGCGAAGTTTTTGAAGGAAGTGATGTCCAAGAAGAAAACGTTGGCAGAGTTCGAGACAGCTAACTTTACTGAAGAGTGCAGTGCAATCATTCAGAGAAAATTACCACAGAAGCTCAAAGATCCAGGGAGTTTCACTATCCCTTGTACAATTGGTGGTATTTTCTTTAATAAAGCACTATGTGATCTAGGAGCAAGTATTAACTTAATGCCCTTGTTTATTTTCAGGAAACTTGGACTAGGAGAGGTAAAGCCATCTACGGCCACTTTACAACTTGCGGATCAATCACTCAAGTATCCGAAGGGAATCGTGGAGGATGTGCTCGTAAAGGTAGACAAATTTATATTCCCTGTGGACTTCTTGGTGCTTGACATGGAGGAAGATTGAGACGTCCCTTTGATACTTGGGCGTCCATTCCTAGCCACAGCAAGAGCCTTGATAGACGTGCAAAAGGGAGAACTCACATTACGAGTTAATGATGAGCAAGAGTTATTCTCTGTCTATAAGGCTGAGAAAATTTGTGATAGAATAGAGAGTCTGTAATTCTTTATCAATCGTTGATACATGTGCTAATACATTTAATTTGAGTGATTGTGCGTGTGCTTTAGATCATATGCAGAAAGTACTGAAAAGTGAGAAAGCGAAGCACACAAAGAGGGACAACAGCTCTAAAGCATGCATGTACTGCCGCTCGCACGATGCAAACGAGAAAAATATATCCTTTGACCGACGTGTGAACCCTCCACTAGAGGCATTCAGAGGAGGCTCAAATTTATGCGAGTTGGAATAGCAAGGAGAAAGGCATGAAGGGGTGACATACATCACCTTGCGAGATCCGTGATCGAGAATTACAGGCGTCAAGCTATAGACGTTAAATTTAACACTTGTTGGGAGGCAACCCAATGTTGTGTTTTTTTTAATTTTCGATTTTCCCTTATTAGTTAGGAGTTATTTGTTTTTCTTAAAAAAAACTGAGAAAGGACCTTCGCATGGACGCACGGGTGGCCCGTGCGCATAGGTCGCGAATTCAGGTATGCATTCCCAATCCACACTTTTCTTTATTGAAATTCTATCTTTCCTTGTATGCGATATAATTTCATTCAAGTTTGGGGGGAGAGAAAGTTTATTTTGATATGAAGGGTGTGGAGAGAAAAAATTTTGCATTCATATAGTTGCATGTAGAGCATTTAGGTTGCGTTGCATTAGAAGCACGTTTACAGTTTTAGCACGTTTATTGCATTAGTAGTTTTTTTTAGGGAGTGAGTTGACCGCTATTGTGATGCTTGTTGTAATCTTGGGAGCATTCTTTGGAACAGTTTGTGTTGTTTTGAATTGGGTGTTGAGCGTGAGTTGATCAGGTTGAGAATAGATGATATGGAACATGTGAATATTGAAAACATGGTTGTTATGCTTTGAATTACGCAATTGCAAGCCTGTGAGCTTTGGGCCTTTACTGTTTTCATATTATGCAGACTTGTTTGTTGATTGAATGTGTCATTCATGTTGATATGAATTCTAGAACTTGCTCTGGTATCTCGGTCGAAGTCACATGTTGTATGCAATTTATGAAAATGATTTAAGGCCACTTTTTGTTAAGCCTTTCAAGCCTTTTGCCTACCTAATAACATTAAATTTCCCTAGTTAGCCAATTTGAGCCTGTTGCCTGATTTTTTTGATAGCCATATTTCAAGCCTTTACTTGATATATCTGTTACCCTAAAACTTGAGCGCATAGTATTGAGTAAGGGGATTGAATAAGGTTGATGGGAGGATGTTGAGAATTTAGATAATTGTGCAAGTGTTGGTTGATGGGAATAAAAGAGGAAAGAAAATGAGGGAAAAAAGAAGGATATATACTCACAAAAGAGTCGGAAAAAAAAATCGACTGTATAAGTGAGTTGGCCGTAAATGAACTTATAAGCTGAGAATTATGATGTAAGGCGAAAGAAAGTGGATTGTATGACGAAGGGGAGAAGAGAGATTTGAAAGGTTGATAAGAATAAGAGGTGATTGGGATAGCATGTTTGATTTGAATGAGAATATTTGATTGAGGAAAAGATGTGCTTACCAATCTATGTTCTTGAGTTTGAGTCAGTTTCTTCATATTTCCCTACCTTAACCAAAGAGCCTTCATTACAACCAAAAGAAAAGTCCTTTTTGATTTATGAATTGTATACAATCAAGTGGCGGAGATGTGAGACGATTTGCAAGCTTATAGTAATTCTTCAACATTTATATGATTTGAGCGAATACACTTCCCTTATTATTCTAGAGAGGAGAGTATACACTTAATCCATGAGAGGTGTGATTCAAAGTATTTGCCATGGTTTTAATTGACTTGTGCTATGTGTTAGATATTCGAAGCTTGGTTGATTTGTTGCTTGACGTCTATGGATAAATGACATGAATTGTGAGGTGTTGTTCTTGATTTGTCTTTCATTACTCCCATTTATGTTTTGTCTTGTTTATAAAGCGTTGATCGAGACTGTCAACAGTTTAAGTTTGGGGGTTTGATTGGTATGTGTTTTGTATGTATTTTGGGCTTAATTGTAGCTAGAATAAGTTGATATGCATGCATTACTTGAGTAAAAAGGGTTTTATTTCTGTAAAGTGGAAAAGGTATTACGCTTTTCTCATTTTGTAGGAATTAATTGATATTTGTAGCATTTTGGCGATAATTCGGAGCATTCGAGAAGAAGTCAGATGAATCGGGCGAGAAATGGAAACAAACGAAGAAGACTCAGCTGCAGCAGGTACGCACGGGCTGGGCTTGCGTCCATAGCATGACCCGTGCACCACTGCCAAAGAGGAATCAGCCCATGGCCTAACGCATGGGCTGGTCGTGCGTGGAGCGCACGGCCCGTGCGTCCCTTCAGCGAATAAATGATCCTACGGTACCCGGCACGGGCAGGTCGCGCGCGAGGCGCACGGCCCGTGTGTCTTTGCGGGAAAATAGAGGTTTGACAGATTCTAATTAGGTTTTGACCCACACGAAGTATAAATAGAGACGAGGCGGCCACAAACGAAAAAAACACTGGATTTTGCCCTAGAAAGGAGAAAAAAGAGCAACCTTCTACCGGAGGATTGGAGAGATTGATCGAGGTCACAACCACGCGCTTGAGGATTGAAGATAGACCGAGAGATCATTGACATCCCTTAGTTTTCTCATTCCATAGTATCATTTACTTTCGATTAGTTAGATATGAACTTGAATAATTTGTCTATGAATTATTTATTTCCCATGTCTGACTAAACATCTTGTGATTCCCGGGTTTGGGATTAGGTTAATGGATATTTTTGTTTGATATTTAATTGCAATTGAAGTTATTATTTTTCAACCCTATTCGACTACTTTGTTTTATTTATGGTTTTATCAAAAGGCCTTTGGTTTAACTTGTTTTGATGTATTGATTCATAATTCGAGAGATGAGTTTCAATACTAGATCTTTGAGTACTTGACATGAATATTTGCAAGATTGCGAAGTCTGTGAATATTTGTGAGGATTTATAATCTTTTATGCTTTTGGGAGTTGGATATCTTATGTTGAGTAGAGATGCTAGCATTGATAATCCAATCAATGTTTTTACATGCATCTCGAGAGAGAGCGTAAAATACTTTTGTGATTGTTCTATAGGGAAGAATAGTAATAACTTTGGTTGTGATTAATCTGATAACAAAAGGAGATATTAACTGAAACCATAGCACTGGAATCCATTCATCTCATTGATCTTTCAATCAATCTTTACTGTCTTTTTAGGATAAATTCTTGTCTTAGTTTTACAAAACCAATCACTCAATTTCGATCGTCTAGATAAAAATAAGACTATTATAATCCCAATACTTAGTACATTAATTTATTAGTCTCTGTGAATTCGACCCTGCTAACCCTATTCTATAAACTACACCGTACACTTGCGGTGAAGCTAAAAATAAGGCGAATAGTACAAAATATGAGGGCTCAAGAATTTCAACCGACACGGTTCAACGAAAGTGATGTTAGAAATCTGAGTCTGGCTGAAGACATAAAACTTAACGCTTTCTGGGAGGCAACCCAAGAGACGTCGCGACAAACCCTGGGGTAGTAATTAAAAAAAACATGACTGACGCACACGGGCATGTGGACGTACACGACCCGACTGTGCGATCTGCTTCTCCAGTTTCCAATTTGACGGACGAGCTCCCAGCTTCACCAGAACTATCCAGGTAAGTACTCTTTACGCATTCCTCTTTTCTTTTGATAATTTTCTCATATGTTCGGGACGAAGCATATTTTAAGTTTGGGGGGGTTGTCAAGAATGCGTAAATTAGTACTGTTGCATATTTTGCATTGCATCTAGGATTGCATTTATAGCATTGCATTAAATTTTTAAATTTTCATTTTTTTTATTATTTTATTTTTATTTTAGCACGTTTAATTATTTTTGTGTGTGATTTTAATCATGGTTTTTCGAAAATACCCAGTTTCTGTATGATTTTTTTATGAGCATCTTATGGAATGAGATAACATACTTCTGGGAATAATGTGATGATTGTTGGGAAGTGGTCATTTATTTGTTTGGCATTAGTTAAGAAAATTGGGTATTTGAGCATGCTGCGAAAATATAAGCATGTGAGCTTTTGTGCTTTAAACTGCTTTATTTTATGCAAATTTATTTTTTCTTGAGTGTGTCATTCAATATTGATATAACTCTAGAACTTGCTCTGATATCTTCATTGAAGCCATGTGTATGTGCAATTTATGAAAAATGATTTAAGGCCATCTTTTTTTGGCCTACTTAGCATAACAAAGTCTACCTATGAACTAATGATTCCCTAGACAGCCAATTTTGAGCCAAAACTTTTTATTGTTAGCCACATTGATCTTTAAAATTGAAAACATGATTTTGTCCCTAAAATTTCTTGGGCTTATAGAAAATAAACAAGTTTGGGGAGAAGTGGTGAAAATTTATGAAAAAAGAGAGGAAGTTGGTAAAAGAAAGAGGGATGAGCAGTGTCGGTGAAAGAAGAATGGAGCTCGAAAAAGAAAAAAAATCTCAGAAAAATACATAGAGAGAATCGAGCAAAAGAAAGAAAAATTCTGAACATTGTGAAAAAAAATGAGAGCTGGAGGCTAGAAAAAAAAAAAAAAATAGGCAAAAAGGCCTAAGAATGAAAAAGGAGAAAAAAGGGTGGAGTTGAGTTGAAAAAGAAACATATCTTGAAAAAATGAGTATTATGATGAAATTGGGTTGGTGAATTGCAAGTTTGTGCACTTAAATTCTATTTGCTCAAGTCAAGTCACTTAATCTAGCTAACTTTTATGAATACCTCAGGAGCAAATACGGACAAAAACATGGACAAAAACACGTGTCACGGCCGGACCATGTGGTGCCACACGGCCGTGTGAAAATACTCGTGTGAAAGTGACACAACCGTGTGAAAAAGGGATGGAACCAAGCGCACGGTCGGACCATGTGGGACCCACAAGGGCGTATGGAGTTGTCTTGAAAAACCCACACGGCCGTGTGGGACTCTGCCACGCATTTTTCGGAGTCCTTTTCTCGTTCCAACTCTACAAGTGATCTCTCCAGGCATCCATAGAAGGGACCCAAGGCTTGCACGAAATTTCATCATCCAACATCACTTCATACACAACACAACACACCAAATTACACAAGAATACAAGATACAAGGTCTTCTGAGAGAGGAGGGTAGGTCGCGAAGAACACCACAAGGCCTTTCGCATCTACGGGAGCACAAGAGCTTCGAAAGCTTGGAAGAAGAATCCATCCTGATAAGAAGGGTTTTTTTTTCTATGTCTAGATCTCTTATATGTGCTTAAACGATGTCATAATGTTGATTTCAAATTTGTCTATGAGTTTGTAATCAATGTTTGGCTAATCTTTCGGATCTTAGGGGCATAATCAAAACTGTGGATTCATGTTAAATCTTGATTAATTATTTTCTTAATTGATTCATGCTTTCTATTTTATGAATTCGAGTGCTTATTCTTAATTGCTTTTTATTTGGCCAATAATTTGCATGTCATATTTGTTAGTGCGGAATTCGGAAGAGGAGTTCTAACAAAGACAAAAATCAAGTTCAGACATAAACGGGTGTATCGACTCGGGAGACCTACAACTGTTTGTGGGGAGTCATTCAATTCATAAATCTTTTGGGAGTTAATAATAGTTGTATCGAGTCGGGAGACCTATAATTGTTATTAATCTACTGTTTATGCACCGCCCGGGAGGGGGAATAAACTATCTTAGGAATTGAACCCATAGAATTGCATGAATTGGTTTTGAAACTTTAATTGGATTTAATATTGAAGAAACATGTTGAGATTATGTGTCTAAGGTTGCTCCTGTAGTTGTTGAAATTATATGTGGGGTTTGCTAATTTATTATTATTCTTTATTTTTTATTTTTACTTAAATTGGATATTCGATCGCTTCAATAAAATTGGAATGCGATGTTATTATAGCCTAAGTGTTTCCCATATCAATATCCGAGGAATACGACCTTACTACACTATACACTTGCTATGATCCAAATATTTTCGGCGAATAAGGAATACGACCTTGCTTGCCATTATTCTATAAACGACAATGTACACTTACAGTTGTATGATCCAAATATTTTTGGCGAACAAGTTTTTGGCGCCGTTGCCGGAGATTAATAGATTCTAGTTAGATATAGTAATAAGTAGTTCAATCTTAATTGAAGCATTTTTTTTGTAAACATTTTTTTCTTCTTTCGATTTTTTATTTAATTTATTTTTTTCTCTTCTTCGTTTCTAACATCGTTTTTTGTTGAATGCGAGACTGGAATTTTTGGAGATACAAGTAGCCTAAATCGCTACTGCAATGGGAGGTTAACATCTAAAGGGCAAATTCCCAAGCGATACTGAACTTATTCCGAGAAAACATAGCAAAGCCATTCGACTGATGGATGGTAAAGAATATGAGGGCTCAAGGATTTCAATAGATGCGGTTCAACGAAAGTGATGTTAGAAATCTGAAGTCTGGCTGAAGACGTAAAACTTAGCGCTTGTGGAAGGCAACCCAAGAGACATCACGACAAACCCCAGGGTAAAAAAAAAGAAAACAAAAGAAAAAAAAACGCGCACAGACATGTGGACGCACACGACCCGATCATGCGATCTGCTCCTCTAGTTTCAAATTTGACGGACAAGCTCCCAGCTTCACCGGAACGATCCAGGTAAGTACTCTTTACGCATTCCTCTTTCCTTTTGATAATTTTCTCATATGTTCGGGACGAAGCATATTTTAAGTTTAGGGGGATTGTCAAGAATGCGTAAATTAGTACTGTTGCATTTTGCATTGCATTTAGGATTGCATGTAGAGCATAAAAATTTGCATAAATTTTTTTTGATTTTTATTAATTTTTTATTTTTATTTTTTTAGCACGTTTAATTGCTTTTGTGTGTGATTTTTAATCAAAAATTTTTGAAAATGCCCAAAACTTCTGTATGATTTTACTATGAGCATTTAATTGAATGAGATAACATACTTTTGGGAATAATGTGATGAATTGTTGAGAATATATCATTTATTTGTTTGGCATTAGTTGAGAAAATTGGGTATTTGAGCATATTGCGAAAAATAAGCCTGTGAGCTTTTGTGCCTTAAACTGTTTTATCTTATGCAGCTTATTTTATTCTTGAGTGTGTCATTCATGATTGATAGAACTCTAGAACTTGATCCAGTATCTTCATTGAAGCCATGTGTGTGTGCAATTTTTGAAAATGATTTAAGGTCATCTTTGTTTAGCCTACTTAGCCAAAAAAAGCCTACCTATGAACTCATGATTCCCTAGTCAGCCAATTTTGAGCCAAAACTTTTAATTCTTAGCCACATTAATCTTTAACATGATTTTGTCCCTAAAATTTCTTGAGCTTGTAGAAAATGAACAAGTTTGGGGGAGATGTGGTGAAAATTTATGAAAGAATAGAAGAAGTTGGCAAAAGAAATAGGGATGAGCAGTATCTAGATAAATGAATAATGTATGAAGCTCGAAAAAGAAAGAAAATCTCTGAAAAATCGAGAAAATCGAAAGGAAAAAAAATCTGAAAATTGTGAAAAAATGAGAGTTTGAGGCTAGAAAAAAAAAGAAAATAGGCAAAAAAGGCCTAAGAATGAAAAAAGAGAAATAATGGTGGAGTTGAGTTGAAAAAGAAAATACAATGAAAAAATTAGTATTATGGTGAAATTGAGTTGGTGGATTGCAAGTCTGTATGCTTAAATTCTAATTGCTCTAGTCAAGTCACTTAATCCAAATTTCCCTACCTTTACCAACGAGCCTACATTACAACCTAATAAAAGTCCTTTTTTATTCTTAAGTTGTGCACACAAAAGTGGTAGAGATGTTAAACGATTTGCAAGCCTATGTTAGTTCTACTTTCACTGAAATTGAATTTTAGCGTAAACACTACCCATACAGTTTGAGAGTCGAGTGATACACTATCTACTTATAAGTCGCGATGTCAAGTACCCAAGAGACTATTAATTATGCTGAGTTTATGAATGATGACTTCTTGATAATGAATTACATGGTTTCCTTTAGTATGGAGTCAAATGTTATTTAATGTTCATAGTGTTCTTGGGTGTTCGTTTTTACCCCTTGATATTATTTTTCTTAATTTGCTCGAGGACGAGCAATGCTTTAAATTTGGGGGATTTTGATGTGTGTAAAATATACGTGTATTTTGGGGCTTAAAAAGATATATATGTGATGCATTTGCACACATATTTTATATGTTTTTACTTGGTTTCCTTAAAAGGGCATGATACTGCATATTCTTGTAATTTTTACAGGAAATGGAGCTTAAAACAAAGAAATATCAGTTGGAATGCCCGGCTAAGATTGACGAATGCAAAGAGAAGATCAAAATAATGAAGAAAATGGACCAAAACACTTCACACGGTAATACTGTGTGGTGCCACACGACCGTGTGAAAATGCCAGTGTGAACCACACAACCGTGTGAAGTGGGGCAAAACAGGGGACGGAACCAGCACCACACGGCCAGGCCGTGTGGACTCACACTGAGAAAGGGCAGCACACCGCACAACCAGCCCGTGTGAGCTCACAACCGTGTGGGAAAGGGTTAAGCCACAAACCACACGGCCGTGTGGTGTCACACGGCCAGGCCGTGTGGGACTTCTCCAAATGCGTTTTTTGGAGTTCTTTTCCCGTTCAAACTCTACAAGTGACCTCTCCAAGTATCTATAAAAGGGACCCAAGACCTGAATGAAATTTCACCATCCAATATCACTTCATACAGAGAAAACACATCAAATTACACAGGAACGCAAGAATCAAAGATCTTCTGAGAAATGAAGGCTAGGTCGCGAAGAACGCCACAAGGCTTTCGCATCTACGGGACCACAAGAGCTTCGAAGGCTTAGGAGGGGAATCCATCCTAACAAGAATGGGTTTTTTTTCTATGTCTAAGATCTCTTGTCTGTGCTTAAACGATGTCATAATGTTGATTTCGAATTTGTCTATGAGTTTGTAATCAATGTTTGGCATATCTTTCGGATCTTAGGGGCATAATCGAAACTGTGGATTCATGTTAAATATAATTAATTGTTTTCTTAATTAATTCATGATTTCTATTTTATGAATTCGAGTGCTTATTTATAATTGCTTTTATTTGCCGGGAATAATTTGCATGTCATGTTTGTTAGTGCGAGATTCGGGAGATGAGTTCTAACAAAGACGTAAATCGAATTCAGACATAAACAGGTGTAACGTGTTGGGAGACCTACAACTTTTTGTGGGGAGTCATTCAATTCATAAATCTTTGGGAGTTAATAATAGTTGTAATGTATCGGGAGATCTACAATTGTTATTAATCTACTGTTTATTTATCACTCGGGAGGGGGAATAAACTATCTTAGGAATTGAACCCATAGAATTGCATGAATTGGTTTTTAAAACTTTAGTTGCATTTAATATTGATGAAACATGTCGAGATTATGTGCTTAAGCTTGCTCATGTAGTTGTTGAAAATACTTGTGGGGTTCGCAAATTTATTTCTTTTTATTGTTATTTTCGATTTTTAATTTAAACTTGATATTCGGTCGCTTCAATAAAATTGGAATGTGATGTTATTATAGCCTAAGTGTTTCACATATCAATCCCTGAGGAATACGACATTGCTTGCCATTATTCTATAAACTACATTGTACACTTGCAGTTGTATGATCCAAATATTTTTGGTGAACACTCCACCTAAAGATGCGCATTGGCATACCCTGGACACTCCACACAGGTCTCATCCAAATTCTAGAAAAGTCTTCCTCATTATCAAATTTCCACAAAACATGACGATTGTTCAGAGGACAAATCCTAATATTGCCTTTTAGTTTTAGGTCAACAAATAACTGTTTCAGGTTAGGAAGTGTAGGTATACCATAAGAGTATTTACCAATGAGCGTCAGATTCCATTTCTCCGCAAGAGATTGAGTTTCTGCCTCCGAGAAAGACAAAACCTCCTTATCTCCATCTTGAAGTACAGTACCGATTGGCGAATTGACATTCACTAACAGTTTGGCAGTAGGAGAAGTGAGGGATTTAGTGAGTGTATGTTCAAATGTTTTGTTGGAAGTTGTTGGTTGAGGTAATTGATCTGTGGATTTGGTAATTGGAGTGTGATTTGGTGAATTTGCACGGCATAGTAGTGAATTAGGTGCTGAAATTGAGCGATTTTGGGAAGCGTGGGGGAATTGGGACAGATCGGGAGTGGACGACTATTCCACCATTAATAGAAAAACTACTCAAAAACCAGGCATGCACAGATCACAATCTTCAATCTATCATCCATGAAAGAGGAAACACGTAATCTGAAAAGAATCATCCAGCCAAAGCGAGGGAAGAATCTCAATGATCGATCAAAAAATATGAAGATTTCTCAGATCACTAGATGTGTTCTTTGTGTATTGTACTCTTATACATATATATATATATATATATATATATATATATATGTTATATGATATATATATATATATAGGGTTATATGAGACCACCTCATAGGATGAGTCCATAGGGATCAATCTAGCCATATATCTAATTTTTTCAAGGGCTGCGATTTAAGAGGCAAAATTACAAATTACAAGCTAGTTAAATAAACATAGGGGTAAATTAGTCATCCTCCAAAATAGCCCAATATTCACGGTATTCAGCAATATTCTTGGGATTCACGCAAACCTTCCAAATCTCAAAGCAAAATCAACGTAACAATCCTCCTCCTTCTTCTTCAACGCACTGTTGTGAGAAATCATTCATCTTTCTTCTTCAACGCATTACCAGGGGCTGAAAAAAGTTGCAGACAATTCGCCATAGTTGCTAGAACTCGACTCCAGTTTGAAGGTTGATTATGAAGATGTAATTTGTTGCTTGTATAGATGTGTCATGGTGCTTTTAGATATATTAACTACATAAGCAAGTCATGAGCAACAAATCCATACTACATAAGCAACAAACATATACTACATAAGCAACGAATATACACTACGTATGCACCACATATATATTAACTACATAAGCAAGTCATAAGCAACAAACCCATACGACATAAAAAAACAAGTCTATACTACATAAGCAATGAATATACACTATGTTTGCACCACAATTACATTAACTACATAAGCAAGTCATAAGCGATAAACACATACCACATAAGCAACAAGCCTATACTACATAAGCAACGAATATACAATATGTATGCACCACATATACATTAACTACATAAACAAGTCATAAGTAACAAACTCATACTACATAAGCAACGAATATACACTATATATGTAACACAAATACATTAACTACATAAGCAAGTAATAAGCATCAATCATATACTACATAAGCAATAAATATACACTATATATGCGACACATATATGATTAAATTACACATGCTATATGGTTATCCTACACATGCAATATAATTATATTACATAAGCAGTTAACAACAGAATACGCTAGAGAGAAAAAAATGTGAATATGAGGGATATGGGTTACTCAAAAACTGAAAGCACGTGTCGCGTGAAAGGGGAAAGCAAATTGAACGTGAATGAGATCTCATCTAATCTCAATAATTGATTCTATATTGTAAAATGACCACCCTATCCTTCTTAGTTGTTGAAATAAAAAAAAAAATATAAAACCCCTAAAAATCTAGACCACCCAAAAATATTAATCTATGGTTAGGATTGGGTCCTATGGACTCACCCCAAATGGAAGGACTCATTTGATTCATATCATATATATATATATATATGGACCACCCTCCTATGTGAGACCGTAGGGACAGATCTACACCAAGAAGAAAATAAAAAGGATGGCCAAGATACACCTAATATATGCAGCAATTGATCACGTGTAGGGGCAAAATAGGAATAGAAAAACATACCAAAAATAACCGCCCTCATTTTCCTCCTACAAATTAGGAGCGTGATCTGTTATTGATCACATTCCTTCAATCACGCGGTCAACCATCCTCTCTCCTCCTTCAACATACTGCATAATTTATACCCTGCATACTGCATATTTATGTTCTGTATATATAGCGTTCCATATTTGCATATTTAGTATGAACAAAGTGTATTGCATTAAATTTTAATAGTGTGCTTATTTAGAATAGGAATATTGCATATATAGTTTTGTTATTGTGTATACTTAGAACAAAACAAGAAAATATTGAAATACATTAGACATTGGTCCTTATGATTTATACAATGCATACTGCATATTTATGTTCTGCATATATAGTGTTCCAAATTTGCATATTTAGTATAAACAAAGTGTATTACATAAAAAAATTAACACAAAAACTTGTGTGAGACGATCTCATGGATATAATCCATGAGACGGATCCTATATTTAAATAAATTTCAACCCAAAATATATTAATACCTTGAAGTATTAATCATCATTTTAATCGACAAAGTTTTTCTTAAAATTTTGAAACTCGTGGTTTGACCTGGACCTAACCACGGTTCATAAAATGGCTAAATGCTAACCATGAAATAGATAGAAATTTAAAATTGAAGTTTAATTAGAAAAGAAGACGAAAACAGTTTGACATTAATATTAACTAATTAAATTTAAAAAAAAAAAAAAAAAACTAAAATATTAATCCAATCACCGCCTGGTCACCTTGACTCTTAACCGACCCTTATTCCCACGAGAAGGATCCGGGTCATTAACCATTTACCCGTTTAATCGCCCCAAAACCACAAACAAATTCCGTCCATGCGGGGTTCGGTTCGTCGGCCCGACACTGGTCGGTCTTGTCTGACTCAAGATGGAGTTAATTCAAAATGAGGAATTGGGAACAGGGGACTATTGGAAATGAAATCTAATACCGTGTGGTGCCACACGACCGTGTGAAAATGCCGGTGTGAACCACACAACCGTGTGAAGTGGGGCAAAACAGGGGATCGGAACCAAAGACCACCACGGCCAGGCCGTGTGGACTCACACTGAGAAAGGGCAGCACACCGCACAACCAGCCCGTGTGATCTCACAACCGTGTGGGAAAGGGTTAAGCCACAAACCACACGGCCATATGGTGTCACACGGCCAGGCCGTGTGGGACTTCTCCAAATGCGTTTTTTGGAGTTCTTTTCCCGTTCAAACTCTACAAGTGACCTCTCCAAGTATCTATAAAAGGGACCCAAGACCTGAATGAAATTTCACCATCCAATATCACTTCATACAGAGAAAACATATCAAATTACACAGGAACGCAAGAATCAAAGATCTTCTGAGAAATGAAGGCTAGGTCGCGAAGAACACCACAAGGCTTTCGCATCTACGGGAGCACAAGAGCTTCGAAGGCTTAGGAGGGGAATCCATCCTAACAAGAAGGGGTTTTCTTTCTATGTCTAAGATCTCTTGTCTGTGCTTAAACGATGTCATAATGTTGATTTCGAATTTGTCTATGAGTTTGTAATCAATGTTTGGCATATCTTTCGGATCTTAGGGGCATAATCGAAACTGTGGATTCATGTTAAATATAATTAATTGTTTTCTTAATTAATTCATGATTTCTATTTTATGAATTTGAGTGCTTATTTATAATTGCTTTTATTTGCCGGGAATAATTTGCATGTCATGTTTGTTAGTACGAGATTCGGGAGATGAGTTCTAACAAAGACGTAAATCGAATTCAGACATAAACAGGTGTAACGTGTTGGGAGACCTACAACTGTTTGTGGGGAGTCATTCAATTCATAAATCTTTGGGAGTTAATAATAGTTGTAATGTATCGGGAGATCTACAATTGTTATTAATCTACTGTTTATTTATCACTCGGGAGGGGGAATAAACTATCTTAGGAATTGAACCCATAGAATTGCATGAATTGGTTTTTAGAACTTTAGTTGCATTTAATATTGAAGAAACATGTCGAGATTATGTGCTTAAGCTTGCTCATGTAGTTGTTGAAAATACTTGTGGGGTTCGCAAATTTATTTCTTTTTATTGTTATTTTCGATTTTTAATTTAAACTTGATATTCGGTCGGTTCAATAAAATTGGAATGTGATGTTATTATAGCCTAAGTGTTTCACATATCAATCCCTGAGGAATACGACATTGCTTGCCATTATTCTATAAACTACACCGTACACTTGCAGTTGTATGATCCAAATATTTTTGGTGAACACTCCACCTAAAGATGCGCATTGGCATACCCTGGACACTCCACACAGGTCTCATCCAAATTCTAGAAAAGTCTTCCTCATTATCAAATTTCCACAAAACATGACGATTGTTCAGAGGACAAATCCTAATATTGCGCTTTTTAGTTTTAAGTCAACAAATAACTCAAGGTTTAGGAAGTGTAGGTATACCATAAGAGTATTTACCAATGAGCGTCAGATTCCATTTCTCCGCAAGAGATTGAGTTTCTGCCTCCGAGAAAGACAAAACTTCCTTATCTCCATCTTGAAGCACAGTACCGATTGGCGAATTGACATTCACTAACAGTTTGGCAGTAGGAGAAGTGAGGGATTTAGTGAGTGTATGTTCGAATGTTTTGTTGGAAGTTGTTGGTTGAGGTAATTGATCCGTGGATTTGGTAATTGGAGTGTGATTTGGTGAATTTGCACGGCATAGTAGTGAATTAGGTGCTGAAATTGAGCGATTTTGGGAAGCGGGGGGGAATTGGGACAGATTGGGAGTGGACGACTATTCCACCATTAATAGAAAAACTACTCAAAAACCAGGCATGCACAGATCACAATCTTCAATCTATCATCCATGAAAGAGGAAACACGTAATCTGAAAAGAATCATCCAGCCAAAGCGAGGGAAGAATCTCAATGATCGATCAAAAAATATGAAGATTTCTCTGATCACCAGATGTGTTCTTTGTGTATTGTACTCTTATACATACATATATATATATATATGTATAGGGTTATATGATATATATATAGGGTTATATGAGACCACCTCATAGGATGAGTCCATAGGGATCAATCTAGCCATATATCTAATTTTTTCAAGGGTCATGATTTAAGAGGCAAAATTACAAATTACAAGCTAGTTAAATAAACATAGGGGTAAATTAGTCATCCTCCAAAATAGCCCAATATTCACTAGGTATTCAAGAATATTCTTGGGATTCACGCAAACCTTCCAAATCTCAAAGCAAAATCAACGTAACAATCCTCCTCCTTCTTCTTCAACGCACCTTTGTTGTGAGAAATCATTCATCTTTCTTCTTCAACGCATTACCAAAATGAAAAAAGTTGCGCACAATTCGCCATAGTTGCTAGAACTCGACTCCGGTTTGAAGGTTGATTATGAAGATGTAATTTGTTGCTTGTATAGATGTGTCATCATGGTGCTTTTAGATATATTAACTACATAAGCAAGTCATGAGCAACAAATCCATACTACATAAGCAACAAACATATACTACATAAGCAACGAATATACACTATGTATTCACCACATATATATTAACTACATAAGCAAGTCATAAGCAACAAACTCATACGACATAAAAAAACAAGTCTATACTACATAAGCAATGAATATACACTATGTTTGCACCACAATTACATTAACTACATAAGCAAGTCATAAGCGACAAACACATACCACATAAGCAACAAACCTATACTACATAAGCAACGAATATACAATATGTATGCACCACATATACATTAACTACATAAGCAAGTCATAAGTAACAAACTCATACTACATAAGCAACGAATATACACTATATATGTAACACAAATACATTAACTACATAAGCAAGTAATAAGCATCAATCATATACTACATAAGCAATAAATATACACTATATATGCGACACATATATGATTAAATTACACATGCTATATGGTTATCCTACACATGCAATATAATTATATTACATAAGCAGTTAACAACAGAATACGCTAGAGAGAAAAAATGTGAATATGAGGGATATGGGTTACTCAAAAACTGAAAGCACGAGTCGCGTGAAAGGGGAAAGCAAATTGAACGTGAATGAGATCTCATCTAATCTCAATAATTGATTCTATATTGTAAAATGACCACCATATCCTTCTTAGTTGTTGAAATAAAAAAAAATATAAAAACCCTAAAAATCTAGACCACCCAAAAATATTAATCTATGGTTAGGATTGGGTCCTATGGACTCACCCCAAATGGAAGGACTCATTTGATTCATATCCTATATATATATATATATATATATATATATATATATATATATATATGGACCACCCTCCTAGGTGAGACCGTAGGGACAGATCTACACCATGAAGAAAATAAAAAGGATGGCCAAGATACACCTAATAAATGCAGCAATTGATCACGTGTAGGGGCAAAATAGGAATAGAAAAACATACCAAAAATAACCGCCCTCATTTTCCTCCTACAAATTAGGAGCGTGATCTGTTATTGATCACATTCTTTCAATCACGCGGTCAACCATCCTCTCTCCTCCTTCAACATACTGCATAATTTATACCCTGCATACTGCATATTTATGTTCTGTATATATAGCGTTCCATATTTGCATATTTAGTATGAACAAAGTGTATTGCATTAAATTTTAATAGTGTGCTTATTTAGAATAGGAATATTGCATATATAGTTTTGTTATTGTGTATACTTAGAACAAAACAATAAAATATTGAAATACATTAGACATTGGTCCTTATGATTTATACAATGCATACTGCATATTTATGTTCTGCATATATAGTGTTCCAAATTTGCATTTTTAGTATAAACAAAATGTATTACATAAAAAAATTAACACAAAAACTTGTGTGAGACGATCTCATGGATATAATCCATGAGACGGATCCTATATTTAAATAGAATTTCAACCCAAAAATATATTAATACCTTGAAGTATTAATCATCATTTTAATCGACAAAGTTTTTCTTAAAATTTTGAAACTCTGTGGGTTTGACCTAGACCTAACCACGGTTCATAAAATGGCTAAATGCTAACCATGAAATAGATAGAAATTTAAAATTGAAGTTTAATTAGAAAAGAAGACTGGAAAACAGTTTGACATTAATATTAACTAATTAAATTTAAAAAAAAAAAAAAAACTAAAATATTAATCCAATCACCGTCTGGTCACCTTGACTCTTAACCGACCCTTATTCCCACGAGAAGGATCCGGGTCATTAACCATTTACCCGTTTAACCGGCCCCGAAACCACAAACAGATTCCAGTCCATGCAGGGTTCGGGTCAGACCCAGCCCTGGGTCAGGTCTTGTCTGACTCAGTGTGGAGTTAATTCAAAATGAGGAATTGGGAACAGGGGACTATTGGAAATGAAATCTAATTCCTTTGTCAAGCCAAACAACAGATACATAATTTAGCCCTCCAATTCCTATTCCAGTTCCGGATACCGCATTCCATCGACCAAACACACCCCAAGTTGTTGAAAATCAGTAATTACCAAAAAACTAACTTTATAGGGAGTTAGGGACAGCGAAAATAAATCAACAGGATTAGAAAAAGTGTCTTCCAACATTGGATTAATCAAGTATTACAAACAGAATTCTAGACATGATCAGCTGATCAAGACAACCATGCCAATTCTTGATCATCATAATGACAAGGAAATTTTGAGCATTATCCTAAGTAGGAAAAAGAAATTTGTTTCCATTGTTCAAATTCAAAGCCATAAATTAGAATCATACACAAATTAGCACCTTTACAATCTTCATTTTCATACTCGTTTCACCTTGATGTACAGATGACATAGCCAAACAACTTACACTAAGAGACCATCAAGCCCCAGAATGGTTTCTTCTTCCTTGTGCAGTTGTCCTTCAGCTATCCTCACCTGCACGGTTTGGATAATCGAACTGTCTCAAGAGCTGCTCTTTTTGCCATCTTTTCCAGACGTCCCGATTGGTTTAGCAAGAATGCGTTTCATCGCCTTCACTCCAAGTGGATTATCCTTGCTCTGTAGTACAACAACAAAGTTTTGAAATTTATTTAATTTCTCATGTCTTACATACGTAAAATAACAATAATATGACGGACTATCTAATTTAAAAGAACCAAGTAGGTGATCTATCATATAGACTCTAAAGATATCTAATGATCACGGGCTTTGCAAAATCAAATCAAGAATGATGTTCTTTTAATCAACCTAGTATATACAGAACTTTATAGACTTACGATTTTCGAGTCAAATCAATCATTTATCCCTCTTCCCTATCTTAGAGATATTTCTTATTCGAGTATCTAAGGCAATTTGGTTGTGGAAGATGCCAACCTGATAAGTATTCATGTATGTGTCAATGTTTCACAATTTAGTATTCAGTTTCATTTTTATTGATGATTTGCCTAATGATTCTGAATTATATTATACTGATCATACTTTGAATAAAGTTTAAGGTTAACTACAAAAACCATCTCTGAGGTTCAGCTTAGTTACAAGAAAAATCCAGTTATCTTTCAAAATTACAAAATACGCCTTGACATCTGTTTCTGCACCCTCAATAGACGAGGTATTCGTTAGGTATATAATCCTCACTTTCAAGAAGTATTTGTAAATTTGAAAGATAGCTAGAGTATTCGTAATTAGACTAAACCTCAGGATAGTTTTTGTAATTATCCAGAGTCTAACACAACAGTCAATGCATAAACAAGAAAAACAACCGAAAGCAGCAGAAGTCGAAAACATAGACAAGCATAACCAGAGATTACTCACAATTGAACACGTCCCAGCATAAATATCGCAGACAGGATAGTCATGAGGACAGCAACTGTAATGATCTTCACAGCAAGTTGCACCCTCAAGAGGACAACAACCCCATTCGAAACAGTAACCTTTGTACTCATAAATGCAGCAACATGTGGTGCTTTCGGGGCATGTGTAGCTATCGTCGCAAACGGAGGCTGGTTTGACGGGGGAAGGAGGAGACGGGCCGGGGTTAGGAGGGTTTTTTCCCGTCTTGAGCGGATAAGACGGCTCCACAGCAATCCCACATAGACCGGATTTGTCCTCGACGTTCCGTTTCATTCTGATGTATCCCTTTTCTCCCCAGCTCGCACCCCATGAGTTCCTGACGATCCAATAATCTGCGCCGTTTTCGGTACCATAACCGACGACGTTCACGCCATGGTCCAAGTCCAAGCCACACTTCCCACTAAATATACCCTAACAAAAGAATGTGCAAGAAAAATAAGAGCAGTTGCAAAAACTAGGAATTATGTAATAGTCCCTAAGTAGTAAATTAGGAAGTAGCAACACTTCAAAGAGGCTTTGGGAGTGTTTGCAAGAACTTGTATGTTTAGAGAAAGTGATTTATTGAAGCAGAAATGGAAAGTAGTTGAGAATAAGAAGTCAGTTTTGTTTGCAAATAGAAACTAAAAGTTGAATAAATTAAAAGAGTGCTTGGAAAATTAGTTGTAAAAATGGTTTATTTGTGTATAAAAGTCAAACTAGAATCAAAACTAGAAGCAGACTCAGAAATCTAAAGCACTAATCCCCTGCTTTTAGATTCTAATTAAATTATTCACAAGCAAAACAGAAGTTAGGCATTTAAAAACATTAAGGGAGTGGTTGCAAAAACTTTTGTGTTTAGAAGAAGTAATTTATTGTACCATAAGTAAAAATAGTTGAGAATCAGAAATGGGTAATGTTTGCAAATAGAATGAAAAGTTGAAAATCAAAATTTGAGAGAGTTTGGTGAAAAAAGTTATAAAAATGTTTATTTGTTTGTAAAATTCAAACCAAAAACAGAATCAGAAATCTAAAGTACCCATATTAAACGAAACAAAATCAAAAGTAGAAGTAGGCATTTGCAAACACTAAAAAATGATTTTTTCCAGCAAAAACTGAGAAACACTTTTTTTTAGGGATTGCAAACACTCCTAAAAATTACTCTCTTTTTTTGAGAGATGAAAAAATTACTCTCTTTTTTTTTGAAAATCAGTTTTTTAAGTGTCTGCAAAGAGTCACTTAATGAGCAGTCGAATAATGATCCTAAAACGAATTAAGTTGCAACTATACACGTGAAATGACAACGGCATTGCCAGTTTCAGACAGGAAACGCGTTATTCGACAGGCTATCAACTCACCGATTCATATAACTGGAAGTCCCTCCCACCGGCTTCAATAGCCACACTCACGGGTTGATTGGCAATGGCCTTTTTCAACGCGTTTTCATTGTTCGCAGGAACGTCTTCATAACTGTCAATCGATACAACTTTCGCATTTCTCTGCATATCAAATCAACAAGAAAAATATTCAAATTTTTTGCTCCCACAATTAAGCCTTTCTGGTAAGAAAGAAATCGAAAACGAACCCTATAAGTGTCACATCTCCCATCCCTGCCAGTGTATGGATAATCCACCTCAGTGTCAATGCCTCCATTCTTTATAATGAACTGAAAAGCGTAGTCCATAAGACCACCATTGCAGCCTTCATCATAAGAAGTATCACAATCCACCAGCTCTTGCTCAGACAGAGTTACTAAATCTCCAGTAACTATCTGGTTTATGCCTTCCACAGAAGCTATTGTAGAGAATGCCCAGCAGCTCCCTTTAATAGCAATAATTCAATAAACATTACATCGCTATCAAAAGGTTTCTTGATTACTTATAAAAGTCAAATACAGTTTTGTCAAGGCCTTTACATATAATAGGTGTGAAACCAATTTAACAGCTCTACTCCTGGACTAAAAGCTACATAGTTTTTAAGGAAGTGCTGCTTAAGTGAAAAGCAATTGAGAATCATAAGTTGGCAATGTTTGCAAAACGAAGCTGAAAGTTGATTACGTTAATAGAAAGTGTTTGGTGAGCAAGTGGTATTTACATATTTCAAAATGAACCCAAAAACAGAATCATAAACCTAAAGCACTCATCCCCTACTTTTCGATTCTAATTAATTTATACAGAAGCAAAAGCAGAAGTTTGACATTTAAAAACACTAAAAACTGTTTTTTTTTTCTAGTCTATTCAGCCAAAAACTGACACACACATTTTTTTTAGTGTTTTCAAATACTTAAAATCATAAACCTAAAGCACTCATCCCCTACTTTTTAGATTCTAATTAATTTATACAGAAGCAAAAGCAGAAGTTTGACATTTAAAAACACTAAAAACTGTTTTTTTTTTCTAGTCTATTCAGCCAAAAACTGACACACACATTTTTTTTAGTGTTTTCAAATACTCCCTAAGTTTCATAAAATAAATGACTTCATGCATGAGTTATGGTGTGGTAGGTGGGCGCCACCAACTTAACAATGAAAGAATTTTCAAAACATCACTCCAAGAATTAAATAGGAGCAGACTGTTGGCACATAAATCTGCTCTAGAAACTCATAAACATGACTCAGTACTCAAATTACAAGTCATTTTTCATTTGAATAGTGTCTAAGACCTATGTATCAGATCTTGCCTGCCCACCACTACAAAAAAAAAAAAAAAAAAAATCCAATCTTTTTCTAACTGTACAACTATAATACATGAATTGCAGTCAATAATATCAATCAAGAACTATCTTATGAGGTTTTGGTCTTAGTAAACTACGAAAATTTTATTGCTTCAATCTATTTTTGTCCAAAAATAATAAACAAGGAACTAGTCAATTTGAGATGCAATAAAAACAAAACTAAAATCAATTTATCCAAAAAAGGGGACCAATATATTTCCGTGGTTTTGAAGTCAATTAAATTAACAACATTTCAGTTTACACCATCGTGGGTATATTGAAAGTAGATGAAAGATTGGAAATATCCCACCTAATATTTTGTAATTTTCATTAGTCAACCTATAAGCCAACGCCTAACAAGCCGGCAGCCCACCCATGTTCCATAAACTAATATAAAATATATACAGCTAAACAAATGAAGACCAATCCGCAACCTTTCTCCCAAGTCCAAACCACTTATTATTTGTTTGGTTTCCAATTATCCCCTTGTATATTCTTAATTTATTTTCTCAAAATAAAATATATTTGCTACGATATTCTCCCATAACCATTATTCTAAAAATTCCGGCTAATCTTACCTAGGCTCCCATTAGCCAGCCACTTACGTTTTTCTTTCAATAAGACCCACCTAATCTTGTCTATGTCCCGCTCAGGCCCCACCAACCCAATATGTGGCATGCCTTTTAGAACAATGCTCATAAAAACCAAACATAGCCTTATTAATAATAGTATTTTATCAAAACAAATTGAAGTCAAAAATCTTTTCCTAATTTATTTTCTCAAAATAAAATACCTTTCTACGACATTTTCCCATTATACAAAAACCAAAACCAAACATAGCCTTAGTACAAATACTATTTTATCAAAAGAAATTGAAGTCAAAAAGAGACGAAAAGAGTTGAGACAAGTGAAAATTTTACCACAGCTTCCTTGATCTTTGACCGGAGCGACGGCGCCTTTTTCTCTCCAGTCAACGGACTCCGGCAAGCTATCGCCCACTTTCGGCTCATACCGGTCGCTCTTAACCTTAGAAAACCGGCGCTTGGCGTCCGGTCTAGTTCCCAAATAAGTTTTCCGGTACTCGTCGTTGGTCAGATCAGCGAACCGGTTCAGGCCGAGTTTGTAGGTCCGGTTCGCCAACGCGTTCTGCTCGTCTACGTACCTCAAGTTGCCCTTGAAAATCTCGAACCGCTTCTCCTTCTCCCCCAAGGCGTTGTAAGATTTGGCGTGTTTCACCAACCACGACTCGTACATGGACATCATCTCGTCGTGGGACCGCAAGCCCGGCCCGGTTTCGACGACGTTGTGGTTCTCGTCGTAGGATATGATGGACATATCCGAGGCCAGTGTATTTACGAAGAATAAAGTGAGAAAAAGAACCGGATGAAGGGAGGACATTGTGGAAGATGACTGTGCAGCTGGGGTAGCCATTTTTGATTTTCTTAGGACTGAAGGAGAGTGAAGGAGCGGAGTTTATATAGGCTAGAATGGAGGGATATTATGGGAAATCTTTTTTTATTGTTATAATTTTTATATTTTTTTAGCATCGAAATAAAATTTCATTTCAAAACTTACAATTGATTAGTAATAAACCGTTACAAGACACGCTAGAACAAACTAATTTGTAGAATCGTAATATTGTGACGAATGCGTTGTACAAAACTTGTAACAATATAATTGGTCCCACTTTTATAACGAATTATCGGGTAATAGTTCCTCTAAATCTTAAAACCAAAAAAACATACAAATAAAGACAATCTTAATTAACCGAAACAAAACTCGCATATTAGGGTCAATAGACACAAACATAAACAACATGTAGGGACTAATTTATTCATAAAGTAAGACTAATAATATTGAGAATCACTTCTCTAGTCCTCCGAGGATGAGTAATAGAAACTCAGTATGATATGTATCTTGTGTATCTTTGATTATGCTTGATTCCCGAGATTTTTATTCTTTTACCTTTTGTAATTAGAAGTCTTTATTTGGTAGGAGATATTTGTCAGGAATTTGATTTTCCTGTCTACGTGTATATATGTATGCAAAGAAAAGTTAATACAAAGGACTACCAAGATTTTCGATTTCTAAAACTTATTTCCACATTACTCTTCTTCTGTTATGATTAATTTTAGTTTGATCATGGTACCAGAGCCTTGGTGAATTTCACCATAAATTTGTTTATATAAAAAAAGGGACGAGTTGTGTAACTCGTATTATTAAGATTTGGTTTGTATGAAAAAAAGATTTGGCTTGTGTGAAACACTCATCCATTCCAATAGTTGTTTGAAGCCATGGCTGCTAACAAGATCCCATTGATCAGTGATCCTACATCAGTATATTATCTGAGTTCCTCAGATAGTCCTGGTATGCTTATAAGTCAAATTATTCTTACTGGAGAAAATTATCATGTTTGGAAAAAGACTTTTTAGAGAGCCCTAAAATCTAAAAATAAATTGAGTTTTATTGATGGAAGTTTGGATAAATCTAAAGTTGTTGATGGTGACAAAACTACTTGGGACAAATGCAATGCTATGGTTATTTCGTGGATTTTTAATTGTGTGGACAAAAGTATACAAAATACAGTAGTCTCATTTGATGATGCTAGAGAATTTTGGATTGAACTTCAACAAAGATATGATCAAGGGCATGGTCCTCGAATATACCAGTTAAAAGGTGAACTTAATGAGTTTAGACAAGGGTCATTGAGCGTCACAGATTACTACGCCATTGAAAGGGATCTGCGACCAATTAGACCAATATACGAAAATTGACACTTGTGAGTGTGGATCGAAGTGTAGGACGATGATCAACATGCTGGAGGAAAGGAAGAATGAAAAAGTATACAAATTCTTGATGGGTCTTGGTGATCGATATAGCACTGTCAGATCAAACATTATAAGCATGGAGCCACTGCCTTCACTTACTCGTTGCTTTGTCATGATATCAAGAGAAGAGCTGCAATTAAAGGCAGGGCAACGTGAGGACCCAAGAATACAAGCCGCTGCATTTGTAAGCCAAGGAAAATCATATCAAAGAAACCAAATAGGAGAAGTGAGAAATTCCACAAGTGTGATATGTGACCATTGCAAAAGGCCTGGGCATAAAAAATCTCATTGTTTTGAGATTATCGGTTACCCAGAACATTGGAAAAATCGAGGTGGAGGAAGATCAGGTCGTGGTCGAGGAAGAGGTGTCGGAAATTTTGGAGGTAGAGGAGCGAGAGCCAATGCAATCCAGGCTCAAGCTGGTGTTGTCACTGAAGAAGTAGAAGTATCAGATAATACGGTTCAAATGCCTTCTCTCACACAAGCTCAACTCGACCATTTGATGTCATTGCTAGGTATGACTGATCAAGGAAATATGATCCATGATGCGTTGTCTGGTAAGAAATTCTCTTTAGTATACTTATCAGTTTGGATTATTGACAGTGGTGCATCACACCATGTTTCTGGTAAGCTTGAAGTATTTCAGAACCTTCGGAATGCAGGAGATAATGAAAGAATTGTCATTCCAAATGGAGATTCATTGAAAGTAATTAAAATGGGGATGCCATGATTAACAAACATATTTGTCTTAAAGATGTTCTTTATGTTCCAGATTTTAAATGCAATCTGATTATATCCTCAAGAAAACTCAGTGAATATATGGGTTGTGTTATTACTTATTATCTAAATGTTTGTGTGATACAGGACCCCGCCCGGCGGACGCTGGTTGGACTAGGTGATCTCAAGGATGGCTTATACTACTTGCGAAACACACATAGTGCTCATGCGATGGCTGTGAAAAGAAGTACGGATATGCTATGGCACAAGCGCTTAGGACACCCTTCTAATAGAAATTTATCATATCTTTCTGAAGTATGTAATTTTGTGTGTGGTAGTAATGGTACTGCGTATTGTGATGTATGTCATCGTGCGAATTAGACGCTCATTTCTTTTCATTTGAGTGATAATAAAGCTTCTCGTGCATTTGAATTAGTACATTGCGATCTATGGGGTCGGTATCACACTCCATCTTTATCAGGAGCCCATTATTTTTTTACTATTGTGGATGATTTCACACGTTCTACATGGGTATATCTTTTGCATAATAAATCAGAAACTCAAAAGATTTTTGTTTTCTTTTCTGCTATGATTAGGAGACAATTTGGAGTTGATATCAAAATGGTTCGTAGTGATAATGGGACAGAATTTATGGGAGCTCTTAATGAATTTTTCCTGAGTCAAGGAATTATTCATCAAACTTCTTGTGTTGGGACGCCACAACAAAATGGGAGAGTCGAAAGAAAGCACCAACACATTCTCAATGTGGCTAGAGCATTACGTTTTCAAGCTAATCTACCCTTGAAATTTTGGGGAGAATGTATCTTGGCAGCAACTCATCTTATTAACTACACACCGAGTAGTGTGTTGGGTGGTCGCACACCATTTGAAGTTTTGTTTGGAAAGACACCTAAATACTCTCACATTAAAGTATTTGGGTGTCTTGGATATGCCAAAAGGCAAGGTGTTGCGAAAGATAAGTTTGGAGAGCGCGCCAAAAAATGTATTTTTATCGGCCATCCATATGGAAATAAAGGATGGAAAATGTATAGTTTAGAAAAGGAAGACATCTTTGTTTCTCGAGATGTATATTTCTATGAAGAAAATTTTTCTTTCAATAATAATGAAGTACTCAAAGAAAAACAGGCGCTAAGTGAGGGGGAGCATGTAATTGTGGAAGAAGAACTGGACACTTTCATGAATGAAAGATGTATTGTTGGTACCCAACATGTAAGCACCACCGAAGAAGGTATTCACACTAGTGATGCAGAGGTAAGCTCTACTGAACAAACAATTTCCCAGATGGAGAAAATATCAGAAGTGGATGATAATGTGGAACAAGCCCGACCCCGACGAGAAAGAAAACCTCCTAGATATTTAAGAGACTATGTGTGTGATGTAGTGTTGCCACCATCCAATTTGAACCTAGTTCGAAAAGCGTCCGCAGGTAAGGCTCATTCTTTAAAACACTACATTTGTTATAGTAAGTTTAGTTCAACTCATAAAGCTTTTTTGGCGGCCATCGACTCTCAAGATGAGCCAACTAGTTATGCACAGGCTATCCAAGACAAACAATGGATTGACGCAATGGATAAAGAAATTAAAGCTTTGCAAGAAAATAAAACATGGAAGGTTGTGAGTTTGCCTCCAGGAAAGAAGGTGGTTGGATGCAAATGGGTCTACCGAATTAAATACAAATTGGATGGAAGCATCGAGCGCTTCAAGACCAGATTAGTTGTGCAAGGTTTCACTCAAAAATGGGGAGAGGATTACACAGAGACTTTTGCTCCAGTTACTAAACAAACATCAGTCCGTACTTTTTGGCAGTGGCAGTAGTAAAAGAATGGGAATTTCACCAGATAGACGTCAATAATGCATTTTTACATGGTGATCTCGTAGAAGAAATATACATGAAACTCCCACCAGGTTTCAGTTCTAGGAAACCAAATGCAGTTTGTAAGTTGCAAAAGTCTCTATATGGCCTAAAACAGGCTTCTAGAAACTGGTTTGCGAAATTGACAGCATCTTTACGAAAGTATGGTTTCAAGCAATCCTCTGCAGAGAGTACTATCTTCATATACAAAAAAGGAGATATTTTCCTTGGCCTTTTGGTATACGTTGATGATATTATACTAGCCGGGAATAATTCAGAAGCGTGTAGAAAATTCAAAACATATCTTGATAGTTGTTTCAAAATAAAGGATTTGGGAAAGTTAAAGTATTTTCTTGGAATAGAAGTGGCTCGATCTCCAGCTGGACTATTTTTGAATCAATGTAAATTTATTTTAGATATTTTAGAAGAAACGGGATTGACTGGTTGCAAACCCGTGAACACCCCAATTGAGCAAAATCATCATTTGGGGCATGCTAGTGGAAGTTTTTATTCTGATCAGGCTCAATATCGAAGGTTAGTGGGACGTCTATTGTATTTGACAATCACGAGGCCCGATATTACTTATGTTGTGCATGTGTTAAGTCAATTTGTCCAACAACCTCGAATTGAGCATTGGGATGGTTTGATGCGTGTGTTGAAATATCTTAAAGGATGTCCAGGACAGGGCTTACTCCTAAGTAGCGAAAACGATATGCTATTGAGGGGATATTGTGATGCGAATTGGGCAAGTTGCCCTATAACTAGAAAATCAGTAAGTGGTTTGTACTTTCAGTTCGGTAATTCTCCTATACTTTGGCGAAGTAAGAAGCAATCCACTATTTCTAGATCTTCAGCGGAAGCAGAATATAGAGCGATGGCAATGGCAGCCAGTGAAGTAGTTTGGTTACGAGAGTTGTTGAGTGAGTTGTCCATCCCGCAATTAGGAGCTACTAGCCTTTTCTGTGACAATAATGCAGCATTGTACATAGCAAACAATCCCGTCTTCCACGAAAGAACCAAACATATTGAAGTAGATTGCCACTTTGTACGAGAAAAACTGATTTCTGGAGAGCTCCTACCTCGTTACGTTCCGTCACATTTACAGTTGGCTGACCTTTTTACTAAAGGACTTAGCAAACGACAATTTCAATTTCTTCTTCGCAAGTTGGGCGTTCAGGATCTTCATGCTCCAACTTGAGGGGGAGTAATAGGAAACTGTATAATATGTATCTTGTGTATCTTTGATTATGCTTGATTCCCGAGATTTTTATTCTTTTACCTTTTGTAATTAGAAGTCTTTATTTGGTAGGAGATATTTGTCAGGAATTTGATTTTCCTGTCTACGTGTATATATGTATGCAACAAAGGTTAATACAGTGATTACCAAGATTTTCAGTTCTAAAACTTATTTCCACATTACTCTTCTTCTGTTATGATTAATTTTAGTTTGACAGAAAGGAAGGAACATGATGAAGATGGAGAAGACGAGTATGGTTTTTAAGAGAGTTGTTTTTAGTTATATTGGTTGCTTTAATTTATATGATAGATTATTATAATTTTTATAATATATCACAATTTTTATAACATGAATTATTTATTTTTTAAATTTATTTATATTTTGTTATTTAGATTCTTATATAAATGAGGTATTATTTAAATAATTAATAATATATATTTATTTTATGGATACATATCATTAATTCATTTAAAAATATATATAAAGTGGAAATGGAAAACGTGTTTAAGAGATTTGAAATTTTGAACTGTGTTTGTGTATATATATATATATTATATCAAATATAAAATGTAATATCATTTAAAATAGATGGTAGTTGAAAATTTACGTGTGAATAGACAAAAGAAAAAAAGATTAATTTATGGAGAGTAAGAGCGGAGAGGGGCAATAAATGACAAGGAAAGGAAACAGCTAATTGAAGATGGGCACAATGTGTATGAGATGTGATATGTTGAAAATGAAATGCTAGGACTTAGGCAGCAGACAAGAAACATTAACATAGTTTTATTATTATTATTATTATTATTATTATTATTATTATTATTATGGGGCAACAGACAAGTTGACAAATCAACCATGAATGGGGTCTATTTCAGACTATTAAGTAATCAAAATAATGTACGGGGAAAATAAATAACATCAAGTTGTTAAATATTTTATGGTTCATTACTTAAGATAATCTAAAAATATGATTGTCGTGCTCCATTTGTGGAAAACAATGAAAAACTTCGTTGAGTTTCATCGCAAGAAAGTGAAATGTAACTTAAACCTTAAGATCGCGTTGGGACTCTCAATTTTGTTAATGAAAAATAAAAAAAAAAATAAGATTGTGTTATTTCGAGTGATCAAAATGTTATTTAACTCTTTGGAGGTGGGGAAATCATCTTTTATTTGTTTTTAATGTGACTTTTGTTTGTCTCATTTAAGTTTTTTTCACAGGAATTTGTATCCCCATAATAAGTAGGTTTTGATCCATATGATGTTCTGTCCAATGATTTAACTTATTGTTTCTACTGATTTTCATCATTTTGTAAGTCTGGTAGATTTATCAAATAAATTTTATTTCTCAGATCGATTTGATTGTTTTGGATGGTTCTTCATTGTCAATTAGTACTGGCTGTTTTAAACAGTTTTAATGAAATCTCGTGTGGTCCTAAAAAGGGATTTTTAACTATGTATTTCCCTCACTAAAGTTTTAGATCCAAAAATTATGTGAAGTCTAGCTCAGCAAAATCCAACTCATGGATTGCCATAGTTAAATGGACAAGTATTAATTACTCCATGGATTCACTTCCAAATCTCAATTCATGTGGACCTTGGACTGAACGGATAATTTTCAAATTTCCCAATCCCATAAGTGGCCTAGTCGTACACATATTTTACTAATTTAATTTGTAAATTTCTAAAATTATAATTCCTGTATAATATTCTCCTAATTTTATCTCCAAAGAAAGATGTCGAAAAAAAAAACTGACAGAAAAAATTAAAATGAATTAAAAAAAAAGATCTATAAAAACTTTTGTTGTTTGACGAACTAAACTAGTAAAACTCATATGTAAACATTTTTCAATAGTACTAAAGCCAAAATTTAACAATTTGCGCATAATAATTAAATACATTATATGATTTTTTTTTCACATGCGGTGGTGATATGGGATTCTGTTGTCTCCATCTCCACCACGACATTACTGAATCAAGGAATGGGTAAGTCCACTTGACACTCTGCACATACACAATGTGCACTTACTTACTTCAATTATTTTGCAAGGAATGGCCATGTCCATTTGGTTCTGTGCATTTTTTTTTTTGGCCTTTTTCCCATACAAAACACAAGGGCTATTTTTGGATCTATGCTGTCAAAGCATTTTTTTTCCATTAAAAAGAGTTTGGATTTGGGCTAATTTAACGTAATATTGCAAATCAACACTATATACTAAAAGAAAAAACAAGCTGTCATATGTCTTCACCTGAGTAATTTGGTACACGTGTCAACACCTTATTCTTCTAAATCCATGTGTCACCTTCATATTTAGCCACGTGGCACACTAGCCACCACCTTATTCTTCCAGTTATAAGTTGATTTACCATATCAATTTACTATCAATTTATCATCAACTTAATAATTAATTTTCAGAGTTTCCGTATATAACTATTAAAATCCAATCAAACATTTAATCAGCAAATTAAATGATCTCAAAAATCAAGGATATAAAATTAAGAAGTTATTTTTGAGTTTGCAAATTAATTCTGATTTAAATATTATTATGATACAAAAACCAAGGATATAATTTTAATTATCATCTCTAATGCTTATTATACTTTTAATTGTGATTTAAATCATTTAGGGGGGTATAACAATTATATTAAATATCTTTTTTAAGCATGTCAATGATTCATTATTTTTACCATAACTAATTTTTTAGAGATTTTTTCTCTCTCCAGAAAAAACATTCAAAATTGAAATTGCACTCTTTCAACCATTTAAAACTAATACGGCTTGAAAATTTGTTGTTGTGACAAGAATGTTACACTTTCAAATAGGGATGGCAAAATGATCCACCCCGCCCTGTCTCGTTTGGGCCACCCCGCCCCGTGACCTGTGGCGGGGCGGGTCCGGGTATCACCTCCGCACCGTGGGTACCTGCCCCGTGCTTTTTTTTTTTATATTTTATGTATATTTTATATGTATATTATATAAAATAATATAGTTGTATGTATTTAATATTATATTTAACATATATAATGACAAATTTTATAAATAATATGTATTTATAATACAAAATATAATATTACAAAATTATTAGTAGTATAAAATATAAGATAAAAATAAAAAAAAAAAAAAAATTCAACACGGGGCGATCTGCCCCTCCCCATGGAGGGGACGGGGCGGGTCTGGGTATTGAGATACCCGTCCTGCCCCACCCCATTGCCATATCTGCTTTCAAATAGAACAAATAATGTAGTTTACAAAGAAGTTTTTTAGAATTTGAAATGAACGATTGTATGATACTCTTTTAAATTTTGAATTTACTTTTTAGTATTTTTAATTAGTATTTTGGTTCTCTTATAACAAATCCGTGTAACACACGGGTGTTATTCTAGTAACACACAAAATTCAAAATTACATATATGAGGTATTAGTGAAATCCATTAAAAAACCAAGTATAGGCGCCTACAGTAAAAGCGCCTACACAATTTTCTTTTTATGTCAGATTATGTAGGCGCTGGTCAAACTAGCGCTGACACCAATTTTTTTTTTAAATTTCAAATTTGTTTTACAAATTATAAAATACATATACCATTTTCGAATAAGTGAAACTCATTTGTTGAAAATATGAGAATATTTTGGAATTCAAAAAATACAACACAACTAGATCGTGGCAGATTCCCCCACAAAGTTACACTTGTGAGTTGTGGGGTATTTGCTAAAGTTATTAAAAACCAAGGTTAGGCTCTACGCCAATGAGATTAGTGTCTTTATGGTAGACGCTAAGTCGCTAACACTATTGGCGCCTACACATAATATAGATGATAATAGCATAATCTTTTATCCAAATAATACACTTCAATTAAAAATAAGGAGTGAAAATAAATCAATATATATTTTAATCCGAATAAGCAAAAAATTGATAATTCCTCTTGAACTACTAAACCTATTTTCACAGTGTCACTCTTTTCTTTTGCTTTATCCATTTAAATCAGGGGCGGCACTGGGGCGGTCGACGTGGTACCGCCGCACAGGGCCCCCGGCCAGCAAGGGCCTCATAGAGTTTTTATGTTTTCTCTTATATATATGTTAGTAGCTTGAAATTGCTAAATAAAAGCAATGTTGTCGAGCGGCAGCGTCTTGTTTTTGTATGTCGGAGGTCCAGACATCGATTCTTGGCTATATGACTATATCATTGACTAGAGCCTCTTTTTTAACCTTCTCTTAACTTTTTTCTTTATTTTATTATTATTTTACTTCCTGCTTTTTTATTTTATTTTTCTTTTTGCTTCCCTTTTCCCTAACTGTTTTTGTATTTTATATTTTTTTTTTCACAATCGGAAAATGCAGTTGAACAATCAAATAGCTCATTTTAAGCCTCATTCATCTGTCCTTCCTCCATATTAGTATTTTTTAATTGTAAATTATATTTAACGATTTTTTCTGTAATTTAGTTTAAAGACGACTGATCGCCTCAATCAGATCTTGACGGAAAGGATAGTCTCTGTAAGAAGGACCAAAGCGCACAAGAATAAGACCAAAATATTAAAAAAAAATTTGGACAAGATCGAAATGTTAAAATTAGAGTATGATATTTTTGTTATTACGTGTCTTATTTTACATATTAAATCAATGAAATTATATTTATACCATTGATTTTGTTATTTTTTATTTTTTTATATAAACACAAGGGCCCTTTTTCTACTTTCGCTCCAGGCCCCTCAAAACCTAGGACCGACTCTGATTTAAATTAATTATAAAAAGTTATTATGCTAATTCTCATGTATCTCATTGAGATTCTCGGTTGTAAATTGTAATTGACAATTAAGATAGGAACCTCCATAAACAACCCATTCCAACGGCGTTCGCACCTACCATTTTGTATGTTTTTGTGTATATTTTGTGTGATGATTTTTGGTGTGATTTATTTGCATGTTGCATTATTTAGTGTCGTGTTATGTTAGTTTATTGATTTTCTAGGTGTTGGTGAATAAAACAAATTTTGGGGCAAGAAATGTCAAAAAACTTCATAATTTGGATATATCTTTTTCATCCAAAGTCCACTTAACCTGATTATCATGCCATTGGAAAGATAACAGAGAGTTCTACAATGTCTACTTCTGCTACAAATGTAAATGAAAATTTTGGAGGTAGGGCTGGAAATGAACCAAGGCGCTCGTGAGCTATTTGGAGCTCGATTCGATAAAAGCTCGTTCGAGTTTGTTTAGTGAGGCTCGTTTAAATAAACGAATCAAACTCAAACTTAAAGATATTCGGTTCGTTAGCTCGTGAACAAGCTCGTTAGTAAGCTCGTGAATAGGCTCGATAGTAAGCTTGTATAAATTAAACTAATAATTTGACTTTAATTATAATTTTTCATATTTTTACTTATGATAATATAAAAAATTTTCAATAAATTTATTTATTTGAATAAAATTATAAGTTATAATAAATATATTATGCATTTAAATATATATAATTTTATTTTTATAATAAATTGAATAATAATTTAATTTATAATTAATATTTACTAAACTCGTTTAGGCTCGATTAAGCTCGATAAAGTTCGTGAGTCATCGATATGTTCGATAAATTCAAGCTCGAGTTTGATTCGATAATAAACGAGCCAAACTCAAACACTCAAAAGCTCTGCTCGGTTCGGTTCGATTGCAGCCTATTTGGAGGGGTTAAAATCATGTGCAAGTGGAAATAATTTCATGAATTTTTTGAAATGACATATCTTAGTATTTTGGCCATAATTTTCCTCGAAAATTGATATTGAGGTTATTCAAGTGGCTATGCAAAGGTAAGAGATTGAGCTACAATTCATATGAGGACACAAGACCAAATTCCAACATTTTGAAGGAGCGAACAATGACTGAACATACAACGGGCTGAGAGTAAAAATTTGGGAACGAGCAGTGAACGAAAAAGAAGAATGTGCACGAACGGATGGCGAACGGCCGTTTGGTGGCCATTAGCTAAGAAAAGCAGCTGGGGACAGCTATCCCAAGATGTTGAACGACCGTTCGGACAAGAGAAACAAGGGAACGGTCGTTCGGTGGCCATTCCATGACCATTTGTCGCGTTCTAACATGTGATTTCATCTATTTTTACTCGATTTCTTTTAGAATTTGGACTCTCCCGAGTTGTTAGGCGAACCTTAGGCTATAAAAGAGGAGTCTAGGGTTTAGATTTTAATTATTCAAGCTAGATACAAGATTTGAATTTTTCTCTCTCCCTTCTCCTTCTCTCTTAACGTCAATTTGGGTATTTCTTTTGGGATCTCTGTACGACTTGAAAATGTGTAATTTTTATTCTCCTTTATTTGTCTATTTGGTTTTTTTATGTTAATTACTGCATGACGATGTTTGTGATTATTATCTCTTGTTTAATTGAATTGATGAATCTATCCATGAGCTAATCTGTTTGTTCTAGGGTTAGGATAAGTTGAATCAAATAAACTAGCTAGCAAGAGTGTCGATTAATAGATTATGATTTTCCTAATTGAATTACTTTATGTTATAATTGATTGTTTGGCCAACTTTTGATTATTTTGAGGAAAAAACTGAGATCAAGAGAAGATGTTATTTCTAGACTAAATTCAATTAGGAGGTTAGATATGAATCAGTAATGTATTATCTAATTTGGTTAAATAATTTGGTAAATTATATCTATTCAGGTTTAGGCTGTGTAAACAAAAGTTATCAGATCTATGCCTAAGTTATATTTGTTTTATTAATAGTTTAATTGTATTATCAATTGCTTGATCTTTTGCTTAGTAATTTGAGGAAACAAATCTGAATCCCTAGAACTTTTTATCATTCGTTTTTAATCCAGATCTCATGTATTGGTTTTGAATATTCACTTTAGCAATTAGTTTAATTTTTCAAACCTTAAAAATTAGATTAGAGTGTTTAGAATTTTCTTTTCTGTTATTTGTGACACATGATAATTATTTACCGGCTAAGTCTTCCGTGAGAGACGACTTGGAATTAACTTGTTACCCTACAATTGATCCCGTACTCTTGCACGGATCGTTAGATTAATTAGGCGTTTAGCAGTTTAACATCTACCCTAAACACTACAAAAAAATAGTAGTTTAGTGACACATATTTAGTGGCGGTTCACTAAAACCGCCGGTATATTATTATATAACAGCGGTTAGAACAACCGTCGCTGATTAAGCGGATAAATTGAATTTAGGAAATAATAGTGGCCTACTTTCGCAGCGGTTCAGTGAAAACCGCCAGGAATGCTTTTTTTTTTTATTATTATAAATTACAATTATTAATTAATTATTATTAAAAAAAAGGCTTTGAACCTTAAAAAGGATAGGGTTTTGTATTATACAGAAAGAAAAGGTCTGCCTCCGCCGTCGTTACTCTTCTCTCTTCTCCCGCACAACGCCCGCCTCCGCCGTCGACTCAATCCCACCCGCCTGCCTCTGCCTACGGTATCTAGCAGTCTACGGTCGTCCCTGAGGACTCAATATTGTGCCTCCGCTTCCAATTCCCACGTTCAAAGCCTTCTTCGCGACGACATCAACGTCCGTCGGTACTTTTCTCTCTATTTTGTCTCTACTTCTGCACGTTATTGCCGATTTCTATTTTGCTATGGTGTCGCGCATTAACTCTTCTGGTTTCCTCTACTTTGTGATTTCCTCTTTTGATATTGTGCCGATTTTCTCTTTTTTAAAACCCTAATTAATTTCTCTTCTGGTTTAAATTGTAGAAAAGAACTATGACTATTATTGAATTCCTAAGACACCGAAATTACTTTACTTTACCATTGTTGTCCACATCTACACTGGCTAATTAGTTTTTATAGTTTGCTTTATTTTGATTTTTTTTTTTAATTATATTGCATTTGGAAGGTTTTCAGTTTACTGGATTTCATGTAGTGATTTGTATTTAATATCTCAACATGTATGGAACTATTAGTTGGTATCTTGGTAGACTGATTTGCTTTAAATTAGGTGGGAAATTGTATGCTAGTTCCGTGATATATATAGTTTTTGTTTTCGTCAAGTCGAAATGTACCTTCTGATTCTGCCACTTGAGGCTATTTGTTGAGTCAGAATAATACCTTTAGATTGTGCTACTTAAATCGATATTGCTTGCTACTTTATTGAGCTAATACTTTCACAATGATGTTTCATTGCTCCTGGCAGAGGCATATTTGTTGTTTATTTATGGCTATAACAACTGTGTAATTGCTCCATATACTAACATTAGGAAGTTTGATCATGGTTTGGAGTGACTTATCAGTTTTTGCAAGTCCCTTCACCATCTGCCTTCTTGCAATTAGCAGCAGTTATACCTTTTTTCACTAACTGAAGGACAGAGCCCTTTGACAGCAAATTTTCTCTGTCCTGAAGGTGCTACATTTTTTTTTGGCGCTATATATTACTAGTTATCATATCCATCTACTGGTCATTGGTGGGAGTTTGCTTGGTTGCTTGAGACATAATGCTTCTGGTTTTGATTTTCAGTACATGAATTTGTGCTTGCATCTTCATCACTTATGTTGCTTGCTAGTATGACTGACTGGACTTATTTATGATCTTGTTGGAAGCTAATAACACTTATTTATAAGGTGTTTCCAGATTTTAGTGCTTTACAGACTGGACTAAGAGATGTAACAGGATATTTCACCTTCTCCGACATAGACCATTTCGAAGTGACATGAATCTTTTATGTTTATTTATAATCTTTGCTCTTAATACAGTGAAACTAAAATAATTTAGAAAAAATTCCTAGATGATTTCAGTTTTCATCTTGGTGCAGTTTTGCGACAGGATTTATGACTCATGCACCTTTTTGTTAATGTGCAGCTTCTGGAAGAACTTAACATGGGAGCCCTTGGAACTGGAGGCGAGGAAGGTATAATATCAATCTTTGAAGTTCAAAATGCTTCCTCTGTGTGCGTTTGAAGTTCATAATTGTGCCTGCAATGTGATATTTTCCCATCTTGAGACTTTTCCATGGCCTAACGTGTGCAATGTACCTAACGTTACAACCATTTATATATGATGAAATCATGTGCACGGTTAATTGTCCCGGGATTTAAATTTTTTGGACCTTTTATAAATAAAATGATGAGAATAAAACTCTCATTCTTGTGCTTTCACTGTAAAATTTCAATGCTTGTACTATTTGAGATTATCAGCACCCTTTTGCATCTATTGCTACATAGTTAGGACAATATTTTGTCTAGAGTAGGCGTTTTCTCTATGTGCTGAAATTGTGATGCCTGTCACCCTGGTTCTTTCATTTGAATGGATGAGAAACTCAAATTTCTTTTATTGCTCTGGAAAGGTAACTGGTTTTATACAAGAGAAGAGCTGTAAGATACTTTCTTCGATAGTAAGGTGTGCAAAGACATAAATTGTGCATGCAAAATATATTAGTTGTCTTCTGCAGAACTTACCCTTTTTTGCCAATTTCAGTGGAAGGCCGAAAGCTCATGAGAGTGCCATTGCTAATGGGGCATCACATTCATAGAAGGAAATCACAACCGTAAATGAAGTTTTGAAGGGACTGTTTGTGTGGTTGTGCGCTCAGGTTTGTGCTCTTTCCATTCTTTGGCAGTCTATAACATGTCTTACCATCACTGCAAATGAAACACTAATAATTTCAAATAAACCTCTCTCTTACCATTCTTTGGCCGACTATACCATAACTGGAAATATATAAACTATGCAAGAACTTCATAAACCTTTCTCTTGCGCAGAAAATGATAAATGAACTAGTAAAACCCAGAATTGGAGAAGTACAAAATAGGAAAGTGTGGTTGTATATGCTTGAGAGGAAATTTCAGAATATCTATTTTCGGCTTTTTAGCTTTAAAGAAAGGAAATTTATACACAATCACACTGAATCAAATGTGTTAAAATCAAAGGGAGAAAGGTATCATTTCATCATGCAATTAAACTAAATGTTTCACAACTCTGTAGATCTAAATAACTACTCTTGGAAGTCTGTTTAACAAATTAGGTAAATAACATGGACCAATCTAAGAGGTGACTGTTGGTCATGTTGCACGCATGATACTGGTTATATTGTGATGATGTAGTTTGCTAGTTGAGAAAATGATTCCCATCTATAACTTTTCAAGCTGTGCAAGCATTTTGAATAATCCGTACTATTTTTTGAGTTGATAATCTCATTAATTGTGAAAGATAAATCTATGATTGTATAGTTAGCTTGGAGAGTGGTCTTATCATGAACTTGGTTGAGGGAATAAATTAGTGAGTATACCAATAAGATCCTTCAATTGGGAAAAAAAAACTTAGATTATCAATCAATAATATATTAACCGCCAATTCATATTTGTGTACATATACAGCTGAAGAAGTTGCCTCATCCTAGCGGTGGCATTCCAACAGCTATAAGTTGCCTCGCAACTCTACTGAAAGAGTCTGTGGTGCGATCTTCATTTGTTCAAGCAGATGGAGTAAAGTTGCTCATTCCTCTAATTTCTCCAGCATCCACTCAACAATCAATCCAGGTAAAATTTTAATTCTTTATCTGCATTAATATTTATTGCATTTGCAAAAGTCTTTTCAATGTTAATGAATAACTGAGAGTTTTGGCATGTATTCATGATTTTTGGCATGTATTCAACCTTAAATATAAACCTCATGAGAAACATCTTTGATGTTGAAAGGCTAGCAACTCAATGACATGGTTACTTGCATGATGGTTTAAGTGGTCTGACACAGATGCTTATCATTGCTTATCATTCGTCACTTAATCACTTTATAATTAAGCATATGCAACTTCAATATTTGATGTATGAAACTCCTCAACGAACTTTGTTATAGAAAATAAACAAATTCTGCTTGCTTATCATTTTACATTATTAATAAACACATTCAAAGATACAGAGGTATATAGCTGCAGTAAATAATAAACAGAAGAAAAGTTACTGAAGTAATGTGTAAAATGGTTCTTGCTTGCTTCTTGCTAGTCAATATTATCAATGGATAAATTACAACCTGAAGTTTAGTCTAATTGAATACCATTATGATGTGCAGATATGCCTAGGTTAAGGAAGATGAGAAACTGGAGAAGGGTGGGGACACAATCATCTTTTGCATCTTCCGAGACTCACAATGAAGAAACTGAAGCAACTGAAGAAACAATACCAAGTGAAGATCAGTCTCGCAATGGACATTCTATAGTTGAATATAAATGAACATTCTCGTTCGTGATGTTGCATATATTGCTATTGTATTAAGAACATATACTTTTGTAGAAGGTTTTTGACAACTGCATTTGAAGGTTTATAATGACTTTGATGAAATGCTCGATTTTTATGATGTTGAATAGTTTGACTTTTCTATAGTTGAATGATATTATGCCTCTAATATTAAAGTGTTACAAAAATATAAAAATGGTTTAAAAATGGTGCATAACTATTATTAAAGCATATATTATTTTTAATTAACAGCGGTTATAATCGCCACTAAAAAATAATTTAAAAATTATTTTATTTTCGTAGCGGTTTAAACTGCTGCAAAGTTTAAATTAGTGGCGGTTTTGAACCGCTGCCAAAAAACCAAAAATAATTTTTTGCAAAAATATTTTTTTATATTTGCAGCGGTTTGAACCGCTACTAACAATTTAAAAATTGTTTTATTTTTGCGGCGGTTTTAAACCGCTATGAACTTTAAATTAGTGGCGGTTTTGAACCGCTGCCAAAAAAGCACCGCTAAAATACACAATTTCCAGCGTTTCTGAAAAACCGTCACAAATTCTCTTGCGGCACGTGTATGGACATCGGTTTTGAAACTGCTTCGAAACGTTTTGTCGGCGGTTTGAAACCGCCGCTATATTTAAAAAAAACCGCTGCTAATTAACTGTTCTTTTGTAGTGAAAGGTGCTAATCCCATTGGCGCATAACCTTGGTTTTTTAACAGCTTTGGCAATACCCGACGATCTAGTTGTTTTATGTTTTCTGAATTCCAGCATGTTTCAAATTTTCAGCAAAAATGAATTCCACTTATCCAAAAATGGTGTATGTATTTTATAAAAAAATTGAAAATTAATAAAAAGAGATTGGTACCAACGCCTACAAAATTTGAAAATTTGATATAAAAAATAACAATAAAAAAAATTGTGTAGGCGCCATTGCTGTTGGCGCCTACTTTAAAGGCGCCACTATAAATAACACCTACACTTGGTTTTTTTTTTAACGGGTTTTAGAAATGCCCTACAAATATACTTTTGTGTGGTATTTACAATATTCAGTTAATTTTACCTTGGGTTTGAAATTAATTTTACCTTGGGTTTGTTTTCTTATTCTCTAAATAAATTCATTTCTTTTTTCAAAAATAAATATGGTTCACTATGCATCACAATCATTATATTTTTCGTTTTTTATGTTTTTACAAATTCAAGTGTTATTTAAAAATACAATATATAATATTAAAAATGCTGAGCAGACAAAAAATTATAAAGACGTGACATACACAAAAAAATATTTTTCCCGAGATACAAACTAAAAATAATACTTTCATTCACAAACTTTCTCCGCAAAATATTTTTCCAAAAAACCCCAAATAAGACCATATATCCCCAAGATTATTAATTAGATTGGTATTCCGCATGGTATTCTTTTCTAAATTCTAAGTAACCCTATGCAAAGTTTAACTTTAGAAAAATGATATAATAATATGGTGGTGTATTTTGGGTTTAGCAGTTCTTATAGAACTTAGGATGAGTAGGTCTTTTATAGGATCGTCTAACGGATCCTATAGCCCGCTCCACTGGAATCGAACCCGAGTCTATACAGACACAAGGTGGTTTTCTACTACTATACCACTAGTACTTGTTGTGCAATTTCAGTATAACCATGTATATAACGTCATTCATAAATACGCCTGGTAAATTAAAAAAAAAAATTAAAAACGCCTCTAAATGCAGAGGCTAAGAATCGAACCCAGGTTTGTAGCATAGCAATGTACTATTCTACCACTAGACCACTGGTGCTTGTTATGTAGTTTCAATATAATCATGAATATAACGCCATTCATAAATTATTAATTCCCAAAGGTCGTCATATTTGTTTTCCTTCTTCACTGTACTAGACTCTTAATCTTTGAATGTATTAAAAAAATGATACTTTATCTCAATAAATGAATACTTTTACTTATAAAAGTGTTACTTTAACTACATCATATTTATTTTTTATTTTCCCTCTTTCTTTTGTTCCTAGTTTGTAACTGTATTAAGAAATCTGATACTTTATCTCAAAAAACGGATACTTCTACTTATAAAAGTGTTACTTTAACTATATCATATTTATTTTTTATTTTTCCTTCATTCCTTTATTCCTAATTTGTGACTATATTAAAAAAATATGATACTTTATTTTAAAAAATAGATACTTTAACGTATAAAAGTGTTACTTTAACTTTGTTATATATATATATATATATATATATATATATATGTGATCTCATGTGTCAGCCTCTTACCATGTGGCAGTATGGGCAGATCCCATCCATCATCCTAATTAATCAATGGTTCAGATTAGGCTTAAAAATACACCATTTTGCAATTATTTTATATGTAATAAGGGCAAATAGGTAACTATCAAAATGGTGTAAAATTAATACCATATTTAATTACCTAAAATCAAGGGATATATTCAATATCACCTTTCCATAACAGATACACCTAATCATGAGCAAAAAAATCGGTGTCACCTTCTTCTTCACTATGCATTGATGAAAAATACAGCAGGGGAAAAAAATCTGGACCAAAATCACGAAAATAATCCTGTCCGCCATTTTTGAACAACAATGAAGGTATACGAAATGGGCGATCAGTACGCCCAGTCACACCAAACTGACATGTTGATAGACGAACTAGATGAAGGCTGCGATTCAGGGGCGTTTTGTCCAGGTATGTGTGTATCTGTTGCGAAAAATAAAAAATTTCCGTTGTTCATCCTATCAACGTTATGTGACAAAAACATACATCGTAATTTTTTGTTTATTTTGGTGTATAAAATGAAAAGGATTGTGTATGCAGTTAGTGTAATGTTGGTGTATATTTATGTATATTATTGTGCACATATAAGCATGCAATACGGAGTAGGATAAATACTTATCTGATGGTAAGCTGTGCGTAATTTGGTAAACAAAGGTTTGTAATACTGTGCCATGGAAGCATTATTTGGTGTATATATATGTATGTTTTCGTGCTAGTATAAAATTAACTTTGGCCTGTTTGGATGTATAATTGAGAGTAAACATTGAAACTCGAATTGGTATAAAAATATCTACAATATTGTACATTGGAAGCATATGTTGGTGTATATATGTGCATAATTCGGTGTTTTATAAGCATAAAAATATGGTATAGATTAATTCCATTATAGTATCCTGAAATCATATGTTGGTGTACACTTGTCCAATATATGGTGATAATATAAGCATTCATTACTGCATTGTTAGATGTTTAATTGATAATATTGTATAATAATATTGAGAATATTATATAATTTAAAAATTAATTTGTGTATACATTTGACTGATTTGGTGTACAAATATGTAAAATCTAATGATGAAAGTATCCAACGCATTGAAGTTCGAGAGCGCCTAGAAGCACGTAACAAGGCAACGGGAGCCGGATTAAAAGCAGGATACAAAGTCAGAAGGAAAAGACAATCCGTGCAAGCACCAAACTAAAGAGAAAGTGTGGCACGTGTGGCAAAATTGCATCACACAACAGCCGTACATGTCCCGAACAACCAACAGAATGAGAAAACCCATTTTCAATAATTTTCAGTATATTATACTATGCAAAGACTCAGAACAAAAATTTGTCTTTTATTAATTGTATATCATTTATTGTCTAATTGTATATCATTTCCTAGCTAAATGTGCATCATTTTATGTCCAGAAGTTAATAAACAATAACTGGGCAAAAACCATAAATGCTTCGACAAATAAATATTATATGTGTGTCAAGTTACTATTAAATATTCACAACTTCATCATTAATTATGCACCAAAATAAATTGTCTTTAATTTTTGGGTATTTTTATACCATTCTCAATTCTCACTATCTACGTGCCAAATTACTATTAAATGTCTACCACTACGTCGTTAATTGTACTCCCAAAATTAGATTGTCTTTCAAATTTATGTATTTTTAAACGATTCCGCATTGTATTCCAAAAATATGCATAATGTTAGTACTAACAGTGCACATAATGCTTAAAAAGTATGCACTAAAAAAGTCATTAACACATGTAAATAAAATAAAAATCTTGAGGATAACATATATACACGAAAAAGTGCTAAAAAATATACCAACTGTACACTATTTCTTCACTAACTATACAACAGAAATAATCACATCCGAAAACATAAAAATATATTTGCATCAGTTCACTGGTAATAATTCACCAAAATGATATTAAATTAGCATTGAGATATCATAGTCTAATCTAATATACTACGCTAAAAACGTACTTAGAGCACCCCATCTAAAAAACCACACAAAATATCTCTGTCAATTCTACTTGTCATTGATTTTTTTTTTAGCCAAATCAAGAACTCGGTCTTTCTCTTGGTCCAGGTCATGCATTAGAATTGCATGGAAGTATAATATCCTCAATCGTGCAAATTCAGCAGCATCAGCCTTGTCAAATCCACATTCTCATTTCTTCAATGCTCCCCCCATGTAGGTCTCCATGTGACGCATGACAGAGACCCACAGTGGACTTTGTTTTGCGCATCCCTCCACGACATAGCAAGTCTAGTCGGGGAATATTTTTCAACATTGCGTGATGCCTGGTAACACTCACGTGCTTGCAAATATCGAGAGAAAACACCCAACTGAAACACATACAAACAAAAGTGCCAAAAAAAATCTCTGTTTACAGCAAAACAGTCAAAACCAAAAAAAGAAAAAACCAAATAGGTGCAACAAAAGCATCTGTGCATCATATAATAACTAATTGTATACCATTTATTGTCTAATTGTATACCATTTCCTAGAAAAATGTGCATTATATTTATGTCCGGAAGTAAATAAACATTACACCACCCAATAACTAAAATTACATTGTTTTTATCAAATTTTACAACAAAAAACCCCCCAACAAAGATGTCCTGGTTCGCACAAAAATATTCCCAAAAACAAAAAAAAGAATCCATAAAATTGCTTGGACAATCGAAAAATCAAACCCTAGATACTCCAAAATAAAAAAATAACAAATAAAAATGCCTAATCTCTTACTAAAAAATACTTCAGATATCCAAAATCAACAGTTGAATGGTTCCAAAAAAAGCCAAAACATATAAAGTAAAAACTCTTACTATCAAAATTTTTGAACCAAAACTGAAAGAAAATACAACCAAACACTTACCTTAACCACCTATTTGAAGCACCAGAATCACCCTCTTTGCGGAATGTGTGTCTCTGTCGATAGTTTGTGAAGAACTTTTGAAGGAAAATAAACTGAGATGGAGGAGGAGGTTCAGTCAACGAAACAGAGAGAAAAGAAGAAGATAGAAATAAAATTGGGAGTTTTTGTTTTTGAGGAAACTGCTGGTAAGTGAAAAGGAGAATCAATCTAATTGAATTCCCAAAAAAATGGTGTGATGGGTAGTTACCAAATGTAACTGATTTGATTTGTGTAAAAAATGACATTTATGCCCTTAAATGGGCGAAATTAAATTAAAACAAAAAAATTCGAAAAATACTGGGCCGTTAGATTTGTCAAATTAATGGATTAAATTGATCCACACTGCCACACGGTAAGCTCTCTGCCACATTTGATCCTATACCTATATATATATATTATTGTAATATATTCATAATTTATGACAATATCAAAAAATATGTTACTTTATCTCAAAAAACAAATATTTTTGTTTATAAAAGTATTACTTTAACTCTATCATATTTATTATTCATCTTTCTTTGTATTGAATTTATAATCTGTGACTATATTAAAAAATATAATACTTTATTTCAAAAAACAGATATTTTTACTCTTAAAACATGATAGTTTGTCTCAAAATATATATACTTTTACTTATAAAGGTGTTACTTTAACTCTGATATATTTATTTTTCCTTCACTGTAAGGTAATCATAATTTGTGGCTATATTAAAAAATATGATACTTTTTCTAAAAAAACCGATACTTTTTCTCATAAAATCAAGCATTTTTAATCGATGAAGAAAAACAGGAAAAAACAAATAAAAACAAAAATAAAAAGACAGCAGGTGGCTTTGACCCGCAGACCTGATCAATAGGATCCGTTGGTCAATAGGATCCGTTTTATGGGTCTAAAACCGTAAGACGGTCCTATATGAGTTTTTGCCACTTAGGATTGTCCGGTCACTCAAAAATTATTTAAGTCACCATCTCTATTAGGTCAAATATGCCGTGTTTATTTACCTAAAATTCTTGGATTGTTAAGTCACAAAAATAAATAAATCCAATTTAAAGTGTTATCATTACTTATATTCAAAGTCTAAACCCTCCTTAGAGTGTTATATATACTTATATTCAACGATATTATCATTCGAATGTAAAAAGTCCACCGTCAATTTCATTGAAGAAATAATATGCGCTGGATGGATAGAATAGAATTGTCTTTGAATAAGATAAAGATATTGAATAGAAAATTAAATATCTAATATTATCGGTGCAATCGCTACTCGCTAGATAGTTATTTAAAAAAGTGTTTAACATTGAAACAATTTCTTGATATTTTTTTCTGATACTAATTATATTTTATTTACCCAATGTCCTTTAGCTTAGGCCATCTCCAAAGGGGCCTTCAAATTGAACGTCAACTCCAAAATGGAGTAAAAGGTTCCTCCAATCATACTCTATCTTCAGCACTAATTTAGGAAAATGAATAGTGCCGCGCCAAGTATGGCGCAACACTGTAGAGATAATGCATGCAATTTTTTTTAACTAATAATTGTATTTGTATTAAATAATGAAATAAAATTTGTTTATTATTATGATACATAGTTATTTTTTGTAAATAATTTTAATAAAATTTCTTTATTTAAATTATTTTATTTTAATATAAATTATGAATTAGTAAAATTAATATTTGTAATAAGTTATAAAATTTAATCAGGACAATTAAAATAATAAAAACATTAATTACATTGCATTAAAATCGTACATTTTTAAATAAAACTAATACAAATAAAATAATAATACATTAACTAATTAATTTTTTTAATAATCCGGTAGATCAGATCCGGAGAACTAAATAACGATCACATTATAATTTAGTTGTCTATTATGATTGTATTAGTAATTAGACTTTTTAATTTAATCTACCCGAATGCCATATTTTAGTCCTTCAATTAAATCTTGCTATTAATTAATTAATTTTTAGTGCGTACTATTTAATAAAGTATATATTAAATATAATAATAAAGTATATATTAAATATAATAATAAAGTTCATTTTTCTCTCAGTAAATATATTTTATAATACTATGTTAATATATAATTGATTTTTAATAAAATAATTTTTTTGTATTGATATAATAAGGAATATTCAAGGAATATTCTTTTTAGTGCAAAATTTGAAGTAAAATGGTTGGAGATGGGTTTTAAGTTTGGTTCAGAAATTGAACTATTTTAGTGCAAAAGCTGCACTAAAATAGAATTGTGGTTGGAGATGGCCTATAGGGAATATATAGGGACCCGTCAGTTTTCCAAAGTGAAAAGAGTCTCAGTGGTGTTTAGAGAGTGACTGGTTGACCTTCCGCTCTTTTTCTTTTAGAGAGAATAGTATGAAAAAATTATTTTAAAAAATGAGAATGGATTTTGAGAGTGTGATTGAATATAAGATGAATATATGATAATGATAGTTGATGTGATAGTTTTTTTAGTATAATAGTGATTAGATTTGGTTGGTGATTTGAAAAATAAGAAAGACTGAATAGTGTATTTGTGATATCTTTTGTTTAAATTATAAATGGATGTGATTGATGATTTGAAAAATTAGAAAAGTGATTAGTGTATTTTTTGAATTTTTTTCACAAGCAATCACATGTTCATGCAAAAATTTTCCAAAAAGTGGAAGGGATAAAAAATCATTCACAAGCAAGCACTCCCTTAGAGCATCTCCAACCCATGACACCAAATTTAGTGTGAAAATCACACCAAATTTGGTGTTTTGGTGTAATTTTTCAAAAATCATCTTCAACCCACTACACTAAATCTTACACCAAATGAGTATGTTAATATTTTTTTTTTCATTTTGGAATAACAAATTTATTTGTTTATGCAATTATTTCTTTTGCTTATATTTTATTACTATTAATGTAACTAAATAAAAATTTATATTTAACTAATATTACATTAATTAGTTATATTGTAAAATAAATATTACAACTAATATCACAATAAATAAAAATACTAAATTACACACTAGACAATAAAAACGACAAACCTAAAATAAATATTTAAAGACAAAAGAAGATTAATAATTTACTAATTCTCGAAATTAGTATATTCATCCCACATGTGACCGATAATGCATCACGGAGTGCAAAGTGAGCATTTTTATCCTTGATTTGTTTGTGTCGAGCGAGAAAGTCTTGAAAATGATTATTCTCATTTGTAACCATCTCAATACCCGGAGTTGGCACTTCCATGCAATCTTGGATCGATGCATCATCATCGCGTTCATCCTCCATTATCATATTATGTAATATAATGCACGTGGTCATTATATCATGTAATACATGTTTTTTCCAAAATCGCACCGGACCGGCCACTATAGCGAATCGTATTTGCAAAACTCTAAATGCACGCTCCACATCTTTTCTGCATCCTTTTTGTTTCATTACAAACAATTTTCTTTTTGGACCACGCGGATCATGAATCGTTTGAACAATAGTAGACCATTCGGGGTAGATACTATCAGCGAGGTAATAACCCATGTTATATTCGATTTTTTTATTGAATGATATAATAGGCAGGAGGAGCAAGATGAGCGAAAAGATGAGAGGCCTCCAAAACGTTGATATCATTGTTCGACTCTGACAAACCAAAAATTGCATGCCATATCCAAATATGGTAATCCGCTACAGCTTCAAGAAACGAACAATCAAGAATTTTGCAGAATATCGAGCAGAGCATAAAATTTTATTAAAATATGTGGATTCCATAAAGGATCCGAATCTACGCGAGTATTTTAGAAACGAACAATCAAGAATTTTTCAGAGAAAAGCTCAACAACATGGTCAAGGATCTCAAAGTAGCTCTAGTTCTTTTGGTCCATTTTTTGATGATATTGTAGGACCTGGAAATAATCTACCAGACTATTGAACTATCATCTACTCATAAATTATCTACTATCAGGAATTTAGTTTGCTTGGTACTTTATTTTTTAAATTTCAGGTTTAACTATAATGTTTGTGTTTTGTATTTTATGATAGACTTTGATGTTTTTTTAATTAAATTTTAATTTTGTTTATTAATTATTGTATTTTATAGAAAATTTTAAATTTAGTTTATAATAATTTATTGGTAAATATTACCTATTATTAGTTATTATAATTATTCATCCAAAATAATAACTATATACAAAATTTAAATAACTAAAACCATGTTACAAATGAATTATATATCAAATATAGGATACAATAGGAATTAAAAGTTTGAAGTAGAAGAAATTGGAGGGCAAAGAGAGAATATTTATATTACACCAAATTTGGAGTAACACTATTCATTGCACCAAATTTGGTGTAATGTTTAGAGTTGGGTTGGAGGGAGTTTTTTTTACATATTTGGTGTTTTGGTGTAGGATATAGAGTTGGGTTGGAGTTGGTCTTAGTTTCTTATTTTCAAAGTTCAAGCCCAACTCGACCCAGATCCGATCATTTAATCTTTTTATTATTTAAAAAACTTGTTAAATGCATATTTTTATGATATTTTATTTAAAAAAATATACTCTTTAGAAAGTTTTAGGGTGCGATTGGATATGCTTTCATTTCGAAAAATTTCATATTGCTAGAGAATAGTGGTGAAAAAAATTTTAGAAGAAAAAAAGATGAATTTTGAGAGCGTGATTGGATGTGAGATGAAAAAGTAATGATGAAAGCTGATTTGATTTAAAAATAGTAAAATAGAGATTGGATATGATTGGTCGTTAGAAATGTGTGAGTGAGTGAATAGTAAAATCTGTGAAAGAATGTGTAAAAATGATTAGTTTTCTGTAAAAAAATGTGTAGATGTGATTGATAAGAGAAAAAAATGAGAAAAAGTGAAAGTGAGAGAATAATATATTTTCTTGTTATTAAACTTTAGCAAGATGGATATCACGTTCAATTAGACTCGATCCAAACCCGATTCATTGTCGTCCCTACCTTAACATATTCATCTTAACTTCTCATCTAAGGTCAAAATTTCTGCCCTAACTAGGCAAGTTGATGGATCTAAGTAATGGATTTTCAAAATTTATTGGCTAATCGAGTTTGATTGTTTGGCTAATCGAGTTTGATTGTTTGAGTGTATTCTATTCACTACTTACACTTTTATTGGGTTTTTTTCTTTTTCTTTTTTTTTGGGGGGGGCGGGGGGATATTAAATTAAGAATCACGCGATAGTACAATGTTGACGTGATTTTAATCATATTATGAGAGTGTTTGCAAATACTTCTATTTTTGTGGAATGATTTATTTCCACGGAAGCAGCAAGTCGTTAAGAATCAGAACTTAAAAGTGTTTTCAAATAAAAGCTTAAAATTAATTAAGTTAAGAGAGAGTGTTCGTAGAGAAATTGTGGAAGTGCTTTTATTTGTGTGTAATGTCAAACCAAAACAGAATCAGAAATCTGAAGCATCTCTCTCCCTCCTACTTTTCATTTCTGATTAAATGAAGTAGAAGCTGATATTTTTGTACTCAAAAAAAAATCTGATATTTTCAAATACTAAAATGTGATTTTTTTTTTCCAGCTAAAAGTTGAAATTCACTTTTTTTTTCATATTTGCAAACACTCCCTATGAAAAACTGTTAGGTGACAAATTCTTGTAGGAACTTTTTTCCTTGTTTTCAGAAAATAATACAATCAGTTACATAATCGTATGGATCAATATCAAAAGTTTAATTACTTACAAGAAGTAACCCCAAGGGTTGGCCTAGTGGCCTTGAGGTTACAATTGCACCTCAAGATCCTGGGTTCAAACCTTGGCTATCACGGAGTGAGGGGTTGGGGTTTGCCCCTCCTCCCCCAGAGATTAGGACCATCCCTGAGAAGGACGGATGTCACATAGTCCGAAGGAAGTGTGGGGTCTATGCCCCCGGCTGGTGTGGGGATACTCTGGGTCATCAAAAAAAAATCACTTACAAAAAGTATCCTATCCAACTATTATATGACGCTTTAGACAAATTTTGGATCGAGAATAGGCCCAACATTGATCAGTCGGACCTAGTGGCAGATGAGACACTCCAGATATGGGCCTGGACTAAACCTAGTTTAAGGAAGGGAAAAGAACATGATACCCCATTTTCCATACCCAATCCCTGCAGAATACGTACTCGGCCCTATTCATTCCCAAATATACCAGATCCGGTTAAATCTGGACAAATATACGCTCTTCAGCGTATTGCAACATTTCCTCTCCAAAAATCATGACGCTGATCACAACAAAGATCTCTGATCACAATAGAATTCTCCCATCCCAAATAATAACGAACAATAGAAGAAATACATAGAAAGGAGGAAAAAAATCGAGAGAAAATACCAGACTATTCGAGATCACAATTCAAACTTAATATTAAGAGGAAGAAGAAGACCAAAACATGTAACAACAACACGATCTGTTTATCTTGTTATGAGAATACCTTGTTTCGATCAGTTTCATGGTTTTACAGATATAATTTAGGATTCAATGTGTATTGAATGAAATTGACATTGAACTCAACCAGGAATTTTGCATGTGAATCCAAAAACCTGACAGTTGTGAGCTTCAAAATGCTTATTTTGTTCGAATTATGATCCAAAATTCTGCAAAAATTGCTTCTCGTGATTATCTACAAATAAATCGTGTGAATCTGGAAAAATCTGAATGCAATACATTACGTGATTGTTTCACATATGTTTCTTTATTTCATACATGTTTCATTTATGTTTCTTATATGTTTCACTTAACTAACTTTTCATTGAATTCCACAGTTGCATGGAGAAAATCCCAGTTGTCGTATACCACAATGGACAATAGGAAGAAAATAGAGAGTATAGGAACTTTGAGATAACAGGAATACTCATTCCAATGGACTGGACATTCAGCACACTAAAGGAAATCTTGGAACAACAAATTTAATACAGAAAACATGTAGAAGCTATGCAGATTCGATACAAATTGACAGAGACTCTGCCACCATTAAAGATTGAAAGTGATTACAATCTCAAATTCTACGTGGAAGTGAAAAGCAAAGAAATGGACTGGATGAAGTTTCCTTTGTGCATAGACATAGTTTTGATCTCAGAAGGCCATTATCTTTCAAAATCAAAGGAGCTGAGCCTAGCAATAACAACACAGCAAAATCCAACGGAATGAATGAGCAGCATGTCTGTAGAGAGCTCCCTGTGGAAAACATGGGCCAAAACGCGATTGACTACATCGACTATGCAAACCTCATAAGCAGAAATGTGGTCGGAGAAGAAAACACAACGGAAATTCAAGAAAGTACACATGTTGAAGAACAATTCCAAAAGGGAGATGTCTACAACACCAAGGAGGAATTGATCAAACAACTCAGTTGTTATGCGTTGAAATATCACTTCCAATATAAGGTGAAGAAGTCGTGCAAAAAGTAATACTACGTAAAGTGCCTCGATGAAAATTGCAATTGGCATTTGAAAGCCTCATCCACATCAGGGACAACAAGATTCATAGTAAGAAAGCACGAAACAACACACACATGTCCGCTGGATAGGAGGATGAACGACAATATGCATGCCATGGCAAAAATAGTTGAGGACCTTATCAAATCAAAGTACCTCAACAACATCAAAACAGTCTACACGCCAACAGATATAATTAGAGACATGAAGGATGAGCATGGAATAAGTCTCGACTACAAAAAGGCATGGAGATCAAAAGAGAAAGCGTTGGAAATAATAATGGGAAGCTTGGATGAGTTTTATCAGAAACTACCGGCTTACTTGTACATGTTGGAAGAAACGAATCCCGAATCAATCACTAAAATAGTAAGAAAGGAGGATGACACGTTCCTCTTCTTGTTCATGGCTATCAATGCATCAATAAAAGGATGGAGTCACTGCAGGCCTGTAATTGTTGTTGACGGTACATTCCTGAAAGCAAGCTATGGGGGGACTTTGTTGTCTGCCTGCACACAGGATGGGAATGGGAGCATTTTCCCATTGGATTTTGCAGTAGTTGATTCTGAGAATGATGGGAGCTGGGTGTCGTTTTTCACAAAGATAAGACAAACCTTTGGCCTCAGAGAAGGGATGTGCATAGTCTCAGACAGACACGTGAGTATCGAAACAACAATAAAGGAGGTACATAATGTAAATATTTCCTTATATGATGTTTCACTTTTGTTTCATATATGTTTCTTTCATGTTTCACATATAGTTTCAAAAACATTCCCCTTTAAAAATTTCTCACAAATATATTATTTTAACGATCAGGTATATCCTGAGGTCTCTCACGGGCTGTGCACGTCTCATCTACTAAACAATTTGAAGGCAAACTTCAAAAGGAAAAACAGAAAAATACGAGATCCATTCATAGCAGCAGCAAAAGCATACACGAATGAAGAGTTCGAAAAAAAAATGTATGCACTTGACAGCGTAAACAACAGAATTAGACCTTATTTGTCCATCATCGGCTACGAGAAATGGACACAACTCCACTGTCAGAGCAAACGATACTTTGTCATGACTTCAAACATTGCAGAATCACTGAATGCAGCGACTGTGGCAGGGAGAGACCTACCGGTAACAACCTTGCTCGAATATATGAGATCTTTAGTTCAAGATTGGACGTGCAGACATCAGATTAAAGCAAGATCAACATTCACAAGGATGACAAAAAGAGCTGAAGAGTATATGGGGAAAAACTACACCATTTCACTTAATTTAAGGGTATTTAATCCAAACTTTCAGCACATGGTTCATTATTTCATAAATGTTTCTTATATGTTTCAGGTGAATCGATCAAATGACTTTATCTTCAAAGTCACAGAAGCTGAGAAAACATTTGTTGTGGACCTAGAAAAAAGGACTTGCACATGCAACAAGTTTCAAATGGATGAAATTCTTTGCCCACATGCTTTAGCGGTAGTAAAAGATTTGAATGCAATTCCGTACCATTACTGCTCGACATACTACATGAAGGAAACAATGGAAGCAGCTTATTTGGAAACAGTGTATCGAATCCCACATGAAGATACCTGGGTCCTGCCAGATGAAATCAAAACAATGAAGACTCTACCACCGGAGGGCAAGGCAAAATCTAGAAGGCCAAAGAAAAGAAGACACAGGGCAGCTTGGGAGAAAAGGGCCAAAACCAAATGTGGAAGATGTGGGGATCCTGGTCATAATAGAAAAATATGCAGAAATCAACCAAAAACAAAACAGGACTCGTAGTAGAATATTACTATTACAAATATACATGTAATTGATACAACTTCGACATATAGAAAATCAAAAGCAAATTATTTCTATGTTGTTTCAAATATGTTTATTACAATAAGATGACAAAACAAATATTTGTTTCGAATGTGTTTCATATATGTTTCTATTACACAACGAAACTATTTACCAAATAGAGACCATAAGAAACGTAAAACAAAACGCACAATATTTTCAATCCCAAACCAAGCAACAACAAAACATTAACTGAAAAACATCTCATAACTCGTCTCCAAATTGTTCAAAAACGTACTACACACAAAATTAATCGTGAATCGAAACAACCAATAACAATCCAAATCCTCCAAGAAAAGCTATTATAAATACCAAATATCCCACACTATTAATAATACCAAACTTAAGACAAATTTGTTCAGATGATTACATAAATTATCAAGATTTTCTTAACAACAATTCCCTAGAATCCTTAGGGAGTGGAGGCAGAATTTCAATGTCATTTTGTCGTCCCTCGTCGCCTTGCTTCAGCTTCGCGTGATTGTAGAGCAAATGACTAAACCTTGACCGCTCATTCTCTACGTCAAACGCCTCAACATCCATATCCTTCCCGGCAACAAAATACTCCACATAACACGCAACAAAAATGCCACAGTCACTACAAAAAGAAATGAAAAAATGGACAATGACATATAAAACAACAAAAATAAAAAAATAAAAAAGAACAAACAAATGGAAAATACATAGAAAAACTTACTTCTTGTCCGCAAAGGAATGTCTTTCACAACAACAACTTTCATAGCGAAATTCGGATCACCTAATACGCACCTCGCCAAGAACAACATTGGGATGGACACCATAAAAGGCTACCAAGGACGGGAACAGGAAGGAGAGAGTTGTAAGCTTTCCACTTCAAAGAATGACTTTAAGAGAATCATCCGTCTTCAACGAATTATATAGATAGATAGTTCTCTCCTTCACGCTCAACCGTCCACACGCTATATCATAAAAGGCCGTCCACACGCTATACCACATTTTGATCTCTCATTCTCTCCTTAAACATTGGGATGGACACCATAAAAGACTACCAATGTTCCATATCAATGCAATGTATGGGGAACAAGATATGATCAACTTCTGACCATGGCCGTCCACACGCTATATCATATCCCATGATATAGTCCACAACTGTGGTATTGATATTGATCATGGACAGATCAAAATGTTTCTTCTTTCTTTTGTTCACTTGGCAAAATTTCTTATAAATGCTTTGGATGCACCGGTCAAATATCAAATCGGCTGTTGTGAATGTCACAGCACTATGCCCGTATAGGAACTTCTTCCTTAAATGGTAGAAAAGCACATCAATATGCTGCAAAATAAACACAAAATACAATCAAAAAACAGAAGGAACAATTCAAAAAACAGCATGAAAGACAATAAAAACTTACAGAAGAAGCCAAGTACTCATCAACATAATACAGACTGTGAAACCATAACTTCTACTTCACTTCACAGACACCAAGTTTCAAAGAAGGCTCAACTTTGTCATCTTCCTCCGAGTATTGATTCGGGCTGAAAAAGAGTATCAAACAAAAACAAACTAATCACAAATTTATAAACATTTATGTAATTGTTTCATATATGTTTCAAAATTATTTAAGATAGTTATTAATTACTAATATGAAAATAATAAAGGTGTATACCCTTGAGAATCAAACACTTCCACAAGCTAGTCGTTCAACCCTTCCGACAGAACCCTTATTCCCGGACCTTCACCCATATTCTCGTCCAGCAGGCACCTTCCCTTCACCAAGGGTTTTGGAACTTTTTCGCCAGCATCCACAATGGCATCTTTGTCGTCGACGTCTTCAAATCCAATCACTGCGTCCGCGGGTTCAGCACCTTTGGCGACAGCATCACCAGAAGACTCAAAGTTAGTGATGTACGGAGTACTCACCGCAATGGACGGTTTCGAAACCCTTTTCATAGAAGGAGACAGATCGGAGGAGACACCAACTCGACTTTTCAAAGCACCCTGAAACAAAAAAAAAACAAAAGGGAACAAAATAACAAAGAACAAACATAATTCAAAAACAACACATTAACAGAAACTATAATTTAAACACATCTTTCCCAGTGCAACTTGACTTGCAAGTGTTCAATATGTCATCAATTTGAGAAAGGTTGAAATTGTCAAGTTCCTGAGAACTAAGAAATTTGTTCTCCTCCCCACCTTCCTTTCTCGATTCATCAGCCAATTTCTCCATCTCACCACGGTCCTTGCTTGATTCACCAGACACCTTCTCCATCTCACCACCGTCCTTCCTTAATTCATCAACCACCTTCTCCATGCTCTGTTCCAAACTCTTCAGGCCACTAGCTGCAACTCCCTCCGCAGCACTTAGATCAGCTTCACCTGTATCATCATTTTTTTCTCAAAAACAACACCAGAAACCTCCTTAGCACGACCACCAACATCACCAAAATCCGTAGGCATAGCATTTCCAGCTTCCCCAACGGGAACATCGACATTCCGATCATCAACATCATCCTCTCCATCTTTTTCCTCATCTGCATCTTCCTCAGAACCTGAACCTAATGACATGCCATTAGATTCGATTTCACTCTTAGAATCTGATTCATCAACCTGCTCCACTTCCTCGACACCACCACGAACCTACATAAAAAACAACAACCATGTGATGAACAAAAATAACAAATAAACAATCTTGGAACACAAAAGAAACACAAAGGAAAATCTAGAAAGATAACAAAAAAATACATATAATTAAAACCCCAAAAAAAGTATGAGAACCTATAGTTTCTTCTTAATATCGGCCAACACAGAGAAAACAATAGCAAATTGTTCTTCCAAGAATTTTGTAGTGGAAATCTTAAAAAACTCAAAATCTTTAGAAAACAACTGTTGGTTCCTAGCAATATAATCAACGGTATACTTCGACCCACTACCAACAACGGCCTCCTTGCGCTTCAACTTTCCAATGACAAAATCATCGTCAAGCGGGTTGAAGGTGTACTTTGATTTACCATAAAATGTATGAATGCACAACTGCACTGATGGCTCAAAAGCTACTCTAGAAAACCATAGGCAAGTGCACCTATCGTTTTGTAGTATAGATTATTGAGTACCGAGTGTCATTCCCACGAGGATTGTAAGTACTAATAATTACCGTCTTTTTGTTATTTAATCTAGCAATTTTCAGAGTTTTGTTTGTTTAATGAAAATGAAAAATAAAGAATTTTAAAATAATTGCAACTTACAAAAGATCAAATAAAAATAGATTGTAGAATTAAGAAATCAAGAGCTAGAAATGTGTTTGAATGTAAATCCCTCTAGAATGTTTTTGTGATTTAATAAGATAAAAATACAACCATAATTCCTTAAGCAAAAACCAACCTCTTTTAGTAAAATCTCATGTTTCATCGACCGTAGAAATTCCCGATTTAAGTTAAACCCTCTATCGAGCGCGAATAACTTCTAATCTCAAGTTGATTAACGAAATCTCTTTCTAGTTAAAACCCCCAAGACAAAGACATTATAACGATTTGTGAATTCCCATATTAGGTTTGACCCTAATCCGGAAGATTTATGTCGTCCCTATATCTAGGATTGCATGCAACTCTTTTCACTTATATAGGTTCTATTTCACCATGAATCTCTCGATTTCCCGGATGAAAAATAAACTTCAAATCAATATTGCGCATATACCAATTTGAATGAATAAAGCATAATATAAGTGAATCACACAAAACATGAAGATTTTATTAAAAACATACAATCCTTAATCACAAATTCATTCTAGAGTTCATTACATTCAAACACTAGAAATTTAGCTACACATGGCTTTGTCAAAAGAGTATACTACACAAGAAGATATGAATAAAATGAACATGGTGTACTTAGCTCTTATTCAAGACCAATATAAGACTTCCTCCTTGGTTGATTGCAATGATGTTGAGCTCCAAGCCTTCTCCTCTATTGCTCTTCAACTTCCAACTCTACCTCTCTTTTATCCTCTCAATGTATTTTGCTTTGAAACTTAGAATATACAATGAATATACAATGAATCTCTCTATCAATGAATACTACATGAATTTATATATTTCCAACTCAAACTCTTGGTTTTTATAGGCACCATCTTTGTGAAAGAACACATCAATAATGCTAACAAATGCTCCACTTCCATGGTTGTTGGTTGAATCATTGTGTGCACATTCATTGTTGAGTTGGTTGAATCATTGTGTCCACATGACAATTGAGGGAATAATAGAGCTTGGTGCATCAAAATGAGGTGTAAAAGTTGCTCAAAGGTTGTCAAAAAGCACAAAGGGAAAGTCTCCATAATTTCCGCCAAAGAAAAACCAGTCTGGACGAAAAAGCACGCCCGTGCTTTCAAAGCACGGCCAGGCCGTGTTCGCGGATTTTCCCGAACACGGCCGTGCTTGAAAAGCACGGCCTGGCCGTGTTTGGTACGTCGGGGTCGAAAAATTTCTCGTTTTTTGACTTTTAAAAAGCACGGCCGTGCTTATAAACACACCCTGCCCGTGTTTGTCTGAAAAGGCCCCGAAATGACGCGTTTAGCTTGGGATTTTGAGTGTTTTTGCATCCAGAAACCCCCGGGTATGTTTTGACATGAAACCATGGCCCAAAATTCACCAAAAACAGCTCCAAATCATCAATCTACACCAATAAAAGCACCTCAGAGTAATGTGAACCATGTACAATCAAAAATTTATGAAACTAACAATAAAATAACTCAAATCATACTTAAATATACACATAAAACATGCATAAAAAGACCCTTATCAAACCACCTCCAACTTTGAACTTTGCTTGTCCTCAAGCAAAACATTAAATCAATAAGAATGGTTCAATAAATTACAACACACAAGGATTTTTTTTTTTTCAACACATTGAACACAAGCAGTCAAGTTCTTAGCCTTCTCAACCCGAATTAACCATTCAGTAAAAACACAATTTTTTGCAAAACGATCGACTGTCAAGAAAGACTGTAACATCAGCAGGCATTATTCAAACTTGAAATCATCACTCCACAAATATTGATAGTTATGAATAACTTCAATTCAATAATGTCATGAAAATACAAGAATTCAATGGATCATTGTAGTTAGCCTACTAGTCATATAACCAAGCTTCTTGAACTTTTATTGGAATGAGAATTCAAGGAATATACATTCTCCCTTTCGATTTTTTTTTTTTTTTTTTTTGGTAGGTCCTTTCGAGGCATTCTTCCACTAGGTTTATATTTTGAATTTTCGTTCAAACACTCCTAGGGTGGTTTCCCATACTCATATTTGTGTCGCCGTTTTACGTAAAAGACAAACATGGGGCTCATGAATGCTCCTAGTTACTAAGCAACAACAAATAGAGGAGTATAACCTCGATTGGATTCCCTTTTTTTTTTTTTTTCATTTGTTTTTTTTTTTTTTTTTCACAAGCTTGGTATAACAACTAGTTAACCACCACTAAATCATGAATTCTCAAACGTTCATAACACTAAGCTTTGTCGTAAATGCCTTAACAAATCAAGTATTATGGAGTTGGAAATCTCGTCAAAATTTAGCACACATCTACATCAATCTATTCTAGACAATCAATTACTTCACATTAAAAACATAAACCGAAAAGTTAATTTTGGTGTAATTGGGCTAAGTTATTGACTAACAAACACTCAATTTGTTAAAAAAATTACCTCTTTTCGACAAACTAAAAATAAAAGCAAGCACACACAAACTAAGAATGTAATTCACCCACCTCCAACTTTAAAGGTTCACATTGTCCTCAATGTGAAAGAAAGAGATGAATGAACACAAACAAAACACTCAAAAATCAACCACACTAGAAGAAAATAAAAGAGGTAGAAAAGAAAAATACGACCTTACTAGAAGAGTGAAATCGGTATTGAGCGACCATTGGGTTGTTTAGTACGGGATCTTCATCGGCATCTTTATACCTAATCAAGGATACACAACTCGAATACCGTGAAATCATCAAATATAATATTTTTTTTTTTTTTGAGTTTTTTTTTTTTTTTTTTTTTTTTTTTTTTTTTTTATAATTAAAACACGGCCGTGCTTAAAAAGCACGGCCGGGGCGTGTTCGGTACGATTTTTTTTTTTTTGAAAAAAATTTTATTATTTTTTTTTTTAAATTTTTTTTTTTTTTTTTGAAAAACACGGCCGTGCTTTTCAAGCACGGCCTGGGCGTGTTCGGTACAATTTTTTTTCGGCAAAAAAAAAAAAAATTTTTTTTTTTTTTTTTTTTTTTTTTAAACACGGCCGTGCTTGAAAAGCACGGCCTGGGCGTGTTCGGTACGATTTTTTTCTACAAAACCTTGGATTTTTTTTTTTTTTTTTTTTGAACACGGCCAGGGTGTGTTCGCGAATTGAGTGACGAACACGGCCGTCTTTTTAACGGCACCAGGCAGTTTTTTTTTTTTTTTTTTTTTTTTTTCAATTCCCAAGCAATAAAAAAAAATTTTAAGTAAAAGAAAATGCACACAAAATGCCGGGTTGCCTCCCTAATTAGCGCTTCTTTAAAGTCGTATAGCTAGACCGTTTACTCAAATGTGGAGATTAGTCGGGTGGAGCTTTGGACTTATGAAAATCCCTTAGGTATTTAGTAGTATTACCTCCAACTTTATGCTTCAAAATGTGATCTTTGAACTTTCCGGTCCCCTTTTCGGGCATAAGCTTCCAACATGGACTTTGAACAACACTTTTCTCCAAGAGATTTTTAGATTTCTCATCGTGCAACGAAATTGAATTGGCAAAAGAACAAGTAGTATCCTTTTTAATATCAACATGAATTTTAAAAATTACTTGTTCATCCCCCACTCTCAAAGTTAATTTTCCCTCATGAACATCAATGATAGATTTCGCCGTAGCTAAGAAAGGACGCCCAAGAATTAGAGGAACATCAATATCATCATGCATATCAAGAATAACAAAATCAACTGGAAATATGAATTTATCAATCTTGACTAACACATCATTAATAATACCTCTAGGATGTTTAATCGATTTATCAGCTAAGTGAATGTCCATCCTAGTAGGTTTCAGTTCACTTAATCCCATATGCTTGAATGTATCATAAGACATCACGTTGATACTAGCTCCCAAGTCGGCTAGTGCCCTATTAACAGGTAAATCATCAATTGTGCAAGGGATAATAAAGCTTCCTGGATCATTAAATTTTTGTGGTAGTTCATTGGAAGGACATTTATCATTCAATTGCACATTTGAAAATTTGTTAAGCTTATTTTCACTAGGAATGATGTCATTAAGATCCCTAACATGCTTTGAAGGAGGTTGAACAAGTGGAATATTAGTATGTAATTGCTTGAATGACTCAAGGTACTTACCAAATTTGTCCTCCCTTCTATCTTCTTTAGTTAAACTCCGGTAAGGGATCTTGGGTTTGTATTCGGCGACCTCCTTTTTCATGAGCTTTTGTTTGGGTTTGTCATCCTCCATGTATTTCTGCATGGCGGTATTGGCATAATCATGCTCATGTGGAAAACTGATGGTAATTGCCTTTACGTGCTCCCTTGGTTTGGCTCGATTACCCTAAACTACCTTGTGGCCTTTCGTAAATCATCTTCGCAATCTGCCTATTTGGTTTTCCAGATTATGGATAGATGCCTCTTGATTTCTCAAGGATGTTTCCACCGCCTGGAATCGGGTATCTGTTGATTGCACAAACTTTGTTATAAGATCTTCCAAGTTAGGCTTACCTTTATTTGGCTGAAATCCGGGGGACGTGTGTAGATCATGATTGGGATTAGGTCGTGGTTGGCCTTGGTTTCCCCAACCAAAATTAGGATGTTGTCGCCACCCAGGATTGTATGCGTTGATGTAAGGATTACTTGGGTAATTTCTGCCTTGATTCCCAACGTAATTAGCCTGTTCAGCGTGAGGTATTGTGTGTGGGCAATCCTGATGATTATGCAATCCTCCGCAAGTTTCACAAGATAAAACATGCGGCGGTGGTGGTTTAGGAGCCGCTAGATCGTCGATCTTTTGGGTCAAAGTTTCGACTTGTGCAGCTAGTGTAACCACTGCATCTGCATTAAACACACCCAATGTTCTGTTAGGTTTACCTCGTACGGATTGCCATTGATAGCCATTCATGGCCATTCCCTCTATCAGATCTTGGGCAGCTTCTGGTGTTTTATTGTTCAAAGTTCCCCCAGCTGCCGCATCAATCATTTGCCTTGTTGACGAGAGTAGCCCATTATAAAATGTTTGGACTTGCATCCAAATAGGAAGACCATGATGTGGGCATTTTCGCAGCAATTCTTTGAATCTCTCCCAAGTGTCGTACAAGGTTTCATCGTCCTCTTGAGTGAATGAAGAGATCTCATTCCTCAATCGTCTTTGTTTTTAGCGGGTGGGAAATACTTTAGAAGGAATTTTTCCGCCATAATGCTCCATGTTGTGATTGTTCCCTTTGGTAAAGTGTTTAGCCATTGTTTAGCCCGTCCCCGAAGAGTAAATGGGAATAGGCGCAAACGGATGGCATCGTCAGAGACTCCATTTATTTTGAAGGTATCACAAATTTCAAGGAAATTTGCGATATGATTGTTCGGATCTTCGTCTGGTAGGCCGTCAAATTGAACAAATTGTTGCACCATTTGAATGACATTCGGTTTGATTTCAAAATTATTGGCTGCAACAGCGGGCCTTACGATGCTAGATGACGTGCCGTCCATGGATGGTTTGGCATAATCATACATAGTTCTTTGTTCATCCGCCATGACGAAATCTTTACTTTCGTTACTATCCTCTTCGTGGTCTGTGTTAGTATTTTCCTCTGTGTTGCTACCGGCGGTGTCGCGCTTCCAAATTCGGCGACGAGTAGGCATACACTGCGGTAAACAAAGAGGATAAGTATAAACCAAGACTTACAAAGATAGATAAAAAGAAAGATAATGGTAAAATAAAAAAATAAAAAAATGATTAAATTAACAAAAATAAAGCGTTCTTAATATTACAATCCTCGGCAACGGCGCCAAAAACTTGATGGCTCAAAAGCTACTCTAGAAAACCATAGGCAAGTGCACCTATCGTTTTGTAGTATAGATTATTGAGTACCGAGTGTCATTCCCACGAGGATTGTAAGTACTAATAATTACCGTCTTTTTGTTATTTAATCTAGCAATTTTCGAGTTTTGTTTGTTTAATGAAAATGAAAAATAAAGAATTTTAAAATAATTGCAACTTACAAAAGATCAAATAAAAATAGATTGTAGAATTAAGAAATCAAGAGCTAGAAATGTGTTTGAATGTAAATCCCTCTAGAATGTTTTTGTGATTTAATAAGATAAAAATACAACCATAATTCCTTAAGCAAAACCAACCTCTTTTAGTAAAATCTCATGTTTCATCGACGTAGAAATTCCCGATTTAAGTTAAACCCTCTATCGAGCGAATAACTTCTAATCTCAAGTTGATTAACTCAAATCTCTTTCTAGTTAAAACCCCCAAGACAACATTATAACGATTTGTGAATTCCCATATTAGGTTTGACCCTAATCCAGAAGATTTATGTCGTCCTATATCTAGGATTGCATGCAACTCTTTTCACTTATATAGGTTCTATTTCACCATGAATCTCTCGATTTCCCGGATGAAAAATAAACTTCAAATCAATATTGCGCATATACCAATTTGAATGAATAAAGCATAATATAAGTGAATCACACAAAACATGAAGATTTTATTAAAAACATACAATCCTTAATCACAAATTCATTCTAGAGTTCATTACATTCAAACACTAGAAATTTAGCTACACATGGCTTTGTCAAAAGAGTATACTACACAAGAAGATATGAATAAAATGAACATGGTGTACTTAGCTCTTATTCAAGACCAATATAAGACTTCCTCCTTGGTTGATTGCAATGATGTTGAGCTCCAAGCCTTCTCCTCTATTGCTCTTCAACTTCCAACTCTACCTCTCTTTTATCCTCTCAATGTATTTTGCTTTGAAACTTAGAATATACAATGAATATACAATGAATCTCTCTATCAATGAATACTACATGAATTTATATATTTCCAACTCAAACTCTTGGTTTTTATAGGCACCATCTTTGTGAAAGAACACATCAATAATGCTAACAAATGCTCCACTTCCATGGTTGTTGGTTGAATCATTGTGTGCACATTCATTGTTGAGTTGGTTGAATCATTGTGTCCACATGACAATTGAGGGAATAATAGAGCTTGGTGCATCAAAATGAGGTGTAAAAGTTGCTCAAAGGTTGTCAAAAAGCACAAAGGGAAAGTCTCCATAATTTCCGCCAAAGAAAAACCACGGTCACGGACGAAAAAGCACGCCCGTGCTTTCAAAGCACGCACGGCCAGGCCGTGTTCGCGGATTTTCCCGAACACGTCCGTCTTGAAAAGCACGGCCTGGCCGTGTTTGGTACGTCGGGGTCGAAAAATTTCTCGTTTTTTGACTTTTAAAAAGCACGGCCGTGCTTATAAACACACCCTGCCCGTGTTTGTCTGAAAAGGCCCCGAAATGACGCGTTTAGCTTGGGATTTTGAGTGTTTTTGCATCCAGAAACCCCCGGGTATGTTTTGACATGAAACCATGGCCCAAAATTCACCAAAAACAGCTCCAAATCATCAATCTACACCAATAAAAGCACCTCAGAGTAATGTGAACCATGTACAATCAAAAATTTATGAAACTAACAATAAAATAACTCAAATCATACTTAAATATACACATAAAACATGCATAAAAAGACCCTTATCATGCACAAACTTATCCTCAGTAGGCCACAAATTCTTCAAACGCAACTGAAATAACAAAAAATAAAACAAAAGTCAGAAACAATAAAGAAATAGTTATGAAACATAAATGAAACAAAATAGCAAGAACAAAAATAGTAAAATCATATTTCCTGTTCAGCAGACCGATTGAAGATCTTCATCTCCAAGTCTTTGGCCCTCACTTTGTTGTCTTTCCCGGACTTTGAACAAGTCCAGTTCAAAATCCTCGGGATCTCACAATCAACCCGAGTACAAAAATTCTCGTTCACCTCTGGGCAACACTCGTAGAACCAAATCTGGAAAGCCAACGGAAATCCTTGAATTCTATAAAATTTCGTACGCTTCCCAGCAAGATTCTCCTCACCATGAAGTTTGTTTATGTACAAAATTTGTTGCCTCAACTCACGCATAGTAACATCAAACAACTCCCTCCCCCATGGATATGTGTCAAACACATCCATATCCTTGTCCACCAACTCAAAAAATGACATCTCAACCGAACTACCCGTAGAAGTAAAAAGAAACAAATGGAGAAAATACAGTAAAGACAATTTCAGGGCATCTAGATCCTCATCACCCTAAACACGCATTAAAAAATATTCCTCAATCGACTGCCTATTAAACTTGCTTCTGCTAGCAAAATACTTCTGAAATATAACAGATCTACGAACATCCCCCGACAACGAAGGCCTAACACCAACACAATTCAGACCGGTCACAATAGCAAAATCCCCCAACCCAAACCTCAATAACTTCCCACCCACAGACACAACAATTTTGTCCTTCTTCGAGTGGACAACTTGACGTTTCAACAACGAATGGACAAGCTGATTTTGGAAATCAACCTCTTTCATGTCCAAGAAATATCCAAAACATGTATTCTTAAATGCCTCCAGTTGGGTGTCATATAAAATTTTCTTTATATTATTAATAACATCAAACGAGAAGACAATATTTACTCGAGTAGTAAACCAGTTAGCAGGGTCAAGACCATACTTGAAACCCTAGAAACAACAATGAAACAAAACAGAAACACAAAAGAAACACAAAATCAACAACCACTTCAACTTAAATACATAAAAGAACAAATGAAACATAACAGAAACAAATAAGAAATAACATCGAAACAAACAAAAAAGTACAAATCAAAATACACAAAACTCATACCTCAACAACATCCATTTCTTCAAAAGAAACCTTCTTCTTTCCAGCAACTTTAACACCAACATTCGATTTCACAGTTTTGGATGGCGATTTAACATCCAGAACCGCTTCTTCCTCAACAATCTTTTCTACTTTCCTCTTCTTAGAAGCCATAGAACCAGCAACACCCTTCTGAACTTTCCTCTTTTTCGAGGAATCTGCTGCTTCATTCGAAGAACTTCTCAATATTCTTTTATGAGGAGAGTTCTTAGGAGCGTTTTTAGGAGCCATAAAAAATACTACCAAAACCAGAGGTTTCAAAAAGAAATTAAACCTACAGAGAACGTGATGGATCTCGAAGGACTGAAACTGAAAGAAAGGGTGGGGAACGTGGCCACGATCGACTGAGGAATCGCAAAAAAAAACGCGCGCCAAACCGAATTGCGAAATTCAGTAATAAACTGTTTTAACCTAGCTATGGAATATAAGAAAGTGATGGAGGGTAAAAAACTGAAAAGGTAAGAAACAGGTGGGTACATTTGTCATGTTTATTGACTGGGTGGGACATATTTGGGATGGGGTGGTATTTTTGTCATATTTTTCAAAATAAAGGGTATTTTGTGTAATTTCCTCTATTCGGAAACTATGGGTTAGCTAGCAACCCACGAATCTCTTAGGGTACAATTTGATATGCTTTTATTTTAAAATTTTTCTATTTGCTAGAAAATGGTGGTAAAACAAAATTTGAAAGAAAAATGATGAATTTGAGAGTCTGATTGCATGTGAGATGAAAAATAATGATGAAAGTTGATTTGATTTAAAAATAATAAATTGGACATGATTGGTAGTTAGAAATGTGTGAATGAATTAATAGTGAAATTTATGGAAAAATATGTAATAACAATTAATTTTTTCTGAAAAAATAAGTAGTTGTGGTTGGTAAGAGAAAAAAATGAGAAAAAGTGAAATGAGAGAATAGTATGTTTTTTGGAAATTTTCATAAACAATTGTATATTTGGTTAAAAGATTTCTCCAGCAGAACGAAAATGAAATCCTTCCATATCCAATCACAGCCTTAGTTTCGGCCTTTTAATTTTCGTTCCCCTTATTCTTTTTTTTAGGGTGGCAATTTGGGTCATCGAGTCGTGTTCGTGTTTAATGTCGGGTTAATTTTAGGTTATGTTCAAAATATATTAAAAATTAAATAAATGTAAAATAGCATATCTTAAGACAAATTGATGACTTCATATCAGATTCGTGTTAGTTATTTTTGAGTTCGGGTTTCTCTCAATGACTTCGGGTTGGGTTCGAGTCTTGTTATCGGGTCATGTCAAGGATTGCGACACCTACTTTTTCTAGGAATGATAATAGGTGGGGACAGGGCTGGTATTGGACATACCATCCTCATCCCAGAATTTCATCTCGAATATCATCCCATATCATTCCCCACTTTGGGTATGTGAGATGGGGATAAGGAATTCCCGTTCGGGAAACAGGATCCCAGCCAGAAATCGGATCCCCATTTTATATTTTTTAATAAAAAGATCTGTAAAATAAATTACTTAAAATAATTAAAATAACATAAATCAATTCATAAAAGAAATAATCAGAACAACTAAAATTATATATACTTAAGAGTTTAGTTTTTAAAATTAATAAAATAAAATATTATAAATAGAATTAATATAACAATAGATAAATATAATATATATATATATATATATTTGGGAATGGGAATGGGAAATCGTTGTTTTATCTAAACAAGAATGAGGATTGGGACGAGGATGGGATGTAGGATATAAATACCATCCCCGTCTCATCCCCCGTCCTATCCTCCAGCTTAACCAGGGGATTTCGTCCCATATTTATTGGTACCAATGGAGATGGTTCCTCGCAGGAACATCCACACTTTTTTTGTTCCAACTGGAATAAATTATCTCATGCAAACATTGTTTGATAAATGGTTTTATCATGATTTTGATGATTTTGTTTTTATACCAAAACAATGTTTTTAAAGGTTGTCCAAATACTCCTAAATGATTTAAAATGGTTTTAATATTTTCCGGAGTATTTCCTCAAGTTTATTTTCGACAATATTGGACAACACATTTAATGATTTTATGTCAATGGGTTTTTACAATTGAAACTATGTTTCTAAATGTTGTCCTAATACTCCCGATTGGTCTAAAATGCTTTTACTATTTTTCGGAGTATTTATTGGAATTTATATCGGACAACACTTTTTGTGTTAATGTGTTATTTCATCAAAACCATATTTCTAATGTTGTCCTAAATACTCCCGATCGGTTTAAAATGTTTTTACGAATTTTTCGGAGTATTTCTTGAGGTTTATTTTTGACAAAAATTGGACCGGTCGACCAAAGAGGCGACCGGTACCTGGGTACAAGTTTCGTGAAACAGAAAACTTGAAACCCCCTGATGAATTTTGCTGTGTAATCTCTTTTCTGTTTTAACGCGCGACCGGTCGTCCTATGTATTGACAGCAAAATTCTGACCGTTTGACAGCAGACAACATTTCCTTAAATCATGGAGTTGATTTCTAACAGCTCTTTTCTTCAATTGTCTTGCAATTTTTTACAGAATTCAAGTCCCCAAGAGGAGCCTATCATGTACAAGACATCTCCTATAAATAGAGGAAGATTTGAAGCACAACAACAAGAGAGAACAACACAACACAACAAGATATACTCAAGCAAATACTTGGTCTTCTATCGTTATTATTCTTGTTGTAATTTGCCTAGATTTTCACTTTCACATCTTTGAGGTCTAGGCTATTCTTGATTACACTTGCACTCAATTGTATAATTCATTATCGAGTTGTAATCTTGAATTTTTGGGTAATCATTCAACACAAGATATCCTTGTGAGTGTTCTTGTGGTAAGAACACACTTGGGTGATCTAGGTGTTAGGTGTGAGAAGATTTTGGTAATCTTCTTGTTGAGGTGTTGAAGAATTTGGTATTCTTCAAGGTTGAAGATTGTGGTAATCTTCACAAGGTGCCGTTGGAGATTGTGGTAATCTTCAAGAGAGATTGTGGTAATCTCAAAGGTGGTGTTGAAGAAGAGTGTGGTGCTCTTCAAGGTGTTGTTGTAAGTTGGTGTTGTATTAATTTTGGTAATTAATAAAATCTTTTTTTCTTTTTGAAATCCATCCCGGATATACTGGGGTGGTAGAGGATTAGGCCATAGGTGGGTTGAACCTCTATAAATCGACGTGTGTTGTTTACATTCCGCACCTTCTATATTGTCTTGGCTTGTTTTGTTCAAAAAAGAGGGTATAATCGAAAAGATGGAGATAATCTATTCTCCCCCCTCTAGATTATCGTAGCCGCTTGGACTTACACGTGGTATCAGAGCCAAACTCTTTGGCAAGCTCGTTTCACATCGCGAGTGAAGAGGAACGATCGTCGGCTACGAATAAAGCTCATCTTACCGACACCTCCACCACCAAGCCACCACTATTTGATTCCAAAAATTATACATTTTGGAAAGAAAGAATGGAATGTTATTTACAAGGTTGCGGGTTCGATATTTGGAACATCGTCTTAAATGGAGAATCTATTCCAATGATAGACACACCATACACCTCCAAAGCTTTCAAAGAGCTCAATAATGAAGAGAAGAAAATCATCTCCTTAAATGGTAAAGCTCTCAATATTTTGTATTGTTCACTTACTAATTTGGAATATGAACATATTGTAGGAATTCGATCGGCACATGAAGTATGGCAAAAATTAGAAGCCATCTATGGAGTAATTGCAAATGAAAGGAGTCAAACAAAAGCATCTACTTCTCAAAGGGATACAAGTTCAAATCTAAGGAACAAGCCTTTTACAACTTCCAACTATGAAGTAGTCGAACAATGTTTTATGGGCATCGAAGAAGAAAACAAGGTCTGTCTTAAACCCTCTACTTCCTATGATATTGTCATTCAAAATGATTATAGTGATTTGCAAAATAATTTTGATGATCTTCAAAATGAATTCCAAAACTTACTATTTAAGTACAAAAATTTGAAAAATGAATTCAATGTTTTGAAAAATGAAAAGGATAGTTTATTTACTTCCTATGAATCACTATCATGTGCTCACACCACCACACTTGACAAGGTTAGAAACCTCGAAAAACAAAATAGTACTCTTGTTGAGGATATTAATTGCATGAAAAATGATTTATCAAAATCCAACTTGAGTACCAATAAATTGCCCAATGTTGTGAATGTTAATTTGAATAGTGAACTTGATCATGAGCCTATTATTGTCAAACATATGAAAAAGAATCGAGTTCCTATGCATGTTAGTAATATTACTTGCTTTTATTGCGGTAAAAAGGGTCATATGGTAAATACTTGTCGGGCTAGAAATAGTCCTAATTATTTTTGGAGACCTAAAAGTCTCAAGACTAATCCCAAAGGACCCAAGCACTTGAGGGTACTACAAAACAATGTTATATTATGTACCCGGCGAAATAATAATCGAAGAAAATTTATATCGCCAAGGAAACATCAAATGAACATCTCATTTGATCAAAGAAGGAGAAAATATTTTCAACAAAGTCAATTTCCAAGAAGATGATATAATCAAAAATGGGAAGAACACAATCCTTGGAAATGGCAAAGACATCATCAACAAGATGATTTTCCAAGAGAAAGACACTTTCGAAAATGGGAAGACCACAATACTTGGAAATGGAGCAACTGGAGAAACCACCATCAACATGAAGATTTTCAAACAGGAAGATATCATCAACAATGGGAACGGCACAACCCATGGAAATGGCGAAATTGGTAAACCGTATCTCCCTATTTAAATATGCATTTTATTTTTGCATGTTTTTATTTGTGTTTAAATTGCAAAATGATTTTTAAAATTTATAAGGTCTTCTATATATATTTATGTGTTTTTAAAATACTTTGAAAAATGAGACCTTACATGTTGTGGACTTAGACTTATATGTTTTTATCTCTTATGGATTTTTATAGCATTAGCATTGTTGTAATATCTCTCGTTGCTTAGCCTACACATGTATTATTATGTTTGTGCCAAATTTGGTTTAAGAATTGTGTAGAATTTACATATCTTTTTCAATGGCTATCTACTCGTAATATATCAAGAGAAATATGAACTTCGAGATACGCTCATTATTGTTCTTCATATCATAGACTCGATACATGTTGTGCCATATGCCTATGTGCCATTAAGAAGATGTTTTGTTTTTTGAAAAGGCATTATTTGACATAGCTTGTTTTATCCAAGATTTGTAAAGGATTATATTTTATTTTGATAAAACAATTGATCTACTAAGTTATGCATTTTATTGCACATATAAATGCCACTATTCTTGGATACTTATGTCAAACCTCTTGTTCATATGATTCTTGTAAATGAGGTCTCAACTATGTGCTCTCTTATTGTCAAATTTCAAAAGAGACCTTATGTACTATGCTCGTGTGCAAAATATCTTGTTAAGATTTTGCAGAAATTTGTGATATGTCGCAACAAGTTTGATGAACAAGACAAGGTTAGTAGCTCAATGATATTGTCAAGAAGAAGGTAATAATTTTGGTGTAATATTTGCACTCATAGCACATTTAGAAGTTATTTGCACTTTACTTGCCCATTCTTGTTTTGAGAAAATTTCAAGCTTTACCAAATGGATGTTAAATCCAATTTTCTAAATGGTTTTATTCAAATAGAAGTCTATCGGAGTTTAAAATTTTTAGGCCAAATGATTTTTATAAAAAGGCCTTGTACGGTTGATACAAGTACCCGTATATGGTTTGATAGACTTAGCTATTTTTGCAAAATAATTTTACAAAAGGTAAAGTTGATACTACACTTCTTGTTTTGAAAAAGGGCAAGGTTGTTTACTTGTGCAAATTTATGTTGATAATATTTTTGGTGCTACTAATGAATATTTGTGCAAGATATTTTTCCAAGTCAATGCAAGGTGAACCTAAGATGATCATGATGAGGGAAGCTCAAATTTGATCATTGGAATTCAAGTTCAACAATGCCAAGAAGGTGATTATATTCCACACTCAAAAGAAGAAGTGAGGCATTGAAGAAGAAAGAACCATGTCAACCTATATGGCCACAAATGTGAAAATTGACAATGGTTGAAGTAGGCATTGACAAACGAATTCGAGGTATGTTTATTCGTTTATTACTCCTTAGACTCGACATTCTATATGCCTTATGTCTATATGCTCGACTTAAAACAATCCCAACGAATCTCTTTAAAGTGCCGTTAAAAGAAATTTTCAAATATTTGTAAGGCACTTCTTCTTATGACTTGTTCATCCAAAGTTTTAAAACGTTATTATTTTTAGGGATAACAAGTCTGGTGATAATAAATTTTCAAAATATTGTTCGTCATAATCGAACTAAACATATTAAGATTCGATATTTTTTCAAAGGGATTGCATGTTTAACAAAAACTTGAGATGTGTTTAATTCCGTCTCAAGGATAACTCATGGACTTTTTAATCGCTCACCACCGAGTATTCTACCTCATTTTGAGCTTGATTATGACATAATGCATATTGAATGAGGTCTACGTTTGCATTTTGCACGTTTTCAAAACTTAGGGGCGAAAAATCGGATTTTGGATCAAACTTGAATTTGCATAAATGAAAAAGCGTGGGCTGAAGGAGCTGAGGCCGACCGGTCGCCCTAGCCTCCGACCGGTCGCCCAGCCCTCCAACCGGTTGCCCCTGCTGATTTTTCAGATAAAATGCTTTCTGTTTCCAAACTTAGCATTTTGGCATTTTTCTTCCTTTCTTCGTCCCCTTTGTCATTTGCACACACAATTCACTCCAAATGAGTTTTGTTGCATAAATTACATATTTTGGGGATTATATTGCTCGTTTATCATCATCATTGCTCGTTTTTACCGATTGAATGATAAGATTTCTCTTCCTTATCTCATTTGGGTTGAACCCTTGAGAACTTGGCCTATATGTATTTTCTTGATGAAATTTGTATATGTTTGTGATGAGATTGTTATTTATGATATATTGTATTGTGTTTAAACTGATTTGGTGATGAAAAACTTGGCTTGATTGCATTTACAAGGGCTATATATATCTTCTTCAATTTTTGACGCCCGCCAAGTGTTCGATAAAATGTCTCAATGAAAAATTCATCACCTACATGATTCTCTCGATTTCAAAAGCCTTGTATATTTATAGAAATCATGTTTTGCAAATCAAATGAGTTTTCATAAGCTTCTACAAGTCGTATGATCGACTCTTTCCTCCTATTTGGTCTATAAGCTTCAATGTTCAAATAGCTCGATACATCGGTTTAGTTACGCACTTTGATATGATTATATGATGTTTTTATCGTGCTAACATTCTTTTGATGATTCCAAAGGGGAGAAACAGGTTATAAGCTTATTAGCTCATAGAAGCTAAGTTAAGCTAAACAAAAGAAGCTATAAGCTATGGCTTCCTAAAGCCATAAGTTGTGCATTATACTTAGTCCAATTGTTGTATGTCCTAAAGCCATAAGTTGTGCATTATACTTAGTCCAATTGTTGTATGATGGACTTATATACTTGTCTAATGATGTTTTGTTGACAGGGGGAGCTTATAAGCTCTTGTACTTAAGATCAATATGTACATTACTCTTGTTGTGCATATTGATAGGGGGAGCTTTTGCTATATATGTTTGAATATCTCTACTCTCATCCTTGTGTTTATATTGCATGGAATGTTGTCGCTCACAACGGATAGTTCTCTTTAACCGGTAAAATTGTTTTGTTTTCAAAATTGACCTCGTTAAAATTGTTTTGGCTTGTAATCATCAAAAAAGGGGAGATTGTTTGATAAATGGTTTTATCATGATTTTGATGATTTTATTTTTATACCAAAACAATGTTTTTAAAGGTTGTCCAAATACTCCTAAATGATTTAAAATGGTTTTAATATTTTCCGGAGTATTTCCTCAATTTTATTTTCGATAATATTGGACAACACATTTAATGATTTTATGTCAATGGGTTTTTACAATTGAAACTATGTTTCTAAATGTTGTCCTAATACTCCCAATTGGTCTAAAATGCTTTTACTATTTTTCGGAGTATTTATTGGAATTTATATCGGACAATATTTTTTGTGTTAATGTGTTATTTCATCAAAACCATATTTCTAATGTTGTCCTAAATACTCCCGATCGGTTTAAAATGCTTTTACGAATTTTTTGGAGTATTTCTTGAGGTTTATTTTCGACAAAAATCGGACCGGTCAACCAAAGAGGCGACTGGTACCTGGGAACAAGTTTCGTGAAACAGAAAACTTGAAACCCACAAAAATGGTCAGGGTGACCGGTCCCCATAGGGGGCGACCGATCGAGCCCCCCAAGGACCGGTCCCCCTGATGAATTTTGCTGTGTAATCTCTTTTCTGTTTTAACGCGCGACCGGTCGCCCTATGTTTTGACAAAATTACGAAATTTCACCGTTTGACAAAGACAACATTTCCTTAAATCACGGAGTTGATTTCTAACAGCTCTTTTCTTCAATTGTCTTGCAATTTTTCACAGAATTCAAGTCCCCAAGAGGAGCCTATCATGTACAAGACATCTCCTATAAATAGAGGAAGATTTGAAGCACAACAACAAGAGAGAACAACACAACACAACAAGATATACTCAAGCAAATACTTGGTCTTCTATTGTTATTATTCTTATTGTAATTTGCCTAGCTTTTCACTTTCACATCTTTGAGGTCTAGGCTATTCTTGATTACACTTGCACTCAATTGTATAATTCATTATCGAGTTGTAATCTTGAATTTTTGGGTAATCATTCAACACAAGATATCCTTGTGAGTGTTCTTGTGGTAAGAACACACTTGGGTGATCTAGGTGTTAGGTGTGAGAAGATTGTGATAATCTTCTTGTTGAGGTGTTGAAGAATTTGGTATTCTTCAAGATTGAAGATTGTTGTAATCTTCACAAGGTGCCGTTGGAGATTGTGGTAATCTTCAAGAGAGATTGTGGTAATCTCAAAGGTGGTGTTGAAGAAGAGTGTGGTGCTCTTCAAGGTGTTGTTGTAAGTTGGTGTTGTATTAATTTTGGTAATTAATAAAATCTTTTTTTCTTTTTGAAATCCATCCCGAATATACTGGGGTGGTAGAGGATTAGGCCCTAGGTGGGTTGAACCTCTATAAATCGACGTGTGTTGTTTACATTTCGCACCTTCTATATTGTCTTGGCTTATTCTGTTCGAAAAAGAGGGTATAATCGAAAAGATGGAGATAATCTATTCACCCCCTCTTGATTATCGTAGCCGCTTGGACTTACAAACATGTTAAAATGTAATATACGTGGAATAAAGAAAAGTAGAATATGAACTTAAAAATTTATAAGGTGGTCAAGTATCGCAAAAACTAAAAATGGATGCTTGCGTAGCCAGCCGACTCTATTACCCTTAGACCAACTTTTTTTCCCCTAGCCCAACTATTTTTTTCCAATTAAACAGTTATATATTTTTTTTAATTTTTTTACCTTAGAAAAAATAAAAAAAAAATATTTTGGGAGGGGCCGGGGCCAGGAGGCCCCCTAGATTCGCCCTTGGTCATGCTTTGAACATCTCAATAGTCTGTATAAACCTCACAAAAGTCAAATTTGTAGTATATGTTTTAATGGTTTCATGCATTTTGATAGGAGGTCAAAATTGTCCACCTACCTTTTTTTTTAATATTTGTTTCTAAACATAAATACGTTGACTCGAGAAAAGAAACAAATAATAGGTGGAAGTGTTTTCAGTAATTTTTTTTATTTGAAAATAAGTGTTTTCAGTAATTGAAAGCTCCAAAAAGGGAATTAATGAAAAAAGAGAAGCATCATATTGTTAGACCATTCTTTCAAAATTAACTTAGGGCTCATGGTATAAAAAATTACCTCTTCCTTAACAGAATGATGGTACAGAACATTACCATCATGTTTCAAAAAAAAAAAAAAAAAAAAAAAACCATTACCATCATTCATTCTTCGTAGTTAAGGCAAGTACCCAGAAGCATATGAAGTCAATGCTCCCATGATCAATTGACCAGAACATAACTTTAACCTTTTCGTGTTCCAAACTTACAATATCCATTATGTATCTTCGTTTTCTTCATTTTTCCTTAGACTAATTTCAAAGATTGTTATGATTTTAAATTGATTACAAAACTATTGGGCATATTTCGCACCAAATTAATCGAACATTGAGAGCCAAGAATCCAAGTTACATAAGAGGCCCAAGCCCAAGTGATTCGGAGACATTAAGATTTAAGAACATGTTTAGAGTCAGTTTTAAAATGGACTTTTATTAGACTCAAAAAGTCCGTTTGAGATTTTTTAGGTGTTTGACAGTTTATATTGGTGGACTTTTGAAATAAGTCACATTTTAAAAAGTTTGTAATCAGTAGGAAAATGTGACTTCTCAAAATCCGATTCCGGCACTTTTAATTGGACGCTACCAAAAACTGATATTTTTCTATTTTATTCCTTTTGTTTCTATTTAAATTATCATCATTGCACAGAAAATCTTTCCTACCTTGGAAACACTATCAAGGGCATTTTAGCTATTTCTTCTAATTTTGATTTTTTTTAGTCTAGTTTTGTTAAGCGTAAGGGAAATTCTTGAGCGCATCATCTAGCTCGCATGGTTTTCTCCCTTGATGGTTTAGAGTAGGTAGTCGGAGATGCGCCTAGTCAATTACTGAAAATTGTAATGGTGGAAGCCTCCTCGGTTTCTTGATTTATAACATTCTTTCTTCCTCGAACAAAAATAATAAAATATCATCATTAATCTGACCCTAATAAATTTTTGTAATTTCTCCTAAGGTAATTTAAAAAAATGATTTTCATCTAAACATATGTTACTAATGTAATTGAACTTTTTTAAAAGACACTTAACAAAAGTCCATTATTATTTAGATGAAATTTTATTGCAAAAATATTCCGGACGTGCACTAAATAATAAATATTAGCCAGATAAGGCAGTCACACCTAATTTTTAGACCATTAGAGCACCCACAATGGGGTGGTTCAAGTTCAAGTTTTTGAACTTAAACTTGGTTGTTACCAATGTGGGAGGGTTCATAGTTGCAAGTTCATGTTTTTGGTTCAATATATTCAACTTGTTACATTGCCACCTCATTTTCTTTTCTCTTTTTAATGTTTTATTTATTTCTTCTAATTTATTTAAATTCTTTAATGGCAGATTTTTTTTATTTATTTGGAAATGCAGTTTTTTTACTTTTTTTCACAGATTTTTTTGGGCAGTTTTAATGGCAGTTTTTTGGGGTTAATTGTTTTTTCATAGTTTTAATGACATTTCTCTATTTATTAAGAAAATCTTTAATGGTTATTTTTATTGAAACTTTTATTACGATGGATGCAAATTAAATTAATTGTATATAAATATTTTAGTAAAATTATTGAAGATTATGTGCAAAAATAACAAAAAATACATAGTAAACCTAATAAAAAGAAAAACATCTATATCTATATATATAAAGCAACCTATTTCTATATTTGTTTTCCCACTTAAACGTAGTTGCTAAAATCGATTTCTGACCTTTTTCTTGCTGATTTTCGATTTATATGGAATGGTTCATAATATGGAAATGTTTGACCTTTTTTTGCTGATTTTTTGTTGCTGGTTTTCGATTTACATGGAACGGTTCATAATATGGGAATGTTTGACCTTTTTCTTGTTGATCTTTTGTTGCTGATTTTCGATGTACATGGAATGGTTCATAAAATAGGAATGTTTGACCTTTTTGTTGTTGAATCTTTGTTGCAGATTATTATCATTTAATTTATAAATTGGAAAAGTAAAACTGAATCTTGATCGAAACTGAATATCCATTGGATAATTAAGACATTGATTTTAAAACATTGACCGAGACTGAATCTCCTTTGCATACTTAAGACATTGATTTTAAAACACTGATTTTTTGCAGTCTTAAAAAAATTAATTACTTTATTTAAACATTTTTTCAATCCTCAAAAATTATACTTCTTTATTTAACCATAATTTAAAAATTTTCGGAATCATAAAAAATCTGGTAAAAAAGGAAAATTGATGCCTATAAATATTAGATGCTTGATCGGTTATTTACACATTCAAGTAAGCTGCAGAATTAAAAGTCGTGTACTTTTTATCTTCATTCATTCATTGTTGAACAAAAAACACTATGACCCCTATGTTCAGCCATATTCGCGATGTAAACAATAGTAAAACTCAAATGAATCACAGTTTCGGGCAGCAAACGCACAAGGGATAAAATTACTGCAGCTGGTATTATATATTTTTTATTATTTAGTATTATATATTTACGTTGTGTTATGGGTTTAAATTATCAGTTTATAGTTGGGTTGCATTAGTATAAATTATTTTTCATTAATTGTTAACTTATATGTGCATATAATTGACACCAGCAGTTCATGCCTCTTTGTGTTATGTAATTCACACCAACAGTTCCTACTTCTTTGTGTAATATTTTCACATAACATGCAAGACGAAAAAAAAATTGTGAATTAATTTATCTATATTAAAAAATTGATATAAAACTGAAAATGCACATATTTTTGACCTTTTTGAAATATTTTACTATGCTATGATAAGCAAAGGTCAAATAATAAGCCAAGAATAATTGAAAATAGATTAAATCGACATTGCATAAACAATTAAGAAATTAAAACATGAAATGTGTGTTATTTTTTTCTTTGTCAAAACATGTCCATATCTTAAGAGGAAATCTGTAATTCTTTTTTTTTTATACATCATTTTTCAATCATATTTACAGAACAAGAAATTGCATCCACTGAATTCTAGATGGTGAAAACAAAAATAAATATAGTTTAACAATAATCCGTTAATAATTTTCTATTAAACAAATGAATCGAAGCAGAGACATCCTTTTCGAAATGAATATTCCTAGCAAATTAACAAAACATGCAAATCAAGATTATTTAACTTCAATCGAATATTGCCAGTCTTCAAACCAGAAATTATATTTTTGAATGTAAAATTCCTAAAATATATAAACATAATAAAAAAAATTTAATTTTAAAAATGAAAATAAACGAATACATTCATTTAAGTAAGAAAACAAACTGAAATCAGGAAAACAAGGATGAATAAGACGAAATACTTATCTTTTGTTGTATAATCTCCTTGATCTTAGACGAAGATGTGTCATTTTCTAATATAATAATCCTTAGATGTCAAACCTGGAAAAAAAATGGTTAAATAATCCCAAAAAAGCACAAAACAAAGAAAAATAGTGAATATCGACTTCTTTGTTTACGGTTTTTCCATATCCGAGAACAACAAATATTCAAAAATAAAAATATATTAAAAAATAATAGCCCTTAGATGTCAAACTTGGAATAAAATAAAATACTAATTAAATAATCCGAAAATAACACAAAACTGAGAAAAATATGGAAATGCGACTTATCTTTACTTAAGTTTTTTTCCGGATCCGAGAACATCAAATATTCAAAAATAACAACATATTTAAAAAAAGGTTTTATTTGTGAAGGTTAAAACATCATCCATTGTATTCGTCAAATTTGGATAAAGACTCATGCCATGAAAAATCTGATCTGGTAAATGAAAACGAATGAGTTGCTTTGATTTTTTTTTTTTGAGAAATGAAAACAAAATCGCGACTGAAAATTAAAATGAATAAAAAATTAATTGACAACGATAATACATACAAACATAACAACATATTGTGAAATAATCGATTAATTTTTTTTTCTAGAAAACCAAATGAAATGAATAAGAGAGGTGAAAAGAGGTTCGTAAAATGAAGAAGTGACCCACCAAACAAACCCTACGTCCAGAATGTTCTTTGTTTTTTCATTTTATATTTTTCGCTTTTTTTTTCATATTTTCTGAGTCGTCAATTACATTACACGTGTCATGATCATGTGCTTTAACATTATGCAATGTAATGTGTTGATGATTACCCTAACGGACAACTGTGTATGAGGCTTGAATATGGCCTTTTTGGGCGAATGGGCTTTTATATTTTATTATAGGGTCTATTATTATTTCATTTTGAAAAAAGGCATGTGTTAAATGTTTACAGATTAAATTATATAAAAAGGAACAATTGAATATAATACATTTTGTTAATTATAAATCACAATTGTACTGTTAAAAAAATTAAATAAATACCTTAAAATGTATATAAATGAAATTCTTAAAAATAAATAGATAATGTGCAGGAAAAGAATTCGTATAACTTATTATCTATAAATTAAAAAATATTAAATCTTAATAAAAAATATTTATTATTTAATTGTATGTTAATTTAAAATAATAATTCATGATGTTATTTTTATATATTGTATTAGTTTGTGGTTGTTAAATATTTTTATTTCATTTATTGGTTAATTATTTTTAAATAAAATGGTTAAGATATATATAAAGTTTAGTTGCATTTAATTATGATAAAGTAGATATTTTGAAAATTTTCATATGTGTTTAAAATAATAACTTAAAATTATTTCTTCATAAAAATACTATTTTCAGTTATTTTTGAAAATATTAAAAAATATATCTTATAATTACACAATATGTTATTTATTTAGTTTTCCATATATTAAAATTACTGATAAAATGTTATCATTTTTATTAATTATTATCAATATAAACAAACAAAATAAACACAATGAAATAATTATTATTATATAATTATTGTTAACTTAATAAAATAAAAGGACAATAAAAAAAGCAAACGATTAGTGCGGTGTACAAAGAAATATTTTAAAATTTGTAATTTTTAAATGTAGTGCTTTAATTTGATCAATTTGTTTGAAATATGTTTTTATAGTTTTATATTTTATTAATTAATATTATTATTTTATATCGATCCAATTTATATTGTCAAACACAACAAACCTCTTATGCTCCAACACTATCTTACACATGTTATCTGATTCGAACGAAATGCACCCCGTGCATCGCACAGGCAATATACTAGTATATAAAAAGAGAAGTCGGTGGAAATAGTATGTTGAAATTTTTCCGCCCTTTTGCAGTTACTATAATAATTAATAAAAATATGTGTAAAATAATAATTAATAGATATTTGGTATTTCATTATTTTGATAGTCAACTATCTTTAAATAATCACATTTTTAAAATGATATAAAAATAGAATTATGTAAAATTAGCTTTCCAAATCTCTGTGTGTACTGCATTAATTATTATATTTATCTTTTTTTTTTAAAAAATAATAACTTTTTTATTTTTGATCCGTTACTAACGTATAATATATCAAATTAATTATCTTTTTATGTTCTTAAGTTTGGCAACCAAATTGCATACATTTATAATAAAAACATAATAAATAAATAAAATATAAGAATATTTACTCATTATTTTGTAATTTGTAATATATATATATATATATATATATATATATATATATATATATATATATATATAGGGGGAGGATCAAGGGAGACCAGTTTTATAGGTGAGACACAATGGACTCATCCCATCCATCCACCATTATTAATCAATGGGTGAGATTTAATGGATAAACATAACATTAATGATTTATTTTAATTAAGATAAGGGTATTATAGTCAACAAACAACCATATTCTATTGCCCATGGAAACCAAATCTTCTCACGCTGATTCTCCTACTCTCTCACACCATCATTCATTCGAGAATTGAGAATTACACAAATCTCTGGAAATCACATCGATCTCCATAACCATAGCTCAAAGACACAAAAACACATAAAAATTGTGAAATAATATGGCATCAAATCTATTTGAAGAATCATCACAAACTACATAACATTCTGCAACAATGGAGGTTAAAGAACTCAGCTTCAATGAAGAACCAGATGAAGGTATGTAAAATCTATCGAATAGGATGAAAATCGAATACTCATGAGTACTGCTTATACAATATAAGTACACTACATATGTTGAAAAATTGAGTTTCAAAGCAGAACCAGTACAAGGTAAATTACATTCAAATCTTAAAAACTGTAAAAGTTACAACGAAGAAGATGAAGTTCGAATACTAGTGAGTACTGGTATATAAATAAAATATAATGCATTTATAGTATAATTATGATATATACATAGCAATGTTTTATTGCATAAATATTCTCTTCACACATAGACAAATGTAATATTATGGTTTTTGTAGTATAAATATCAGTGTACCATTGTATATATATCATGTGTTTATTGTGTATACATGGATGAACTAATGCATAGTTACTCTTGCAATCATAATCAGGCACGGGGAAAAACAGGGGGGCTATATAGGATTTGGTTTTTGGTGCATATAAAGCAATGGAATACTTCATATATAGAACAAGTACATTGTATAGTTTTGTTTGCCACAGGCAATGATGATATAAACCCCAGACAGAGGCTTGTCATATCTCTAGGATCTACCAAATACTGGATCCCTAAGATTGAGCAGGAGAAAATACCTCGAATTGGAATACAATTCAATACATTAGATGATGGTATTCAATTCTATCAGAATTATGGATCAACCAGTGGTTTTGATATACGTAGGAGTACATCTAGATGCTATAAAAATAAAGCAATATGTGTGCAGTACATTGTTTGCAGCCGAAAAGGTTACAAAAACATTAGTAACTGCCTTCAAGATAATTCAAATGCAGACGATGAGGGGGGTAAAACTAGAGAAAGCCGGAAAAGATTATCCGGTCATGTTGGGTGTCGTGCAAGATGTATATTTTAACACACAAATGCCAATACATACGTGATCAAGCAATTCGAGGAGCGTCACACACATTCTATGAGATCCGAACCATACAAACAATTTCTTCGAGTAAACAGAAATCTGAGTTTTGGACAAAAGAAATTCATCATAGACTGTACTAAGGCAAACATTGGAACAACAAAAACTCATAGACTATATAGCCAAATGGTTGGAGGAAAGTCACAAATTGGTGCATTGCAAATAGATTTCAAAATTTTCAAAAGGGACTTGAAGGCTTACATATGCGGCACTGATGCACAAATGATAATAAACAATTTCCAAAAGAAGAAAGATGTATGCCTGGGTATGACCTTCAATTATGCTGTTGATGAAAACGAGTAGCTGACAAGGTTGTTCTGGGCAGATCCAATATCGATTCAAAACTACACCATCTTTGGTGACGTCATCTCGTTCGATGCTACATACAACACAAATAGGTGAAATGCATAACCCTGTGTACTGCATATATATGTTGCAACGTTTATATAGATATTATAAAAATGCTGCACAACTATATTAAATGTGGTTCTTAAACATTCTTATAACTAGTACTGCACATATATATATTTAATACTGCACATATATAAATATAACTCTGAACATTTATATATTAAGTTCTGCATAAAACAAGACCAACTGCACTGAGCACTAATTTATTGATGTCTTCAGGTACAAAATAAATTTCGTGCCATTCACCAGGATTGATAATCATCGACGCTGTATAACATTCGCAGCAGAGTTAATATTAAAAGAGAATGAGGAATCATATGTTTGGTTGTTCCAAAGTTTTTTGAATGCAATGGGTTGAGAGCCACACTACATTGTCACCGACCAAGATCCCACAATGAAGAATGCATTTCATGTTGTTTTTAAAAAGGTAAGACACAAATTATGTATGTGGCACATAATGGAAAATGTGAGCTCGAAAGTAGGCCATCTACTGTGCAGGAATGAAAAATTCATGTGGAGGCTCAATTCTGTTGTTTGGGACCAATATCATGAGCCGTTTGATTTTGAAAAAAAATGGCAAATCATGTGTGATTTTCAATTAACAGATCATCCATGGTTTAAAAAAATATATGATATTAGGCAAAGTTAGAACCCCGCATATTCCAGAGACGTGCCAATGGGCGGGTTGCTACGAACTACTTTAAGGTCTGAGAGCGCCAATAGTTGGTTTGGAGGGTTCACAAACCCTCAAGTCAATTTGGTTGAATTTTTTATGCACTTTGGCAGCGCTATGGAGGCACAACGACATGCAATTGACAAATTGAACAAGGAATGTGAGGCTTCTAGTCCAAAATGCATGACACCATTGGACATTGAAAAATAGGCAAGAGTGTACACGCACACAGTTTTTGCTGACATAAGCGAAGAAATTAAAGAGGTTTGTTACACGTGTTCAGTTGTACAAATCACCAGTGATATTGGATATAGTACTTACTCGATCAGAGACGACAATGGTGGCATTTTTGAAGTCATGTACAGAGACAATGAAACAGTGACATCATGTACATGCAAAAAGTTTGAGCAAGATGGACTAATATGTCGCCATATATTCGTTATTTTCAAAAGTCTAAAGACGATACCTGCAAAATACCTACCCACAAGGTGGATGAAAGCAACCTCTTTGATACAATCTACAAAATTAGGATGTTTGTACCAACTTGAAGGGGGATAAGAGGCAAACAGAGCTTTGAACAACATATGGGCATAATTTCATTGTTGCATTGGGTTTGCACATGGCAGAATAGACAGGATAGAAGAACTGTCCGGATAATATCGACTCAACAAAAATAAGATGTTGTCCGAGCAAGCAATTGACGCCACCAAGGCAAGTAATTATGGAAACCTATTGTGGCTCCACATCGGAAATAGACATTACGGTATTACCACCAAAATAAGCAAAAAACAAAGAGAGTGGAAGCCGAATAAAAAACTGTCTGCAAGGCCAAAAAGAAAAAGCGATCAAAGCAAGCACTAAGCTAAAGAGACGATGCGGGACATGTGTGATGTTACAACACATAACAGTCGAACATGCCCTAAAAGAACTACAATGTTGTCATAGTACTTATTTTGTTTGATACAATTTACAATTGTTGCATTTTTTGACATTCTGAATCTATTATATGTCTATTTGATTTTGCAATGATTTCTAAGTACACATTAGATTTACACCAAAATGTTCAGTTCTGGTAATATTTTCATCAAAATTATACTATTTATGCAGTGAATGTCCAATAAATATGCATCCTCAGTTTGCCCCAATAAATTTACATACGTGCTGAAAGTGTCTGATAAATATGCAACACATCATAACTAAATATGCAATGCACCATAACTAAATATGCAGTAACTTCAAAACATGCCAACTACAAAATCATATAGTACATACACTGGTATTTATGCAACACAATGATAATAACTATGCACAATGTGTACAATGACTATATACTCTGCGAAACCGGCAACAAAATAAAACTAATTATAGATTCATGAACACAACAGTGATACATTTCCATTCGTTTTTGCCAAAAAAAAATCATCACATTGACCAAATATCCACTGCTTCATAATTCTAATACCAAAACTACTACGTTGCTACATATCTAAATACTAAATACCACTAAGTACCAGTTAGATGTAAACATTCAATACAAAGTTGCACAATTAAAAAGCCACCAAAACAGAAAATTATCCAGAACAACAAATCCCCAAAATACAAATTTTTCAATACATCTTTTCATTAGACAAGGAATAAAACTAAATGTTTTTCTTTCCGGCCGAGAATTTCTTTGCCTCTGCCATGTTCAACTCCCTTTGCTCGTTCAGTTCTTCTTGAACAATAGCACAACAATACAATGTCCTTAGTTTTGTCATCAGAGATGTGTTCCCCTTCTCAAGGCCAACATTCCAATTCCTCATACCTCCCCTCATGTATGTCTCCATATGTCGCATTGCGAATACGCCATAATCAGTTTTGTTCTCCGAGTCCCTCCATGACATCGCAAGCCTAATAGATTTGGCTTTTTCCACGGTATAAGATGATTGATAGCATGCACGGGCTAGAAGGTATTGGGAAAATAGTCGAATCTGCATATAAACAAAAATTAAATATTCATGCATCATAGTAAAAGTAAATATGCATCACTAATATTATAATTATACAGAAAATAAAACAATTTTGTATTCTTAAAACATTACTTTAAAATATTAAGTTAATAAACTACATATGCAATATTATTTAACTAAGTATGCAACAAAAATACATTAAATATACATACACTCACATACCAGACCATATCAATCCCACAAAAATGAAGTACATATGCAATAAACAAACACTAAAAATGCGACAAATTAAATACAAATATTCATTGAATCTGCACACAGACAACAAACTCACCAACATATTCGGGATATGCTTGTATTTTTCGCAATCAACCCCTCCAACCGACTAGTTATCCAGAATGTGACATACCCTTTTTTTATATCGAAACAAATCACATAAATGTGCTCACTCTTGCAGATGGGAAAGAAGAACTAGAAAAAAAAGAAATTAATCTACATTTAAGAAAAAATAAATAATAACAAACGAGCTTAAAAACGCGCTTAAACAATAATACCATTTCAATCAACTGCAATCTGCTCGCGTTGAAATCTCCGAATTCAACATCCAAATTTCGTGAAAACAATGCAATATAGCGTCGCAAAGAACCTCCAGCCCTCAGTTGTTCCTTTGCAAAAGGATAGACCATATGTCAATAACTGAAACGCTAATATAAGATCCCAGCCTCATAGACTCAAAGTCTTCCATCATCAGAATCCGATCGCCAAAATTGAAGATGATATCATTCCTACTTATATAAAAAACAATATTACAACAACATAAATAGAACAAATGGTCAACTAAAATATAATAGACAACAAGAAACTCAAATAAAACATTACATACTTTTCTCCCTATGGATTCTCAAAAATCCATTTCGAAATCATACTGTGGTTCATGTTGAGCTTCTCCGTCATGTCACCTTGTCTTGCACGATACGGCGATGATAGAACCTCTGTTTTCCGTGGATTCCTGACACTCTTCCTTGGATCGCCCCCTCCATGTTGGAGCTTTAGCACGACCAGCAACCTGACGAACCTTAGCACCAACACCAATATCAGCATTAAGCTTCTTGTCAACTTCATCACCAACAATGTTACTTGTTTCCCCCTGCCATCACACAAAATCACCAAAAACAAATAATAATTCCATAAAGTATAATATAAAAAAATAAACACACAACAACAAAAATATAAAAACAAAACTTATAGCCTGAACTTTGCCACCAGTTTCATCTCCTACAACACCGTGAACAACCGTTTCATTGTCCACATCAGGGACAGTAGCCTTGGATATTTCCACCTACAAGCATAACAAAAACACAAATATTATATTCTATTTTATCAATGGCAAAAAAAACATTTAAACAACATAAATTATGAAAAACTTACAACCGGAACATTGTCTCCATCCACATTCCATTCTTCCTCCGCCTCTGAATTTCCCTGATCAAAGTGTCGTGACGTCTCCAAGACAGCGTCCCAAATAGGATTATCAAAATCCTGTGTCACACCAAGACTAAAACTTAGAGCATCATCATACCACTTCTTAAACTCCTCCCTCCGCAACAATGCATCTTCCACCTTCTCCAAAGCAGAAATGTTTTCAGCGTTGTTCAAAAATACCTCATTCTGCTGTGTTTCACTTCCTCCACCTTGATCTTCACTTGCTTTTCCACTATTAAAACAAATAAACATCTAAGCAACCTCCTCAATTTTACCAAAATCAGGATTATCTGAAAAGCCCCCCGGAGCATTATTGACCAATGAAACGATGTCAACAATATCCGTCGCTATACGGGCCAACTTAGCCAACATCTTCCCAGCATACCCCTATCTAAAATGGTAAATCATAATTTATATGATATACCATCTTCAATTCTAAATATAACATACTAAATATGCAGTGTTTGTGTGCTAATTATACATCAAACATACTATAAATATGCAAACATCTTAAACAAAAGTGTAAGTTCTAATTATTACAAAGAAACAAAATTATCTACGCAATGACTGTTAAGTAAATATGCATTATAAACATACTAAACATGCAGACTTAATTGAGCCAACATATGCACTGGAATATTATTGCCTATATATAAAATATGCAATAACTATTCTCTAAATATGCATGATATCCACAATAACATGCAATAAATTAATTCAACATACAAAACACATTGGGTTCAAATTTATAAAACATCAAAGTGCATGTAAATGTACCTGAACATCATCAGCCTTAGAAGATGACCCAGACACACTCATTCCCTTGTCAGCACCACCCGCCACACATTCAGGAACAACCTCAGACGGGCCTTCACCATCAAACAACCCGTCAACATATCCCAAGCCAAAGCCACCATGATCAATCTCAATCTTGCACCTCTCCTTTAATAACTCAGAACTCAAAGCCAACATGATTGGGACTGTTCTAGGAACGTCCCTTATCAACATAACCACTCTATCAATGTACAAACCCCGTTAAAATAAAGCCATGTAACACACATAAGATAATTAAACAACTAGCAAAAAAATATATAGAAAAAATACAAAACTCACAATCAAAAAAAGCAGAGGGCCGTTGAACTGAGCCTTGATTGACGACTCCCATATCCCTGTTCGCAACCAATGTTTTCAAGGTATACTCACACCAATTTAGCTTCCTAATATTTGTAACATCACCCAAACACTTCATAATCAGGGGATTCACATAACCACATTGTACCGTACCGACTATAATACTATCCACCAAAGCAATAAAGTGCCTCCTAAACCACACACCACCATCCGTATCCGCTATCATTCTCTGACAAATAGTCTCGGGAGTAATTTTATAACCACCCTTAGGGGCCATGTCAAAACAACTGTGCCACTCATCTGTTTGATACATGTTTTTATCTTAATTTGGATGATTTTATTTTGTCACCAAAACAATATTTTTAAAGGTTGTCCAAATACTCCTAAATGATTTAAAATGGTTTTAATATTTTCCGGAATATTTCCTCAAGTTTATTTTCGACAATATTGGACAACACTTTTAATGATTTTATATCAATGGATTTTTACTTCTAAACAAGGTTCCTAAATATTGTCTAAATACTTCTGATTGGTTCAAAATATTTTTACTAAATTTTCGGAGTATTTCTTGAGTTTTATTTTCGACAAAAATTGGACAACATTTCTGTCTCAGTAGTCGACCGGTCGCCCTATAGGGCAACCCGTGCACTGAAGATGATTTTTGAAACAGAAAAGAGACGGATGAAAAATGTCGCAGTCGACCGGCCGCTCACAGGCGTCGACCGGTCGGGCGACCGGCCCCTGTCGACCGGTACACTACAAGTTCGTGTCGAAACAGAACTTGGACCTTGCATTTTTGAGTTAGGGGGGGACCGGTTGAGATAGGGGTCGACCGATCGGCCTATGTCGACCGGTCGCCTGTTGAAATTTTCAAAGTGTTCTTCAATTCTCTTATTTTTGTGCGGCCAGTGCATCTGGCATTGACATTGACAAAAAAATATGACCGTTTGACAAATGACACATTTCCTTAAATTGTGGGATTGATTTCTAACACTATATTCTTGATTTTAATTGTATTTTTCTGTAGATTTTCAATCCCCAAGAGGAGCCTATGCTTGATCAATCATCTCCTATAAATAGAGGAAGTTTTGGAGCAACCAATACAACAATTGAGATACAACACAACAAGATACACTTCAAGCAAATACTTGGTCTTTCATTGTTATTATTCTTGTTGTAAATTTGCCTAGCTTATCACTTTCACATCCTTGAGGTCTAGGCTATTCTTGATTACACTTTACACTCAAATTGTATTATTCATTATTGAGTTGTAATCTTGATTTTTGGTTATCATTCAACACAAGATATCCTTGTGAGTGTTCTTGTGGTAAGAACACACTTGGATGATCTAGGTGATAGGTGCAAGAAGATTGTGGTGATCTTCTTATTGAGGTGTTGAAGAATTTGGTATTCTTCAAGGTTGAAGATTGTGGTAATCTTCACAAGGTGTCGTTGAAGGAAGATTGTGGTGATCTTCAAAGGGAGATTGTGGTAATCTCCAAAGGTGTTGTTGAAGAAGAGTGTGGTGCTATTCAAGGTGTTGTAAGTTGAATTTATATTAATTTTGGTAATTAATAAAATTCTTTTTCTTTTTGAAATCCATCCCGGATATACTGGGGTGGTAGAGGATTAGGCCCTAGGTGGGTTGAACCTCTTTAAATCGACGTGTGTTGTTTACATTCCGCACCTTTATTATTGTCTTTGAGCTTTCGGTTCGAAAAAGAGGGCAAAATCGAAAAGATGAAGATAATCTATTCACCCCCCCTCTAGATTATCGTAGCCGCTTGGACTTACAAGTGGTATCAGAGCCAAACTCTTTGGCAAGCTCGTTTCACATCGCGAGTGAAGAGAAACGATCGTCGGCTACGAACGAAGCTCAACTTTCCGGCACCTCCACCACCAAGCCACCTCGGTTTAATTCCCAAAAATTTATATTTTGGAAAGAAAGAATGGAATGCTATTTACAAGGTTGCGGGTTCGATATTTGGAACACCGTCATCAATGGAGAATCCATTCCAATGAAAGATACACCACACACCTCAAAAGGCTTCAAAAAGCTCAATGATGAAGAGAAGAAAATCATCTCCTTAAATGGTAAAGCTCTTAATATTTTTCATTGTTCACTTACCACTTTGGAATTTGATCATGTTGTAGGTATTCGATCGGCACATGAAGTATGGCAAAAATTAGAAGCCATCTATGGAGTATTTGCAAATGAAAGGAGTCAAACAAAAGCATCTACTTCTCAAAGGGATACAAGTTCAAATCTAAGGAACAAGCCTCTTACAACTTCCAATTACGAAGAAGTTGAATATTGTTTTATGGGTATCGAAGAAGAAAACGAGATATGTCTTAAACCCTCTACTTCCTATGATATTGTCATTCAAAATGATTATAATGATTTACAAAATGATTTTGATGAATTACAAAATGAATTCCAAGACTTACTTGTTAAATACAAAAATTTGAAAAAGGAATTCATCGTTTTGAAAAATGATAAGGATGGTTTATTTACTTCCTATGAATCACTATCATGTGCTCACACCACCACACTTGATAAAGTGAGAAATCTTGAGAAAGAAAATAGTACTCTTGTTGAGAATATTGATTGCATGAAAAAGGATATATTAAAATCAAACTTGAGTACCAATAAAATGTCCAAAATTGTTGATGTTCATAATTGTGATAAAGGACTTGATCATAAGCCTAATGTTGTTAATCATATGAAAAAGGATCAAGTCACTATGCACGCTGGTCATTATGCTCCTAGAATTATTACATGTTTTTATTGCGGTAAAAAGGGTCATACGGTAAATACTTGCCGGGCTAGAAATAGCTCTAATTATTGTTGGAGACCTAAAAGTCTCAAGACTAATCCTAAAGGACCCAAACACTTAAGGGTACCACAAAATAATGTGTTATTAGGTACCCGGTGAAATAATGATCGAAGAAAATTCATACCGCCAAGAAGACATCAAATGACCGTTTCATTTGATCAAAGAAGGAGAAACTATTTTCGACAAAGCCAATTTCCAAGAAGAGGATATAATCAAAATAGGGAAGAACACAATCCTTGAAATGGCAAAGACTTCATCAAGAAGAAGAGACCATCAACAATGGGAAGGTAACAAACCTTGAAATGGAGCAATCAAAGAAGTCATCATCAACAAAGAGACTTCTCAAAGGGAAGATATCATCAACAATGGGAACGACACAACCCATGGAAACGGCGTAATTGGTAAACCGTATCTCCCCATTTATATATGCATTTTTTCTATGCATGTTTTTATTTGTGTCTTAATTGCAAAATGAGTTTTCAAGTATTTATTTTTAATTTAGGTCTTTAGTATATTTGAGAGTTTCATAATTTTTTTTGGAGACCTTGCATGATTTTCTAAAACTCCTGTGCATTTAATTAGACTTATGTGGCTTATTATCTCTTATGAAATCTTATAGCATAAGCTCTTTTTGATATCTCCTATTACTTGCCTACACTTGTACTTTTTGTGCAAACCTTGTCTAAGAATTGTGTAGGATATATATCTCATATTCATTGGCCATTTCGTCATCAAGTTTCTTAAACTATCGAGGTATGTTCATTCGTATTTTTTTTTAAAAAACACTCGATACTATGCTTATGCACATATCTTTCAAGATATTTTATTTCAACCCCTTAAGTGCCCCTAATTGATTTTGCAAATTTTTCTTAAGAGGGCACTACTTGTTTAGTCTCGATTTTCTCGAATATATGTTTTTCCGAAACCCGTATTTGTTGGACTTGATCCAAAATTATCTTTTTGCAAAGTTTTAAAACTTTTAGGGTGAAAAATCAAATTTTGGAAAATTCTGGGGAAAGAAAAATTACCTGGGACGGTCAAAGCAGGGGCGACCGGTCGCCCTGCACGTCGACCGGTTGCACCCTACCTCGACCGGTCGCCCAAGCTAATTTTATAGATATAAACATTCTGTTCTTCGTTTCAAAACAGACGGGAAAATTCTTCAAAACCCTATAACAGCGTTTTTCATCCCTTTTCTCCTATAATCTTCAATTCTTCATCATTTTTCACGATTCTTGTTGCTAATCTTCTTATTTTCACAATAATCTTACATATATGGCTCCCCCAAAGAATTCTACCGGTCGAAATCCCATCTCCAAGCGTAGAAGGGGCGGAGAGGGTTCGTCGAGAAATCGGCAAGAAGAAGCCGAACAAAGGGATATCCGAGCTGCCCAGAGAAACGTAGCTCAAAAAGGTGATAATGTTCAAAATCCCATTCTCTCTCGGGCCCAAATTACCGAGCTCCGTGGAACAATTTCGCTCCAAAATTGCCGTTGGGCGAAATGTAAAAAATCTTTTGTTACTCAAGCTCCTAATTCCCACAATGTTCTTAATTTCATCAATAAGTATGCGGAATGGTACTATGAGGATTCGGGGATGGGAGGAAAATCTATTGCTCGAACTAAAATGTGTCGTTTTAGTTCATTTACCCATGAATATCCCACCATTAGAGGATTCTTTGAGGAGCAATGTTGGATGTATTTGTGGGAGCATGCGTATGTTTTGTATGATGATGATATTATCCAACTCTTTTATGCCAATATGTGGGTGGAATATAATGTTGAAAGGAAGCCGATAGCCGTAAATTCACTTATAAGGGGTCGTCATTTTAGATGGACTCCCAATGATATTTGCCGACTTTTACATGTTAGAGAAGGTGGTTGGGATTATTTCTCTTGTGGGACTTGGAATGATGAAATGTTGGGGGTGTCGATGAAAGAAGTTAAGACATATTTGGGAGTATGGCCAAAGTATTCTTTGTTGGCAATGACACTTGAGCATCGTATTTTATCGGTCATTGTCGCATATTGCATTTGTGGTAAGTCGGGAAAGATGCCTAGCAACATGGATTACTTTTTGACTTATAAGATTGCTAGGAGGGAACCACTTAACTTTGGCGCCATACTTATTCAATGTCTAATTGAGTTCATCACTCAAGGTAATAAGAAGTTGGTTATGGGAAATTGGATTTGTAAACTTCTTATTCAATCGGGACTACCCTCGTCGGAGTGTAACTCGGAGGTATTTCAAAATGACTTTGACATTGATAACATCTCCCAAATAGTCACAATGCGCAAGAATATGGACATCCGACCAACTAAAATGGCTAGAGGAAGAGGTCAAGATTCCCCCGATCCTAATGACTACTTTGATGACGCCGAGGCCGCAAGATTGGCGGAGGAAGGTGAACCAAGCAATCCGGAGGGTAATACCGGTGCTCAACCGCCTAGGAGGTATACCCAAGCCGAATTTGATGAGATGAGGGCTTTTCATGAAACAAGGTATGAGGCTTTGGAGCAAAAGACCTCCAAAATGCAAAAGTCAATTGGCAAATTGAAGAAATTCATCAAAGATCTCATTCCCGGAACTTGCTTCTCCTCGGATGAGGAATGATGTCCCCACCCCCTTTACTTTCTAGCATTTTCATTCATGTTGCTTTGTATTCTTATGAACCGTTGTAAAACTCTTTCGTACTAATAAAATTTGCTTGTCTTCTTGAAAGGGTGAAAATTACAAGTTGATAATGACTTGTGGGTGATCATGGTATTGGTGGAGTATTTGATGGTAAAAAATACTCTAATTTAGCATTGTTTGATAATTGGTATGAATTACTTGATGGTAAAAGTGCTTCTTTTAATGCTTTGATCATTATGCTTAGTTGGATATGTTGGGACATTTGATATATCATACATGTATTGTTTAAGACATGACTTATTTTACTTGATGGATGCTCTAATTTTTGGCATTTGTAATGCCTTGATCCTTCTTAGCTTATATTATCTCAATTGGGTTGAACCCTTGAGAATCTACCTTGTTTGAGCCTCTTATTTGATGGACTAATGTTGCATATTTTGCATATGATATTGTTGAGCTTTGAAATGAGGATTATTGATATGGAAATTTTTTTTTGGTTTGAACTATCTACAAAGGTTATATACAACCTCTTTTATTTTTCACGCACACATAGTGTTCGATGAAATGTCGCAATGAAAATTTCAACTTCTACATGATTCTCTTGCTTCCTAATGTCTTAAAATCCTTTTGAGATCATGTTTTTGGCTAACAAATGAGCTTATGGAATTCTTATGATATATTTCTCCAATTTTTTTTGGAGTTTTTAAGCTTAAATTGCTCAACGGTTGATAAACCGTCCCTTTGGTGCACTTTGATGACATTATATGATGTTTCTATCATCCTAACATTCTTTTTGATGATTCCAAAGGGGGAGAAACAAGAAATTGGCGCATTAGCTCAAAGAAGCTAATAAAAGCTTGTTATAAAAGCTATAAGCTATGGCTCATAAAAGCCATAAGTTATGATTCCTTTTTAGTCCAATTATTGCTTGATGGACTTATACAAGTGTTTAATGATGTTTTGTGACAGGGGGGCTTATAAGCTCTTGAACAAATAGTAAAAGCTAAAGCTTTTAGCTTATAGCTTATGGATAATTGCTTTTACTTTAGTCTTGATATGCTTGTTGATAGGGGGAGCTTGTGCTTACTATTGAATATATTTACTCCCAACTTGGTTGCTTTTATATTTTGGAAATTTCGGTTGCTTCCAAACGGTCAAATGTTTTTTACCGGAAAATCTTTTCTATAATTGTTCTCCCAGTTTGTGTAAAAATTGTTTTGGTTTGTAATCATCAAAAAGGGGGAGATTGTTTGATACATGTTTTTATCTTAATTTTGTTGATTTTATTTTGTCACAAAAACAATGTTTTTAAAGGTTGTCCAAATACTCCTAAATGATTTAAAATGGTTTTAATATTTTCCGGAATATTTCCTCAAGTTTATTTTCGACAATATTGGATAACACTTTTAATGATTTTATATCAATGGATTTTTACTTCTAAACAAGGTTCCTAAATATTGTCTAAATACTTCCGATTGGTTCAAAATGTTTTTACTAAATTTTCGGAGTATTTCTTGAGTTTTATTTTCGACAAAAATTGGACAACATTTCTGTCTCGTAGTCGACCGGTCGCCCTATAGGGCAACCCGTACCTGAAGATGATTTTTGAAACAGAAAAAGAGACGGATGAAAAATGTCGCAGGTCGACCGGTCGCCCTGGGCGTCGACCGGTCGCCCAGGGGTCGACCGGTACCTGCAAGTTCGTGTCGAAACAGAACTTCAGACCTTGCATTTTTGAGTTAGGGGGACCGGTTGAGACAGGGGTCGACCGGTCGAAGCCTATGTCGACCGGTCGCCCTGTTGAAATTTTCAAAGTGTTCTTCAATTCTCTTATTTCTGTGCGACCGGTCGCCCTGTGCATTGACAACAAAAATATGACCGTTTGACAACAGACACATTTCCTTAAATTGTGGGATTGATTTCTAACAGCTATATTCTTGATTTTAATTGTATTTTTCTATAGATTTTCAATCCCCAAGAGGAGCCTATGCTTGATCAATCATCTCCTATAAATAGAGGAAGTTTTGGAGCAACCAATACAACAATTGAGATACAACACAACAAGATACACTTCAAGCAAATACTTGGTCTTTCATTGTTATTATTCTTGTTGTAAATTTGCCTAGCTTATCACTTTCACATCCTTGAGGTCTAGGCTATTCTTGATTACACTTTGCACTCAAATTGTATTATTCATTATTGAGTTGTAATCTTGATTTTTGGTTATCATTCAACACAAGATATCCTTGTGAGTATTCTTGTGGTAAGAACACACTTGGATGATCTAGGTGATAGGTGCAAGAAGATTGTGGTGATCTTCTTATTGAGGTGTTGAAGAATTTGGTATTCTTCAAGGTTGAAGATTGTGGTAATCTTCACAAGGTGTCGTTGAAGGAAGATTGTGGTGATCTTCAAAGGGAGATTGTGGTAATCTCCAAAGGTGTTGTTGAAGAAGAGTGTGGTGCTCTTCAAGGTGTTGTAAGTTGAATTTGTATTAATTTTGGTAATTAATAAAATTCTTTTTCTTTGAAATCCATCCCTGATATCTTTGGGGTGGTAGAGGATTAGGCCCTAGGTGGGTTGAACCTCTTTAAATCGACGTGTGTTGTTTACATTCCGCACCTTTATTATTGTCTTTGAGCTTTCGATTCGAAAAAGAGGGCAAAATCGAAAAGATGAAGATAATCTATTCACCCCCCTCTAGATTATCGTAGCCGCTTGGACTTACATCATCATATATAACACACGTCTCAGATTTCGTCTTCTTCTCAATAGGAATAGGTCCATTTGAAAATCCCAGCACCCTTTCAACATCTTTCACATCAACATGAATAGACCTCCCTTTGGGCAATTCAAGTTCACAACTGACATGGTTAAAGTTGTCCACTAACCAATAGACAAGCCGCAACGGCAATTCATCGACCTTCAATTCCAGCAACCTACCGAAACCCATCTCAACCACATCATTCTTCTGTGTTGGCTCAAAATCCTTCATCGCCTCAACTAGAGTCCCTGGCGTCGACCTTGTGATTATTGTAGGGAACGCATCTTTCACTTTGGATTTGGTAGTCTTTTGTTGCTTAATGACAGAGGCTCACTTCCTCGCCAACCTCCAACCGTGGAGGCTTCAGATATTTTTTATTGTCCCTAGTCATTTTACCAACAATAACCTAGAAAACAAAAACAATGAAAAAAATATATCAGGACAAAAACCTAACTTAGTATATATCAGAAACATTCTATTATAGCACCAAATCCATACTAAGTATATGTTAGAAACATTCTATCATAGCAACACAACTAAACTAAGTATATATAAATTCGGATACACTTGCTACAAAAACCTAAATGCAACAAAAATCGCAACAAACTCACCATGAAAACACAAACTCACTATGAAAACACAAACTCACCATGAAAACACAAAAAAGAAAACAAATTCTCATTACTTTTTCTCAAACTAGCCCCAAAAAGCCAAGCAACTATAATGGCGAAAACCCTAGTGGCAACAAACTCACCGTATAAAAAAAACAACAAATCGAACAAAATATTTTTGTTAAACACATCAAACATAAAAACAATTGAAAAATAAAAATGAAAAACTCATAAAAAATCGAACAGTTCTACAAAATTTAAACACTAAAACTCTAAATACCTTGACTTTGCCACCGAGAGTTGAAAGAACGGAGACTACGAACTTGGCAAGCAAAATATGTCGGATTACGTCTGAGATTTGGGCGTCGATTCTGGACCGAATGAGATGAGAAATTAACAGAGAAAGAAGCGAAAAAAAAGTTAAAAGAATTCGAAAAGTTATCGGCTCTATGAACGCGGATAGGCACGAGAATGAAATCGCTTAGAACAAAACAAGAGACGTGGATCGGGGAGAGATTACAAAATTACCCTTAAGTTGGCGGAAATAAGGGAAAATAAAAAAAAAACTGAATTAAATCACATCCCTTGATTTGTTAATATCAATAGGTAAGATGAGTCCACATAGTCTCACCTAGGGAGGGCTGTCACACATGAACCAAATCATATATATATATATATATATATATATATATATATATATATAAAAGAGCCGCTTCTTAAAATAGTATAGAGAATTTTTCCTGTCCATTTGTAGTTACTATAAAAAGTAATAACATATGTTTATAAACATATGTGTAAAAATAAGAAATGATAAATATTTAGTATTTAATTATTTTTGGTAGACATCTTTCTTTAAATAATAGCTTTTTTAAAATGATATAAAAATATAAAATATATAAAATTAGCTTCTCATATCTGTGTGTACTGCATTAATTATTGTATTATTTTTTTTCTTAAAAATATTTAATAACTTTTTTATTTTTGATCCATTTTTGACGTATAATATATCAAATTAATCATTTTATGCAATCTTCTGTTTGACACCCATATTATATATAATAAAAAATAATTAGTAAAAAATATAAGAAATATTTACTCATTACTTTGTACTTTGTAATGGGCTTTAATAATTATGCATTCGAGCTATTGAACATTAATTCGTATATTCAAGTATTTTGGCTATTTATGATATATGTGTAGTTGTTATTGGGGATTAGCTCATTTCTTAATAATTACAAATATTTATATATAAATTGATTAAATACTTATTTTAATTGAAGAAAATATCTCAAAATATATATTCAAATTTTATATGTCATATATATCCATGCTTTTCATTATATATTTATGTAAGAAGAAAATTAAGATTTATTTAATATGAAATTATATTCATAATAGTATTTTATATATATAATTTTTTATTATATATTAACGTACTTTTTATATTAATAAATTTTTTTTTATCAACGTATTTTGATATTCAAGTTTCAAAGTTATACATTTAGAATTAGATATGAATTTTTGTGTTTGATAATTTTTTGATATATGTGTATATATAAAAATTAAAAATTATATATATTTTTTATTAATTTATTTTTCCTTAAAAATGCGTTGCTAAATATAAAGCATGTATTTTGTTCAATTCCTTTAATAATTTTGATAATTGTTCAGCCTTCTAAACCACTAAAAATTCGAAAAATAATTAAATTACCTTATTATTGATCATAAATACAATTTATTAAATATTCATCATTGGGTAGTAATAAAAAATCAACATGGGCAGTTAAATTTTTTTTTTCAAATTATTGCTTTCTTATAGATAAATATGTTCAATAAATAGATTCAATTCATATTTACACAACCAAATATTTTGTATTTAAAGAGTTTTTTTATAGGTTATAATAAATTATTTTTATTATTATTTACTTATGATTTATAATAAAAAAATTATTTTTGTATTTTAATTAATTTAAAACTTAAAGCAATCACTCTTTTTAAAAATATATATATAAATAACGTAAATCCATAATGTGTAAAACAAAGAATGAAAGCAAGCAAAACTGTAGAGAAGTTTTTCGCTCCATGAGGCAAATAAGATCCTCTAGAGAAGCTTTTCGCTTCATGAGGTAAATAGAGTCTCTTAGAGAAGCTTTACGCTCCATAGGGGAGAGGCTCCCACCACAGGAGAGTCCTCGTAAATTCACCTCCTCCGGCTAAGATCCCGGAGAGGAAGGCCCCATCCGGTTAAGACCTAGGGTGGGATGATCCCTTCCGACTAAGACCCCAGATGGGAGGGGCCTCATCACAAGGAGGTTTTAGTGAAAGTTTTTCCTCCTCCGGCTAAGACCCCGGAGGAAGGGGCCTCCTCGAAAGAGTCCGCGTAAATTCTTCTCCATGGTGAAAATGTGCAAGGAAAAGAAGGCGAAAAAGCTAACAGATGTGGAGAAGAGATGAAATTGCTAAAGCAAAAACTATGAAGGAAGCTCCAGAAGGGTACCTCCTCCAGGCTTCGAAAAACACCCCAGGAACTCCATGAGGACGCCCACTCTGGGCTTTGGAAGGACACCTCGTAAAACATTTCTTTCCGGCTAAAAAAAAAGGTAAAAGCTCTAACACTGGGAGGAAAGAGATCGAAGTGGTGTAGTAAGAACTGAAGAAGAGCTCAAGAAGAGTGCCCCATCCGGGCTCCAAAAGGGCGCCCTCTCCAAACTCTGGGAGAGCGTCCCTTGAGCTTAGGAAGAGATAAAAGAAAGCAGATAGGCATAAGGAAAAACATCCATATATCGTGAGTGCAATGAAATATCATCCGGCCTCATGGGGCGAAGAAACACCTCAAGAAGAAAAGAGAAAGCAAGAAATATCCAAGTGCTTAAAGCAAGCCCTAAACAGTTGGGCAGGAGTCAAGAGCCATCTGCTAAAAAGTAACTATCACTGCTCCAGAAGGGTGCTCTCTTCAAGCTCAAAAAGATTGCTCCCTCCGAGCTCCGAAAGGGATAAATCAAAACACAAGTATCTCAAGAAGATCAAAATGATAAACAAGAACTTAGAGTGAGCTCGAGAAGGGTGCTCCCTTGGAGCTCGAGAAGGGTGCTCCCTCCGAGCTTCGGAAGGGATAAAACAAGATACAAGTATCCCTGGCCACTCCGAAAGAATTAAAGCTTCCTTCCAAAAGGGAAGGGTTCATCTATGCAAAAGAACAAGTCCCCATGGACAAGGAAACATAAGCTAAACTCCGGATAAAACGAAGGAATGCGGGAATGGAAAAAATACCAAAGTCCGAGATATGACTTGAAACATACGAAAACTCGTGAAAACACGGGAAGATCGCAAAGGAAAATGGGTCAACGCCCCCCGGGGGCGCGCCCTTGTGGCCACCCAGTGAGGGCGCCAATGCACTCTAACTCTCCATGGATTCTCACCTTAATTCTCACCTCAAGTCTCACCTCACCTCTCACCTCAACTTTCAAGAAATTTACTAAGTCTTCTATAAAGCAAAAAAATTCAAAGTTGAGAGGTGGAAGAGAAAATTTACTTTTGGAAGACATGGTCAAAGGCTCTCCTCTCAAGCGTCCTCGTGCAAAAGCAGTCAAAGATCCTCCAAAGGCAAGACAAGAGGTGCATGCAGGACAAACCAGATATAGTACCGATGTAGCTTCCGCACTGCTCCATCCCTCCGCAGTACCGGAACTGGAGGGCTTATGTTTGGGGCAAAAATGGTATTCAATAATTTAAATATATAATTTATTTTATATATGTTTATTTAATATTAATTGTCCAATGTGCTCTTAATAATTAAACCGGCCCAAAGGAGTCCAGGTTTGGCCCATTAGTCGTTTTCTCCTACGCGGATTGGCCCATGGGCTAAATTCTCCTACACGGCCCATAGGGCCCATCTCACAGGTATAAAAAGGCCCCTTCTATTATTTGTAAGTTAATTAATTCATAATCCTCCTACACATTTATTATACAGTATTCGCTTTCTGTTTATGCTCTTGTTCACCATGCTGACTTGAGTGTTAGAGGGGCCTCCCTGAGAACCCCCAGGGACTCCCCTAATTTTTGCATACGTGTGCATGCGAGTTCCCAGTCGAAGAATTTTCCTGCTCTCGGAGTAGAAGCCCCCTGGAAAGAGGAAGATGAGAAGACTTCCCCTCGAAAAAAGGATTGATATGAAGACTTCTCTCTCGGGAAGAGGATTTTGGTAAACCCCATTGACTTGGTGTGATCTGCCTTAAAAAGTAGCATCAGTTTAAAAAATCAAACATGAAACAAGATATATTATTAGCCTAATTAGTTGAAATTAATTAACCCTAAAAATAGTAAAAACAAAAAATAAAACCTAAAAAATTGAACAACTTTGCATGGTTTTTTAGTATTTCAAAATTCTACCCGCAAACTGATATGGTCTCGTACAAGTTATTGTTATTATCAAGTTACCTATGATTAAATAATACATGCAAGGAACATTAACAACCACACAATCAATTGTCACATGATGGAATGAATCTGGCTTTTTTTCCAGAAATTTTGCGATGTTACAAGCCGGGAAGTGATTAATTCTTGTATCCATTTTATGAACTTTGCTCTTTCCCAAAAGGTTTTAACGACACCAATATCGTTCTTATCCCCAAAAAGACGAATCCGGAGTTGGTTATGGAGCTAAGACCTATTGCGTTGTGTAATGTGATTTATAAAGTGATGTCTAAGGTGCTTGCTAATCGGTTGAAAAGAATCCTCCCCGGGATTATTTCTGATTATAAAAGTGCATTTGTACTAGGTCGCCTTATTTCCGATAATATCATGATTGATTTTGAGATTAATCATTTTCTTAAACGCAAAAGGAAGGGGAAACATGGAGATGCGGCGTCAAAAATTGACACGAGTAAGGCATATAACAGAATTGAGTGGTCTTATTTGAAGGTTATGCTCATCAAGTTGGGTTTTCACAAAAAATGGGTGGATCTTATGATGTTGTGCGTTGCAACGGTGAGATACAAGATCACACATGGAGGGTTTGAGTCAGATTTTATAACCCCAGAACGTGGACTTCGGCAAGGTGATCCCTTGTCACCCTATTTATTTATTCTGTGCGCGGAGGGCCTTTTGGCTATTATTCAAAATTTCAAAAATAGGGGATGGATCCACAGATGTCGTATTGCTAGAGGTGCGCCAAGTATTTCTCATTTGTTCTTCGCGGATGACAGTTTATTGTTTTTTCGGGCAAACCGGAATGAATGTTTAAGGGTTAAGAATTGTCTAGATTTATATTCTCAAGCATCGGGACAATTGATAAATTCCCAAAAATCCTCAATTTCCTTGATAATAATAACACACAATCTTTGATGTGCATGGTATTTGTTCTATGTTGAATGTTCCCCTAACTAGCAATCATGGGGCATATCTTGGGTTGCCGTCATTAATTGGACGAAATAAGAAAGAACTTTTTGCTTTTATCAAAGATAAGGTCTGGTGTAGATTGCAAGGTTGGAAGAAAAAGATCCTCTCGAGGGCGGGTAAGGAAATCCTATTGAAACCCGTTGCTCAAGTGGTGCCCATTTATGCGATGACCATTTTATTACTACCACTCGAAACATGCTCGGATTTGGAAAATGATGAATTATTTTTGGTGGGACAAATGAGGTGATTCTTCTAGAGGCATACATTGGCAGTCATGGAGTCGATTGTGCATCCATAAAATGGAAGGGGGTTTAGGTTTCAGGAGATTACACGAATTCAATTTGGCATTGCTTGGTAAACAAGTTCGGAGACTATTAGCAGAGCAGAATTCTTTGGTGGCACGTATTTTTAAAGCCAGGTATTTCTCTTCTTCAAATCTGTTCTATGCGAAGATTGGTTCAAATCCGAGTTTTGTATGGCGTAGTATTATGGCGACGAAGGATTTTGTGCTTAATAGAATCAAGGTTGGAGATGGGAAAAATATTAATGTGTGGGAGAACCCATGACTACCAGATCTTAATGGCTTTATTACTTTCCCGAAAATTTTTCCGGAGAATATTTCGGTCAGTAGCCTGTTGCATTTGGACTCTCTAAGTTGGGATGAGGATATTCTGAAGTATCTTTTTAATGAAAGAGATCAAAATCTTATCTTAAATATTCCTTTGAGTGAGAATTATCAAGGTGACAAATGGATGTGGCTAGGCAACAAAAGAGGTTCTTATTCTGTTAAAGATGGTTACAAGTTACTGTGTCAAAATTTGGAGATCCCGTGTAATTCTTCCCAAATGTTTGATTGGAAGGGATTATGGAGTTTAAAGGTTCCAGCGAAAGTTAAGAATTTGGTATGGAGGGCCTGCCACAATTCTTTGCCAACTAAAGAGAGATTAATCTCTAGAAAGGTATCAATCTCCCCTATTTGTCCTGTTTGCAATATGGGGACTGAGAATGTCTCCCACATCTTTTTTCACTGTGCATTTGCTAAGAGATGCTGGGAGTGTTTGCCTATTAATGTATTGATAGTGGATAACTCTTCATTTTTGTTGTGTCTCAATAATCTGTGGGCAAAGGGGAATTTTGAGCTGAAAAGTTTGATGGCTATGGTATTGTGGGCTCTTTGGAAAAAATAGAAATGATATTGTGTGGAACCAAAAATTCTCATCACCTGATGCGTTGTTGAATCTGGCGAGCTCTATGCTTCTACAATGGCAAGTGGCGCAAGTTATACCAATAGCCGACTGGTTTATTAATTCTGCAGATGGTGCTATAAAATGGAGTAAACCAAGACAAGGTTTGTTAAAATGTAATGTTGACGCGGCTCTTTTTCGAGAATCTGGTAAACTTAGCTTTGGGGGTGTTATTAGAGATAGTGAGGGATGCTTCCTTGCTGCTATTCATGGTAAAATCAATGGTCCATTATCTCCAGAAATTGCAGAGGCGTTGAGTGTGCGTGAAGCCTTAAGTTGGATAAAGAGGAAATGGCCTGATCATGGGGTGATTATTGAATCTGATTCAATGACAGTTATTAAAGCCTTGAGAGGCAATCTTGAAGATAACTCTTACTTTGTTGATACTATTAAGGATTGTAAGAAGTTGCTTGATAATTTGTCTAATGTTTCTTGTGTTTTTATTAAGAGGTCGGAATGTTCTTTGCATACGCAGTTAGAAGCAACAAATTCTATGTCTGATGTCCAAGAGTGGAGTTCTGTTCCTCCCCTCTTTATTTGTAATGCTTTGCAGTTTGATCTGTTGTCTTAATTTCTATCTTTGAGTTTCAAAAAAAAAAAAAAAATAGTCCAAGAGCCTAAAGAAAGTCAGAAAGATCAACAACCGAACTCGTGGTTGATAAAATAAGTCAAACAAACCTCAAATTGGGAAAAAAAGATAAATCGGACGAGAATTCCATGTGTCTTCATATTCAACTTTGAAGACTTAATTCCCTAAAAAAATAACTTTGAAGACTCAAAAGAAAAATAATAAATAAGAAGATTTACGGGTGTCCGATAAAGCTAATGGTATGTGAGTCCCATCGATTGTTTTTTATGTAGTTTATAATTATATTTATTTTTTGTTCCCTTTTAAGAAATTTCATAGATCCGTTCATAGAGTTCATTGTCAAGAAATATCACTAATATTGCTAATTATCATGAAAGACCACTCAGACTCATTTCCGATTACCAAAAATATTTTCAAAAGGCATCACTTTCCTTTTGATTGCATTCCTCAATAGAAATCAACTTACACACAACCATAGAAAATCAACTCACATGCTATTAGTGGGGGATCGAACTAAAACCTAGTAGTATCAGAGTCTCCACCTTACCACTAGGACAATGACTCATCTGCTAAAAGACGTCATATAAGTTAAAACAATAAATTGGAAAGATAAATTAAAGAAATAAATTACCTATCATTTATTAATACTTGCATGGATCATCTTAACAACCACACAATCAATTATCACAAGTTAATCCAAGAGGCCAAAGAATGATAGAAAGAATACCAAACCGATCTTGTGGTCGATAAAGTAAGTCAAACTAACCTCAAATTGGGAGAAAAAGATAAAAAAAAAAAGGAGAAAAATCCCATGTGAACCCCTTCTTGTACCTTTGTGTCTTCAAATTCAAAACCTTGGAGACATAAAAAGGAAAAATAGATTTACCGGTGTCCGGTAAAGCTAGTAATCTGTGGGTCCCAACTCCTACAACTAATGGGCCTATTATTAGTATTTAAAGCATTTAAAAAGGTGAAGTTTAAGCTAAGTCATAAGTGGCACCAACCTAACTCCCAGATTTTCTTCTTCTCCTCTTCTCAAAAAAAAAATCCCAGATTTCACCCACTTTCTCTAATCCAACGGCTCATTACTACCCTTTTGACTTTCTTCAATCTATTATCATCGCCACCACCACCGGTTCACCCGTTAGCCCGTCCCCACCACACAATAAAAAGCTTGGTCAATGCATCCATATGTATGAAGGACGTGGATTGATTTAATTGGTTCTTTCCTTTGACGCAAACAGGTAAGAGTCGACACTACAATTAAAAAATAGGAAATAGAGAAAAAAACATCATCAGTTTGACGTTTGACTATCTCTCTTTCTACTTTCTTCCCTATTTTATCACCTTTGTCCCTCCTTCAGCTATACTTTTCCTTTTTCTCTTCTCCCAATTTTTCCTTCTTTGAGAATTCTATTGATTTTTCTTTTTACTTATATTCAGTGTTCTAAAAAACGCTAGGTCTTGCAGTCCCGAGTTGGGCGCTTTATAGGCGGAGCTTATTTAGATGGGGCACTGCGCGGGATTAGACGGGCTGTCGAAGAAAAAACCTGATTTTTTTTTTTACTAAATCTATATAGTTAATTTTTAGAAGAGCGCTTATATTTCTTGAATGGTTTTTCTCTTTTTTGGAAGAACATGGCCGTAGAGTTGATGCCAGGATATAGCTTTACGTCAAAAATGGAGGAAAACGCCGCCCAAGAAGCCGCCGCCGCCGGCCTACAGAGCGTCGAGAACCTAATCCGATTACTTTCCCACTCCCACCAACATAATTTAACAAAACCCTCATCCGACTACCAGGCCGTGGCTGATATCGCCGTCAACAAATTCAAGAAATTCATTTCTCTACTCGACCGGACTCGGACCGGCCACGCCCGTTTCCGCCGCGGACCGGTTTCGAACCTCCACCCACCGAAGACCGAACCGGTGACCGAGCCGGCCGGTTCTTCGCCTCACCCACAAAAAATCGATGAAAAAGATTCCGGTTCCAGGGTCTACTGTCCGACGCCGATTCAGAGGCTGCCGCCGCTGCCGCACCACCACCAAGTGATCAAAAAGGAGTCGACGAAGACGATAAATTTCGCGTCGCCGGCGAATTCATTTATGTCGTCGTTGACCGGAGACACCGACAGCCTACAGCCGTCGATGTCGTCGGGGTTTCAGATCACGAACCTCTCACAAGTCTCCTCCGGCGGCCTTCCGCCGCCGTCTAAGAGGAAGTGCAGCTCCACTGACGACGGGAGCGCGAAATGCGGTGGTGGGTCGTCGGGAAGTCGTTGTCATTGTCCCAAGAAAAGGTAAGTAAATTGAAAAGAGAAAAAAAGTCAAACTCCAAGGAGAGTAATTATCCCATGAATATGATTTTGTGTATTAATAGGAAATCAAAATTGAAGAGAGTAGTGAGAGTGGCAGCTATAAGTTTGAAGATGGCAGATATTCCAGCTGATGATCACTCTTGGAGAAAGTATGGTCAAAAGCCCATCAAGGGTTCACCTCATCCTAGGTATGTGTGTTTATTACTCTTGTGACATATATATTTTTTTGTTAGAATACAATTTTGGATTGTAAAATGTTATTGGTATCATTATGTTTAGTTTCACAATTCCATTTAAAGAGATATATATTAGTAGAATCAATTTGTGCATATAGTAATATTACATAGTGAAATATTGGTATGCTAATTTAAGTTTTATTGTCCATTTGAGTAGTAATATCCATGTATTTCTTCACTATTTTGAGGTCAAAGAATGTATTCTTTAATCTTATCTTTAATATGTAGATGTTGACCGAGATCAAATTTCATGTTCCACTTTATGTTACATTTTGTTACAATATTCTTCGATAGTATCATTAAGAAAATAGGAAAAATAGAGTTTAATTACATGTTATTGTTTTTTAGTTCTCCATATATCTCACTCCACTTTTGTGTGTTGGCTAGACTATTGCATCTACACGTGTCATTTAGTTGAACGATAAGATAGAAAATAAAATAGGAATGTGGATTAGGAAATCTGAATCCCAACAAAGTGTGTTTATAATATGTTAGTCATTAGATGTATGATGAAATCATAAAAGTATAGACATTTATTCATTATCTACATACCATGAATGTAACATGATAACTCAAAGTCTTCAAATAATAGTTAGGAAAAATATCATGTGGCATTCATTAATAAATCTTTGAACTGATTAATTTCTTGCAAATGATGGAATTTCCAGGGGATATTACAAGTGCAGCAGTTTAAGAGGGTGCCCGGCCCGAAAGCACGTGGAAAGGGCATTGGATGACCCGACAATGCTAATAGTAACATATGAAGGAGAACACAATCATGCCCAATCCAATACCGTTGAGCAACTCCACCAGTCCTCTAAAATAGGGGATTATGCTATTTTGAAGGAGAAATCTTCTCCAACAATACGCTAAACTTCACGGTAAATTAGAGAAAGTGAACAGTATCCCGCTACATGTAGCGGGAACTGTTCACTCACGTTAATTTTTTTATTTTTTTTCCTTTTTTTTGGTATATTTGCATTTATTTAAATGTTGTTTTTTGTTTTAGTTTTTATTTCTTATTTTTTCATTTTTGAGAAACTCTCTTATTTCTTAATTAACAATAGTAAATTAATATATTATATTCCTAATTATCATGTAATATGTTTTGTAAATCAATGTTTTATTGCTAATCGTTATATTATGTTATTATGAAATGTTAGTTTTATGTTCAAATTAACTGATCTTTTCATTAAGGATTTAAATAATAATTTTTCAATTAATTTTAAAATTAATGCAAATTATATTTATATTTAATTATATTAAATAAAATTAAATACTAAACCCAAATATAAAAATATGTAAAGGTATATATATGTTAAATTATAAATTGATAAATATATTAATTCAATAAATAAAGAATAAAAATGGAATATTCCAATTTAGAGGAAAATATAGAGTTATGTTGAAGTTGAATCTTAACTTCCACTAAATTTTCCCCTAAAATGGGGTAAAACTCACCCAAAAATAGTGGAAACTCTTGGAGATGCTCTCACCTCCTATGCTTCTTCAATCATCTTGATCTGATTACAAATCAAGTTCAAACGGCCCAGATTTCACCCCACCACCAGATATGATGAAAAATCACATCACCACCATTCAAGGCCTGGAAAAAGAGAGGAAAGATGGTCAACTCTGGATTCTCCTTTAATCAAAGACAAAAGGACAAAATTGGGGTCCATTTTGTTTATTTTATCTATTGTCACTCTCTCTTCTCTTTGTTCACCCGTTGAAAAACTTTTGATTCTGTCTGCAAAAAGTAGAAAAAAAATAGAAGAAAAGAGAGTGTGGATTTGGTGGGGGGATTGGATCATCAACAAGTGGGTTTCTTCTTCTTCTCCCAATTGGGCAAAATATATATACATTGTTGATGATGATTCCCATTGTTTGCAATATTCTAAAAAATGAAACAAATTACTCGATACTTGATTCGAGCTAGATTGTTAAAAGCTTCTTTAAACTCGGTTTGTCAATATAATGAACCAAGTTTGAACATAATTTTTCATTCGATAAAATATAAAGCTCGGCTCGAGCATGACTCAATTAGTGAAAAATAATAGAATATGTGTAAAAATATCAAGTTATTTGCGCTCGATTCATGTTCAGCTCGACTCGATAAATAATCAAATCAAATTCAACCTATATTTTAAAGCTCGATAAACATTCAAACAAGTTTGAATAGTATTAAGTTTGGTTCTACTCGATTCGTTTGCACAACTAGTGGTGGGTTCTTTAGTAGATGGCCACATTTTTGCTTCCTTCAATTATTGTTTTCTATTATTAAAAAAAATGGTTACTAACATCACGTAGCATAGTGGTCAAAGGTAAAAAGATGAGTGGACTACTTAGTGAATAATAATGTGGGGTTTAATGAGAAATAGTAGTTTGTAGGGCAGTTGACAATTTAGACCATTATTTTGGTAGAGATAAGTGGTAGTGGGTGGAGCCTTATGAGCTGCTAAATCTTGGACTTTTTGGAAGAATAATGTTATTGAATACAATGTCTCTAACAAAGAACATGTGCACATATATGTATGCATTATTATGGGTCATGGTTGATCTTCACCGTGACCGTGAAATCGAGTTCAAATAAACACACTTGTGTTGCAATTTTTACAAAGATGTTATGGTATTGAACTTGCTATACGCAAGGTGCGTGGTACACTGTGTGCCGATAAGAATAATAGTGTTCCATTTATAAAAATACAGGACACACGTACAACCGATGCGCACTAAATATATGTACATCAGATGTAGAACGTACATGAGACTATTAACTTCAATGGCGGAGGTAGGGGGTAAACCTGGGCCCTGGCGCCCCCCCCCCCCCCTTTTTAATTTTTTTTTGCTAGGTAAAAGTTTTTTAATTTTTTTTGTGTATTTTTTTTTAATTTTTTTTATCTGGCCCACCCAATTTTGTGTATTGGTCCACCCCGTACTAATTCCTAGCTACGTTATTTATTAACTTCATTATTAGAACCTAATATCTTCATTATTAGAACCTAATATCAGATGTTGATGACAATCTTTTCATGTGAATTTGAACTTAGAGGGGGTTTTGCTGAATTTGTTTATGAGATTTTATAAGTTAATTATCTTATAAGATATTATATTCTATTTTATATATAAGTTGTTATTTGAATAAAATAAGATGATTGAGTTTTTAAAATATTATTAACTCTGAGATTTTCTTACCTTTTCAAATATAGTTTATAAAATTATAAAATATTTTATTTTGGGAGCTTATAAATTATTTTCTAATTAATATTTTACCAAACACATAAGAAAGGATGAAAACATGGAAAACCAAGGTGACAATCACCAAAAAGTTATACTTTCAGTCTTTTTTTATTCCAATTCCTAGATAGATACTAAAACCATAATAGATAATACAATCTCAAATTATAAAATCATAGCAGATAATACAATCCTAAATTTTAAAACCATAACAAAATTTAATTATGAATTTATTAATGATCTTTACTAAGTCAAATATCATCAAATCAAAATGTGTTCCACAAATCAAATATACTATTTCAATTTAATTTATTGAGTACATTTAAAGAAATAAATAAATATAATGTATGCTAAACTATTCATTTGATGTTTTTAGTAATATGTTTTATAAAGCAAAATATATAAAAAAAATTAAATCAATTCTAGTTTTGGATCTTCAATTTGGTACTAATATTTCAAAAATCTCCAGAGCCGTACCAGAGAACTTTTTGGGAAGTTTGGTTAGAGGAAAGTCAAATAGTCAACGAATATTTTTCAGTTCGATTCGGTTATCTCCAAGTCATGTGCACAACATGACTAATATAAATATACATACACTCGATCGATATATATACACTTATTTGTATATAAGCATGAATTCAACTCGTAAATAAATGAAGGGTCGATATATAATTAAGATCTTGGTTGGGGAATAAAATCAAGGGATGTTGGATTGGATGACTTTTTTGAAGATCCACTGTTGACCATTGATCAGCATAAACAACGCACGTGGATGGGAACCCCGAACCCATGTCAGAAATCACAAAGGAATAGTTATTTTTTTAATTTGATTAGGGTGAAGTATGACTAAACATTATTTATTATATTTTGGTGTTCGTACTCGTTTTTAAAGACAAGATAAATAATTTTATTAATTGATTATTGCATTTTTGTAAACTTTGGTCAGTTGGTGTGACCTTTACATTATTAAGCTAAAATTATATTTGGATGTTGCAGACGTGCAGGTCGTCTCACATGGGCCAAGAATAAGGACGAGATAATATTTTTTTCTTTTTAAATCATAATTAATTTCTGGGTTCAGTCAGAAAAGCAACAATGCCACTTTCATGGTATCGTATGCAAATGAAGTTTCAATTTCCAGCTTTAAGAAAGAAAAAAAAAAAAAATAACATCACCGTGATTTTCCTTGCGTCTTTTGAAGGAAATCGCTGATTTCTTAAAAATGCTAAAATATAGGTAAATCCCGGTTTCTACAAAAATAGTTTAAATATTTTCTAATAATTTGGCTGAAATCAAATTGACTTCCATAGAGTGAGTACATTTGATTACTCTAATTTCAACGGACGAGATCTTCTGTTTCAAAAGAGTATTTCATCTCATATTCCTCCATGATTTGACATGTATTAGATTTACTATATTAAAAGATATCATATTAACTAATATGATAACTTTTATACACGTGACAATCATCTTTTATATAATTTTATTAAAACAGTTAATTTTTTTTTGAGGGGAATAACTATCAAATATATTAGGAGATCATCTCCGGTAAAACGATGTCCATCAACTGGTAAGGGATAGCCTCAACAAGTGACTCATTACAATTAAAATGGAAAGCAAAACGAGCTAAGTGATGGGCCACAGAGTTGCCCGAACGTCGAATAAAATAAGGCGTAACAATATCAAAATGTGAGTAGAGGTCCCGGAGATTTCAAAGCAATAAAACAAAATAGGCCAAAAAAATATAAGATACAATTTCCTCAGTTTGGGCATCGAAGATTTCAAAGTAGATTTGGCAGTCTTGGACCTCTTGTTAACATTACGCGCACCCTCGCTCGGCCCTGGAGATGCAGGTCTTTTCCTGTTTCCTCTTGCCATTGAAAATTATAAACCTGGTATTGAGAAACATAAACTATATTAAAGAATGCGGAACTCAAGCACAATATATCAAAAAGAATACACCAACTAAACTAATTGAGCACTGTATGAACTCTAATTGTATACAAAAATAATATTATTTAAACACCATTCGTCATTATGCTTTACATAGACATTATATACACATTACCAAACTTATCAATGCATCAAAACGCATATTCATGCCGTTATAACAATGCTCAATATGCACCAATACATATATCCATAGCTCCTTTTTTTTTTCTGGTGCAGGGGTTAAACAAAACACCACAATAGATTTAACTATATACCAAAGGTAAGAAAACATATATCATTCCTAAGTAAAATATACACCAAAATAACAAGGATGATTCACCAAAAAATACACAAAACAATTGCGTGCTCTCTTACTTAAACTAATTCCCAAAACCTTAAAAACATCATCACAAATCGACATAAAAGGAAGAAAACTCAAGGGATAAACTCTTTCTACAAAAATGTACAACCGAAAAATTGAGAAAATCGAACTGAGAATCGACCTTTACCAATATCGCCAATGGCGTTTTGGATTTTGATGTCGAATGAACCACGAAAATCTCGAAAATTGACACATAAATTTTGTTCTCGCAATCGAGCGGTAGAATGAAGAAGGAATAGAAGAAACGGTGGATTGGAAGAATGAAGAAGAAAGAGACGAAAAAAAAGGGGTTTGATTTTGTGTGAAAAATCAGATTACAAAAAAGTGAGAAGGATTTAGTGAAATCCCAAAAAATGGGGGAGTTATGGGAGGTTACCAAAAACTGTCGTGTGATTATGTTGATGAAATGTCCATTGTACCCTTAAATGGGCTATATTCAATATAAAAAAAAAAGAAATTCGAAAAAATATTGGCCTTAGAATTAAACATGATAATGGCTTAGATTGGTCCACACTGCCACATGGTAAGACCCTTGCCACATATGATCCTATCATATATATATATATGGAGGGGATCCAGTGAGACCAAGGCCTTAGGTGAGACCATAGGAACTCATCTCAGCCATCCCCTCATAATAATCAAAGGTTGTGATTAAATGGATAAACATTACATTAAGTAATTAATTTAATTTAATCAACAAAAAGGTATCAATGTAAAATTGCATCAAACAAAACGATTATTATATAGAAAGAGGCAAGTCACGCATATTATGTTACTTTATACGATCAATCATCCTAAATGTATCCATTTACCAAAACTGGATATCTTCTATTCACTGCCATTTACAAACCTCTAAAATTAAGAGAGAAACGAGAAAACTGGGTGGGAAGATTACATCAATTCTGTGTGACGAAGCACCCGTAATTATACAAGAAACCGTCGTAACCAACAATGATGGATTAGACATCGACGAAAAACTCAAACCAAGTATGTTAAATCAAAATCTTAAATCTGGAAATTGCAACAAAGAAGATGATGTACGAATACCTTTGAACAATGCATATATAACAGTGATATATTTCATATATAGTTTTGTTTTACTGCATATATAGTTATATGTTATTGCACATATTCTCTTTTTTCCATGCATATTCAACCTAAAATTCACTTTATACAAGGTTTAAAGAAAACATTTGTAGATGATACTGTTACAAAAATCAATGAATACTTAATGTATAATTACTTCATAAACAATAATATTTCACTACCTACAATCTAACACTACTTGTATGATCAAGCGCAATAGAATTGAAGCACGTTTAATATTGATTCGCTGCATAAAAAAGATATTTTTAAATACATAATTTCTTTTGTTTGTCATATAAATAAATATATATTGCTGCATGTGTGCTACTTTTTCAATGTATATTCATCATAAAAAAACATTAATGGAAAATGTATAGATTACACTGTTAAAACATCATTGCATAGTTGTTGTTATGGTCATGCAAAAATTATGTGATTTTGCTTTGTATATAAGCTAACAACTATTGTATGATCCAAAACATTAAAATTGAAGCACATTCAATTTTGTTTCATTGCTTAAATAGCAATATGTACTGCATATCTGATGTTGGTTCATTGCATAAACTTGTTATGCACAGGCACTAAAAATAGTACTGTCAGAGAAAGGCTTGTCATATCTCTGGGATCTAGAACATATTCAATTCCTGGAATTGAGAAAGAAAAAATACCATGACTTATAATGCAATTCAGTACATTGAAAGATGGCATTTTGTTCTATAAGAATTATGGCAAGCACAAAGGTAAAAAGACGTGGAACATGTGGTGAAGTTACAACACAAACGACAATGATATCATGATCACACTTTTTTTTTTGGTTTTTTTTATATATGTATAGTTTGAACTATAATGAATTATTTAACACCAACACCATTTTATAAATCATGGTCATTGCATTATATGTGAAAAGGTTTGCTGCATGTTGTGTTATATATGTGCGGAATATTTATACTAACGATGCATCAAATATATACTAATCATACATCTATTTATAACTAACTATGCATTAGTTTACAATTAGTAAACATAACAATTCATCAAACCTCGACCAAGTATGCACTAAGTCCAGATTAACTATGCGCAACAAAGTATTGATATATGTAATAATATACCTAACTATGCATTATATTGAAACTAAGTATGCATTTAAAAAGCTTAACTATATATTTTTAAAAAATGTTGCATTCATATAATACTTTTACTGCATATTTCTGATACCATTGATGCATAAAAACATCACATCTTATATCTAAATAAAATTATCAATTATACAATAATAAAATTATTTGAAAAAACAAGTCAATCAAACTGCTGACAGAAATTACAATATTTAAAATATTTAGCACTGCCAATTACAACTTAATAGACATCTGAAATTACAATATATAGTGTGCATCATTTAACACCCCAATGTCTTCAACAAGAGTCTTGAGTATAGACCTATTGACAAGCTTAGGAAATGAAACTTTAGGCTTCGTTTTAGCACTATTTGCTCTCTTCACTACCACAACCTGCTCGTTGCCATCACCATTATCCCACTGATGGCATTTTTTCCTGTTGCTTTTAGCCATTTATCTTGCTATTTGTGCGATGACCAAACAAATTTACATTGGTAACTGCAAAATAAAAATGCACCTGATATTTATTCACATTCATATACAGATTCAAATATTTATATATGCATTATTTTGAATTCATATATGCGTTATGCATAAATTATGTATGCATCATATTTTAGTAACATTCAAAATAAGGAAAAATGTTTACATTACATATGCAATAAAAACTCTCTATCTATACGTCAATCATAATCTAAATATGCACTATTTAAAACTATAAAGAGCAACTCCTAATTAAGAGTATACACATTAAAATAAATATGCATAAAACACAAATAACTATACATCGCCCTAACCCTATATTAGCAGTACATAAATACTGAATAGCATATACTCCCATCCACCAACTCAATTTAACAAACACCATCATCTTCACCAGGACACTACACAAAACGCTAAATTAATACTACAAACTTGCACGCACACAGTAACACAAACAAATACATATGCAATAACCAAATATACTCTTAAACAAACTCTAATATTAAAAAAACCCTAATTTAATAGTCATATATTAAAATATGCAAAACAAACATGCTTACCTAGTGTTCTAATTAGGGGTGTGCACGGGACTTGGAGATCACCGAACCCGAATCGATATCTGAACCGAAAAATATCCAACCAATAATATTCGTTGACTTTTTGACTTTCTCCAAACCGAACCGTCCCGAAAATTTACATGGTACGGTTTTGGAGATTTTTCAAATATCCGTACCGAGAACCGTACCTAACCATACCAAACCATAAAATCGAATATCTAAAACTATAACCGATTTTAAAATAATTTATATATATATAATATTTTTATCTTATTTATATTTTGATATTGAATTAACTAAACATTCCTTTGAAATTCAATACTATATAATACTAAAAATTATCAAATTAAAAATTTGGCATATTTTATCAATATATCAAATGAATAATTGAGTATATATTTGATTTACAAATAGTTAAGTCATATACTTTGTTAGATAAATGTTTTTATCAAGATTTTGATGATTTCGTTTAAATGAGTTTTTATACCAAAACAATGTTTATAAAAGTTGTCCAAATACTCCCAATTGATTTAAAATATTTTTACTAATTTTTGGAGTACTTCTTAGAGTTTATTATTCGATAAAAATTGGACAACACTTTTAATGATTTTGTGTTAATTGGTTTTTTCACCAAAATAATGTTTATAAAAGTTGTCCAAATACTCCCAATTGATTTAAAATATTTTTACTAATTTTTTGGAGTATTTTTTGAAGTTTATTTTTGACAAAAATTGGACAACATTTCAAATTGGAGGTCGGCCAGGAGTCGAACAAGAAGAGGTCGACCGCACAAGAACGCACAAAATGAAACAGACGCACCGTCTTGAAAAATGAGGAGGGCGACCGGTCAAGGGTAGGGGCCGACCGTCGGACCCCCGACCGGTCGCACCCCACCCGACCGGCCGACCCCCCCTTAACCCGTCCCGGATCGCACTATTTTATTTCAAACGTTCGAAATCTTATACAGGGCAACCGGTCGCCCTATGTAATTTTGTGACAATAAAATTATGCTGTTTGAAATCCTTATCAGCAAGATTTGCTTTTGATTTTTGTACAATATTTTTACATCTTGTGATCCTCTTTTTGTATACAAAAGTGAAGAAGGAGGAGCCTATGTTGGAGATCCAATCTTTAAGACTCTCCTATAAATAGAGGATGATTTGAAGACACAATATACAACACACAAGCATACAATACAACAAGAAATCTGCAAAATTCTCAAAGCTTTCATTTTTACATTCTTGTTGTAATAGCCTAAGTTCTTGCACTTGCACAATCTTGAGGTCTAGGCTTTTTGTGCTTGATTACACTTGCACTCAAAGTTTGTATACTTCATTTATTGAGTTGTAATATTGAATTTTTCTATCATCCAAAACAAGATATCCTTGTTAGTGTTCTTGTGGTAAGAACACACTTGGGTGATCTTAGGTGTTGAAGAGTGTGGTACTCTTCATAGGTGTTGAAGGAAGATTGTGGTAATCTCCTTGAAGGTGTTGTAAGAAGATTGTGGTAATCTTCAAAGGTGGTGTTGTAACAATTATGGTAATTGTTAATAAAATCTTTTTTTCTTTTTGAAATCCACTTCGGATATACCGGGGTGGTAGAGCACGTAGTCCCTAGGTGGGGTGAAGCTCTATAAATCATGGAGTGTTGTTTAAATTCCGCATTTACTTTCTTGTCAATTACTTGTTCATTCGAAAAAGAGGGCGATTTGTGAAAAATCTCTATGCACCCCCCTCTAGAGTATCATAGCCACTTGGACTAACAAGTTGTATCAGAGACAAACTCTTTGGCTAGCTCGTTCCGAGTAAAGAGGAAAGATCCATGTCTACGAACGAAAGCTACCTCACCACCGGCGCCTCCACCAACAAGCCACCACTATTCGACGCCAACAACTACGCATTTTGGAAAGACCGTATGGAGTGCTTTCTACAAGGATGCGGTTTCACATTTGGAATGTGGTTATTTAAGGAATTGCTCAACCAACAAAAAAATTGGAGGATGGCACCACGACTCCCAAACCGTTCAAGGAGTTCAATGAAAATGACAAGAAGGCCTTCTCTCTAAACGGTAAGGCTTTAAATATTTTGCATTACTCTCTTACCGCCACCGAGTATAATCGCATAAGAGGCATAAGGTCGGCACATGAAGTTTGGGAAAAATTAGAAACCATCTATGAGGGCACAAAGAAAGTGAAGCAAGCAAGAAAAACAATGCTTGTGAAATACTTTGAAAATTTCAATATGCATGATGGTGAAAGCATATCAAAAATGGTGGAAAGGCTTGACAACATTGTCAATCCTCTTGTGGCTCTTGGAAAGGTCATCTCCGAAGAAGACAAGGTGACCAAGGTTTTGAACGCTCTTCCCGGCTCATGGTCCGAAAAGGTGACGGCTATCACGGAAGCACAAAATCTCGAGACACTCAAATTTGATGAGCTCATCGGGAACCTCCTCATATACGAAATCTATCTCAAGGAGAGGAAAAATTCCAAACCATCCATCAATCAATCGGGTATGCAAAATATTCCTAAAGGTCTTGCATCTTCTTCTAATAATGCATATTATGATATTGATGAGGATGATGAGAAAACGACCGCACTTGTTCGTAAATTTGCAAAATTTGTGAATAAAAATAAGGCGAGAAAACCGAGAGACAACTCGTGTTTTAAATGCGGAAAATCCGGGCACTTCATAGCCGATTGCCCAAAACTCGAGGAGGAGAAACAAAAGAAGAAGAAACCTTTTTCGAAAAAGAAGGCTCTAAATGCGGAAGTCAAAACTTGGGATGAGCTACTTGAAACAACCGACGAAGAAAGAGAATCTGAACATGGTCTTATGGCCATAGACGACGAAAATAACGAGGTACGCTCTAATGCTTCATCTTCTTCCTTAGTTGATGATTTACAATGTGATTTTGATGAATTACAAAATGAGTTTCAAAATTTGATTGTTAAATACAAGACTTTAAAAAAGGAGCATAAAGAGCTTAAATTAGAAAAAGGATAAATTGTTTACTTCTTATGAATCTCTTGATAAAGCTCATGCTATTACTCTTACTAAAGTCCGTACTCTTGAAACCGAAAAACAAATGCTCACAAATGATCTTGAATGTTTGAAAAAGGATGTGCATCGTTTTAACTTAAGTACGGATAAAGTTACAAAAATTTTAGATGCACAAAGAGGTGAGCATTCTAAATTAGGACTTGGCTATAAACCTTTTCAACCTCTTTCAAAGAAAAAAGACCAAGGTCCGACTTTTGTACGTGCTAGTAGTGCCCATAATCTTATTTGTTTTTATCGTGGTAAAGTTGGTCACTATGTTAGTCATTGTAAATTGAAGAATAATTTTAGCTTTGTTTGGAGTCCCAAAGGTCTCAAGGCTAACCCCCATGGACCCCAAAACTATAGGGTACCTTAAAATAATTCTTTTGTAGGTCATAGAGGCTATAACAACTATGGAGGATTCAAAATGGCTCGTGGACAGCGGATGTTCACGCCATATGACCGGAAAGAGAGAACTTTTTACCAACATCAAGCTCCAAGAAGAGGGTATGGTGATGTTCGGCAATGGCAAAGGAAGAATTCTTGGAAATGGAGAAATTGGTAACTCTTCTTTCTCTCTTAGTAATGTTCTTTTAGTAGAAGGGCTTAAGTTTAATTTGATAAGTGTTAGCCAACTTTGTGATTCAAATTATAATATTGTTTTTAATAAAGAAAAATGCCTTATTTCCAAAAATGATAAAATTATTTGTGAAGCAAATAGAAAAGGCAATCTTTACAAAATTTGTACAAGTGATTTGGTTAGTCAAAATGTTTCTTGTCTTATCGCCAATAATGATTTAACTAGTTTATGGCATAGGCGACTTGGACATGTTGGATATAAAAATTTGCAAATTATCTACAAAAACCAACATGTAAAAGGACTACCCAAATTGAATTTTGAAAATCTTGGCTTATGTGACACTTGTCAAAAGAACAAATTAGTTAAGAGTAGTTTTAAGCCCAAAAATGAAATTTCCACAACCAAGCCTCTACAACTTCTTCATTTAGATTTGTATGGGGATATTGGTACGACAAGTTTAAGTGGAAAACACTACACTTTTGTTATAGTTCATGATTTTTCTAGATATACTTGGGCTCTATTTCTTACAAATAAAAGCGATGCTGTTAATGAGTTTGTTAAGTTGTGTAGACTTATTGAGAATGAAAAGAAAGATACTATTAAGTCTATTCGAAGTGATCGGGTGGAGAATTTGATGGAGAATTTAGAGTCTTTTGTGAAACCAAGTGATATAGTCACAATTTTTCGGCTCCAAGGACACCTCAACAAAATGGAGTAGCCGAAAGGAAGAATCGGACACTTCAAGAAATGAGTCGGTCCATGGTCAATGAATTTTCACTTCCAAAATATTTTTGGGCCGAAGCCGTAAGTACCGCTTGCTATGTCATTAATCGAGTTTATATTCGTCCTAAAATGAATAAAACTCCATATGAGCTTTGGAAAGGAAGAACTCCAAATATTAGTTATTTCAAAATATTTGGATGTAAGTGTTTTATTTTGAATACTAAGGATCAATTGGACAAACTTGATCCTAAGGCCGATAAAGGAATATTTATGGGGTATTAAACCAAGAGCAAAGCATATCGGGTTTACAATAAGACTAGTGGGGTTGTTGAAGAATCCATCCATGTCAAATTCAATGAAGCTTCGGGTGTTGAAAGGATACCCAATGATGAAAGTGATGAAGATGATATTGTTGAATCCATTGTTCAAGATGATGCTCAAAATGATCAACCTTCAAGCTCAAATGTTCCTCAAGAAGACAAAAGTGATACTTCGGATCTTCCCGTAGCATTGAAATTTAAGGGAGATCGCCCAAAAGATCTTATTATTGGTGATCCCCTTGATAAAGTAATGACTCGAGGAAAATTTGCCGAGAAAGCTCTTATATCTCAAAAAGAACCTAAAAATGCTAAGGAAGCTATTGAAGATGAAGATTGGTTCTTAGAAATGCAAGAGGAGTTGAATCAATTTGAAAGGAATGATGTATGGGAACTAGTACCTTGTCCTCCATCTCAAACAATTATTGACACAAAATGGGTATTTCGGAACAAGCTTGATGACCAAGGCAATATTGTTCGAAACAAAGCAAGGTTAGTAGCTCAAGGTTATTGTCAAGAAGAAGGTATTAATTATGATGAAACATTTGCACCCGTAGCAGTTTAGAAGCTATTCGTATTTTACTTGCCTATTCTTGTTTTAAAAATTTCAAGCTTTACCAAATGGATGTAAAATCCGCATTTTTAAATGGTCTTATTCAAGAATAAGTCTATGTAAAACAACCTCCGGGGTTTGAAAAATTTTCTAGGCCTAATGATGTTTATAAACTTAAAAAGGCCTTGTATGGTTTGAAACAAGCAACCCGTGCATGGTATGATAGACTTAGCTCTTTTCTTTTGCAAAATGGTTTTACAAGAGGCAAAGTTGATACTACTCTCTTTGTTTTTGAAAATGGGCAAGATTGCTTATTAGTGCAAATTTATGTTGATGATATTATTTTTGGTGCTACTAATGAATCCTTGTGCAAGAAATTTTCTAAGTTAATGCAAGGTGAATTTGAAATGAGCATGATGGGGGAGCTCAACTTCTTCCTTGGACTTCAAATTAAGCAATGCCAAGAAGGAATTTATATTTCACAATTAAAATATACAAAGGAGCTTTCGAAGAAGTTTGGCATTGAAGAAGGAAGAACTGTCTCTACCCCAATGGCAACAAACGTCAAGATTGACAAAGATGAAAAAGGCAAGCCGGTTGATGAATCCAAATATCGAGGTATGATTGGTAGTTTACTTTATTTAACCGCAAGTAGGCCGGATATTCTTCATGCCGTATGCCTATGTGCTCGTTTTCAAAGCAATTACAAAGAATCTCATATGAGTGCCGTTAAAAGGATTTTTCGATATTTGAAAGGCACTATTCAATATGGTTTATTTTATCCAAAGAATGAAAATTTTTCTCTTAAAGGTTATAGTGATTCGGATTATGCGGGAAATAATGATGATCGTAAAAGTACTTCCGGATCATGTCAATTTCTAGGTGATTGCCTAGTTTCTTGGTTTTCAAAGAAACAAAATTGTGTTTCACTTTCAACGGCCGAAGCCGAATATATTTCTGCGGCCTTTTGTTGTACTCAATTGCTTTGGATGAAACAAACTTTAGCGGATTATAAATGTTCTTTTGAAAGTGTTCCTATTTTTTGTGATAACATATTTGCTATAAATATTGCTCAAAACCCGGTTCATCATAACCGTACTAAACATATTGAGATTCGATATCATTTTCTAAGGGATTGTGTTTCTAAACGTAAAATTGAGATATCTTTCTTACCATCTCAAGATCAATTGGTGGATATTTTTACAAAACTACTATCTTCCGAGCTCGGTTAGGCATAATGCATATTGAATGAGGTTTACGTTTTCATTTTGCACGTTTTTAAAACTTAGGGGCGAAAAATCGGATTTTTGGTTGAAAATTCGGATTTTGGAAAATAAGTTGAGATAGTGGGCCGACTAGGGTGAGGGCAACCGGTCGGACCTCACCTCGACCGGTCGCCCACTGCCAATTTTTGGTTTAAAACGTCTATGTCTTCAGACTTAGCCATTTTGGCTCAAAATGTTCATTTTTCGTCCCCTTCGCCAAATGTACACAAATTTCACTTCAAATTTGTTTTCTTGCATACATTTCATATCTTGGACTTAATTAGGCTCGATTATCATCATCTTTGCTCGTCTTTACCGATTGAATGGTAAGAATTTTACTTCCTTTGCTCAATTGAGTTGAACCCTTGAGTTTTTGGCTTATTTGTAATTTTATTGATGGAAGTTTCATATGATTGGGATGAGCTTGTTAATTATGATGTATTGAATGGTGTTTGAACTGATTTGGTGATGAAATATTTTGGCTTGATTCATTTACAAGGGCCTTATACAACTTCTTTTATTTTTCACGCCCACAAAGTGTTCGATGAATTGTCACAAAGAAAATTTCAATTTATACATGACTCTTATGCTTTCAAAAATCTTATATATCTATTGAGATCATGTCTTGACACTCAAATGAGCTTTTGCAAATCAAATGATCAATTTTCCCTTTTTATTTGGAATTTAAGCTTAATTTTCAAACGCTCGATAAATCGATAAAATTGCGCACTTTGATATAATTGTATAATGTTTTTATCGTGCTAACACTCTTTTTGATGATTCCAAAGGGGGAGAAACAAGAAAAACGCTCATATGCTCAAAGAAGCGAAAATAAGCTCGCAAGAAAAGCTATAAGCTAGGGCTCTCAAAAGTCAAAAGCTGTGAATATTACTTAGTCCATTTGATGTATTGTGGACTTTTATGCTTGACTAATGATGTTTTGTGATGGGAGGAGCTTCTATGCTCAAATAATTCAAGCTTGTTTTGTAAAAGCTAAGCTTTTAGCTTCGAAAATAAGCTCGCAAGAAAAGCTATAAGCTAGGGCTCTCAAAAGCCAAAGACTGTGAATATTATTTAGTCCATTTGATGTATTGTGGACTTTTATGCTTGACTAATGATGTTTTGTGACAGGGGGAGCTTCTATGCTCAAATAATTCAAGCTTGTTTTGTAAAAGCTAAGCTTTTAGTTTTTAGTTGGCTGCTTTTACACTTGTTCTTGATATGCATATTGATAGGGGGAGCTTGTGCAAAAATGTTTTGAAAAATATTTGCTCCTATCCTTGTGTGTTTTACTTATGGTAAATCTTGCTTGTAATGGATTAATGTTTTAGACCGGAAAATATGTTTTTTTTTAAATCAACTTCCTAAAATTGTTTTGGTTTGCAATTATAAAAAAGGGGGAGTTTGTTAGATAAATGTTTTTATCAAGATTTTGATGATTTTGTTTAAATGAGTTTTTATACCAAAACAATATATATAAAAGTTGTCCAAATACTCCCAATTGATTTAAAATGTTTTTACTAATTTTTGGAGTACTTCTTAGAGTTTATTATTCGATAAAAATTGGACAACACTTTTAATGATTTTGTGTTAATTGGTTTTTTCACCAAAATAATGTTTATAAAAGTTGTCCAAATACTCCCAATTGATTTAAAATATTTTTACTAATTTTTTGGAGTATTTTTTGAAGTTTATTTTTGACAAAAATTGGACAACATTTCAAATTGGAGGTCGACCGGTCGAACAAGAGGTCGACCGGTACCTGAAGAACGCACAAAATGAAACAGAACGCACTGGTCTTGAAAAATGAGGAAGGGCGACCGGTCAAGGGTAGGGCCGACCGGTCGAACCCCTCTCCGACCGGTCGCACCGCACCTTGACCGGTCGGACCCCCCTGCAACCTGTCCTGGATCGCACTATTTTATTTCAAACGTTCGAAATCTTATAAAGGGCAACCGGTCGCCCTATGTAATTTTGTGACAAAGAAAATTATCTTTGTTTGAAATCCTTATCGGAAGATTTGCTTTTGATTTTTGTACAATATTTCTACATCTTGTGATCCTCTTTTTGTAGACAAAAGTGAAGAAGGAGGAGCCTATGTTGGAGATCCAATCTTGAAGACTCTCCTATAAATAGAGGATGATTTGAAGACACAATATACAACACACAAGCATACAATACAACAAGAAATCTGCAAAATTCTCAAAGCTTTCATTTTTACATTCTTGTTGTAATAGTCTAAGTTCTTGCACTTGCACAATCTTGAGGTCTAGGCTTTTTGTTCTTAATTACACTTGCACTCAAAGTTTGTATACTTCATTTATTGAGTTGTAATCTTGAATTTTTCTATCATCCAAACCAAGATATCCTTGTTAGTGTTCTTGTGGTAAGAACACACTTGGGTGATCTTAGGTGTTGAAGAGTGTGGTACTCTTCATAGGTGTTGAAGGAAGATTGTGGTAATCTCCTTGAAGGTGTTGTAAGAAGATTGCGGTAATCTTCAAAGGTGGTGTTGTAACAATTGTGGTAATTGTTAATAAAATCTTTTTTTCTTTTTGAAATCCACTTCGGATATACCGGGGTGGTAGAGCACGTAGTCCCTAGGTGGGGTGAAGCTCTATAAATCATTGAGTGTTGTTTAAATTCCGCATTTACTTTCTTGTCAATTACTTGTTCATTCGAAAAAGAGGGCGATTTGCGAAAAATCGGCATAATCTATTCACCCCCTCTAGATTATCGTAGCCACTTGGACTAACATACTCATATTAGTTTATTTAAATGAACCAATAAATGAAATTATAAAATCATATTTGATTTGTAGAAAATGTTTAAATTTAATGATATTTTACTTATTAAGTAGGGTTGCAATCGAACCGAACCGAGCCGAGCTTTTGTGTGTTTGAGTTTGGCTCGTCTATTATCGAGTCGAACTCGAGCCTGAATTTATCGAACATGTTGATGGCTCACGAACTTTTTCGAGCCTTATCGAGCCTAAACGAGCTTAGTAAATATTAACTAAAATTTAAATATTCTTCAATTTATTACAAAAAATATAATTATTTACATTTAAAATTCAGAGTATATTTATTAAAACTCAAAAAATAATTTTATTGAAATATTTTTAAATTATCTTAAGTAAAAGTATGAAAAATTAAACTTAAAATCAAATTATTAGTTTAATTTATACGAGCTTACTATCGAGCCTATTCACGAGCTTACCAACGAGCTTGTTCACGAGCTAACGAACCGAATATCTCTAAGTTTGAGTTTGGTTTGTTTATTTTAACGAGCCTCATTAAATTAACTCGAACGAGCTTTTATCGAATCGAGCCCCGAATAGCTCACGAGCGGCTTGGTTCATTTGCAGCCCTATCATCCTCTAATCAAAAAAATTAATTGAATTAAAATTAGTTAAGTGGTTAGTACATTGCACATAAATTATAGTAATCATCTAACCAAGAAATTAAGACATTGAGAGTATAGATTTTTGTTTCATATTAGTTTATCAAAGTTGTTAGTCAATTATATTTTTCTAAGTCAAGAGCCCATGGTAATGTTCCAAGGTTATACAATATTATTGTGTAATAGAGGCTACTAAATTTGTCATTCGTTGAGATTCTACACTTTTACGACTATTACGAATAACATAATATCTGAAACATATTATGTTAAAATCCAAAAAGAAAAATCAATACTTTTAACTATAAATTAGATAAAAATGATTTAAAAGTTAAATTGATATTAAACTAATATATAGTATATATAGTTTATGTCATGAAAGAAAAATTTATAATTACAAAATTAAAAATTTAGCAATTAAATATTAATTAAAGAAATTTTATGTATAAGTTAAATATAAAATATCAAAAAGTTAAACTCATATAGTACTAATAGTTTTAGTATGTATTTTTGAAATTGCACTAAAAAATGATTGAAAGTATAACCATTTAATGATTTTTACACTGATTTTTCTTTTCACATTTTTTGTATGTTTTATTTGTGAAATATTTGAATCTTCGTTTATCCAAAACATCCCGAACCGTTTCGTACCGTCCCATTAGAACCGAATCTCCGTACCAAACGGTACTAAACTTTTGGGACAGTTCGGGATGAAGATTTTTTTTATGGTTCGGTTCTGGATATTTAATTTTGAGAATTTTGAACTTCGGGACGGTTCTGGAGATTTCTAAATGTCCGGACGGATCGGACCGTGCACACCCCTAGTTCTAATGATTAACACAGGCGGATTTAGTACCTGACGATTTTGAACGTGCGAAGACAGAACAAAACTTTTACGGTTTCGAGGTGAGAAGATAGAACAAAATTTTACTTCGCAAATAAATGACCAACAATTTTACTTCACAAATCAATGAAAAATTCGACTGAAAAAGCGAGAAAATTTGTGTAAAAATTTGAAAGAAAACTGGCCCAAAAAGTGGCATAATTGGAGTGAGATCCGGATTTTTCCAAAAAAAAAAAACCGGTTACTAGTATAATTACTATCATACCCTTACCGAAAAAAATTTAAAGAGAAAATATTGGAAAAAAATGATAAATCACAACCATTTGAAAAATCCAATCAATGATCAAGATAAGTCCTTGTGGTCTCACCCTAGGGGATTAGTCTCATTTGAACCAATATATATATATATATATATATATATATTGTTGTTTCAAATGTTTTATTTTTATAGACTATAATATTTAGCACAAGATACATGTATCAATCACTGTTTGTATTAAAAGTACAACTGATAAAATTAGCCCGACCCAAAACTCAATAGACTAGGGCTTCGTTTGGTTGAAAAAGGGTAATGGGCTTGATTAATTCTCACATATATTTTGGCCTTATCCTATGAATGTAATAAGGTTCAATAACATGTTTGATTGAAGGATTGGGCTGTAGGAATCTATTGATTTTGTAATAAAGTATTGGCAAAAACTTGCGTGAGACGGTCTCACGGATTTAGATCCGTGAGACGGAGCCCTTACATAAAGTTTTAAAGGTTTTTTTTTTTTTCGGATTTTATTTTTCTTAGGGTTTATATTTGTTTTTTTAGGGTTTATTTTGTTTCTTGGGTTTATTTTTAATTGACTTGGGTTTTTAGGATTTTTAGTTTTTGTTAGGGTTTATTTTTTTATTTTTTGGGTTTATTTTTGTTTTACGGGTTTATTCTTCATGGTTCATGTTTTTAGGGTTTATTTTTGTTTCTTCATGGTTCATTATTATTTTTAAATTTATTTTCATGGTTCATGTTCTCAAGACGGAGCCCTTAGGAGGTTCGTCTCACGGATTTAGATCCGTGAGACCGTCTCATAAGAGACTTGCTCTAAAGTATTTGGTTGAGGGTGTGTAATAATAGCCCAACAAGTGTGCTATTATATTTTTGTCCTTAATTTACAATGCACAATCCAATTTTCACCTTTAATTCTAGTTAGTATTATTGTGCAGCCATTCTAATTAGAATGCACATTCCAATTTTCCTTTTAACTTCACAAATGCCGAAACCCCTCTTCATATTCTCCGACTGACGATGCTGGCCCCTGGTTACCTCCTCACATAGATGAATGTTGGCATCTGGTTCCCTTCTCACATAGCTAAACACGTGTTGGAGTGATTGATCATATATATTGCATTTGAAAGCTACCTAGGATTCTCGCGAGCTTTTAAAAGGGTATCAATTTGCTAAATTTTGTCTTTTTTTTTTTTAAACACATGCCTATGAACTCCCACAGCCTTGCTTGATTTGTGTATATCGTATTTTGGTTTTGTTATTTTTGAAGGCACTCAATTTTTTTGTCTGTGTTCCCTAAATTAATTTTTTTGTTTGCGAGCACCAAACCCAATTTCCAGTTGAGTGATTTTTAGTTTCTGCACCATTTAAATTATGTTTTTTTGCAACCAAACTAATTGATGGAGATATTAATAAACATATCATATCGTGTTTTATTATCTTTTAAGATTTTAAAATATCTTATATTATATTCTATTTAGTTTATCTTTTAAATTTCCTAGTCAGATTAGGAGTTTTATTGTTTTATTGTGCTAGGATTTTAATCCTATAAATAGTTGTTATTTTATTATTTTTAGGGAGGTTGAAATTTATTAAATTTTGAGATTTTATCTCTTTTGTTCATTGCAATTTACGTTTCTTCGCGAAGTTTCGTATTGCTTTTGTTCGTTGCTCGTTTATTCGTGGCTTCCGCCTGCATCACTAATTGTCTGTATTTGTTGTGTTGTAACTGACTAGCTATTTTTGTTTTCTACTTTGAGATGATGCAATCATATTAGTAACCAATTGTTGTTTCTCCAGAAAAAAATTCACATTACAAGTAAGTATTTATTTTTTTATTTACTTGTAAATTATTAGAAAAATATATGTTATTTGTAATGTTTGTCCATTATGTAGTGTCACTGAGCTACTCAAACTCAACTAGTCATTCATATCGACAAACTCAACCAGTTAACAAGTTTTGTGATTGTGGCATTGAAGTACCATTGCAAACATCGTGAACAGAGAAAAATCCAGGTCGTAGATTTCACAGTTGTCCAGTACGTTGGTTTTTATGATTATAGCATACCAATCATTATATATGAACTAAAATAATTCAGAAACAACAAATTTCTTATTCATAAATTCTCTAAAGTATTAGTATAATTGAAATAACGAAACCATTGCAGGACCATAGGTGCGATCCAATGATGTGCATACGATCAACTCAAATCATCCCAAGACTAGTATAGAAAATAAATGCATCAAGACACCATTATCAAATGAAGATTCATGAAAGAAAATATATCATCGCATTGATCCTTTCTTGGATTGTGGTGTGTGTTGTCATATTCTTTGCAATTTGACAACACTCAATTTGAAATTGTAGATGGTTCTTATCTCGTATGTAGGCCTTTGTTACACCTGATTGTATGGAGTAGTTATTTGGTTTGTATGCCAATATTAGTTTCTATAGGCTGCAATTTGTAAGCCTTTGTTGCATTTGCTAATACTTTGTTCGAGCTTTATTAGGCTGCAATTGGTATTATGTTTGTAACATATCGTTTCATATGGCTTGTACTATTATGGATGATGTGAGTTTGTTATATTATGAATCCTAACTTCAATTTCAAATATCCTAATGTAACTATTAAAATTCGATAATATTCAATATGAATAATTGATGTTAAATTGTTAGTTACGCCTTTGACAAGAAATCCAATAATTGGCAATATGTACCAATCAATGGATTAGAAACACGAAGAACAAGTTTACTTATATCGAATGTTGAATAGTTCCCATCGTGATCTCCGCTTGCATGATCCTTTGGAATGGAACTCACTACTCAGTTTATTTCCTTTAATACTTGGAGCACGTTTTTCAAAGGAGTTCATTGTCTACAAGGTAAAGAGTATCAAAGGAATAAATAAATTACAAGACCCAACATCATGACAGACAGCATGCAACTGCTTTTCAAAGGAGTTCAGTGTCTACAAGGTAAAGAGTATCAAAGGAATAAATAAATTACAAGACCCAACATCATGGCAGACAGTCTGCCATGATGTTGGGTCTTGTAATTTATTTATTCCTTTGATAAAGAGTCAAGTTCAAATATTTCGAAATGGATTTGAGGCATTTCCAGCTATATTGTCATAACCAGTGCTAAATTTGATGTGGGACGTAACATTGTCTCTGTGGATGACAATTACCTCAAGTGCATTGCAAAGGTAAAATCACCATTTTTTATTTGTAGCGTTTTTTTATATATTCTAATACCACTCTACTTTGAATTTACCTCAACTTCTGCACTCGGACTTTACTTTAAAGTTTTAATTGATTACACTTGCGCAACAAACTACTGAACAACGATACTTTAGGACTAATGGGATTCAATACTATGAAATCGCTTACAATGTTTTCAAAACTGAAAATGCCGCTCAATTGACTTCTCAGATGCACCTGGACATCTCCCAGACAATCCACTGCTAGTAGACGATCGTGGCGAGATAGACACTGGAACAGAAGTTGTTGATAGCAATGATCAATTGTGTAACACCCCGAACCCATTTCGGTTAGGAACATTACTATAGTACACTTGAGTTATTTGTAAATAGTTGCGGAAGTATAAATAGAATACTTTAATTACTAAAATGTATGCTTTAAAATTTCTTAAATAAACTTAAGAGTATCAAAAGTGATAAAGGTTTGATAAGAGTTACGTATCAGTAAAATTCATATTACATCAACCTTAAATTTGTTTAATCAAAACACAGGTAATTTAATTAGTGGAAATAAATAGTACGACGCCCACGCAGACAGTCCACTACGACTCAGCTCCCAGCTCATTATCATTATCTGAAATGTAAAACCATTTGAAAGTGTGAGCTGTGAAACTCAGTGGGAAACGTAAATAGTTACACTATATTGGTCAAACATTCATAATGCAATAAAATTCATTTTCTGACACTGAAAGGTCATCCCCCATCTGTTGGCAGCTGATATGGCTCTCGGCCCTTTCTGACACTGAGGGGTCATCCCCCAACCGTTGGCAGCTTATATATAGCCCGTAGGCACATTTTAGAAATTATAGAGAGTTGACAAATATTGTATAACAGTACAACATGCTTACAAAATCAGAAGTTTACCCATCTTTGAAGTTTAACAGAAAGCTAGTGCTGAAAATTGATTGAGGGAGACCGTATCCGATGTGACCGCACCTAATACAATTAAATTCTTCAACTTAATGACATAGGACAATGTATAAAATCATTAAGTAACTTAGTCTCTTGGGCTAAGTAAAGTCTAATACGTTCCTAAAGTCAAGTATCCTATAATCGGGTGTTCGGTACCCTTTTTAAGAGCTTTAGAAATGATAATTGACCAAAGTAAAAGTAAAAGTCAAAGTCAACAGCCACGACAAAAGTCAACACAGAGTCAAAGACAACGAAAAGTAAAGGTCAACATAAAGTCAAAGTCAACATAAATTCAATTAATCCTATATTAATCACCTAAAAATAATTAATCGACTGACGACTCGTTTTAGATAAAATTCCCTTAAACACTAAATTTTAGTCACTTTTTATCATCAAAATCACTTTTAGAAACTAAAGTTTTTCATCAAAAATCATCCTCATGGTATTAAGCTTCTATTTTTGAAAATGGTGAATTAATGAGACCAAAAATCCGTAATTGTTGAAGTTCATCTACTAACTTAAGTTCTTCACCAACAATCACTTATATAACTCCTAAAAATATCTTAAACCATTAATATCAAAATTAAATCATCATAAATTAAATAAAACTCAAAATCAAAAACAAAGTCTAGAATCATCTCATTAAACTATCAAACTATCATTAATCATGCTTAAATTAAACAAAATATCATCTTAAAATCTACACCCTTTGGCCGTCCATTTCAAGAGGAAATAAAGGGGGTATTTTTCATTTTCAAAATAAGATTAAAACACATAATCATGCTCCTACTAGTTAGATATAACACAATCTACAAACAAAAAGTAAAACCAAAATCATTTGTTCAAAAATTTCAAAATGACCGAAAATATTACTTCAAAAATGGGGGTTCTAATCTTCTTATTTTCATCATCAAAGTCCATTTACATGGTTAATAATTGCATAGGATCATCGTCCTAAAAAGACTTAAAGAAAAGACACGATTTAAAAAAAAAAGATGAAGAAATTTTACCTTTGAAGCTCTCTTCAACAATGGTGTTTTTGGATGAGTATGGAGGTGTGAGGTGTTAGATAAATATTTTTATCATGATTTTGATGATTTTGTTTAACTGAGTTTTTACACCAAAACAATGTCCCTAAATGTTATCCAAATACTCCAAATTGATTTAAAATATTTTTACTAATTTTTTGGAGTATTTATTGAAGTTTATTTTTGACAAAAATTGGACAACACTTCTGTTTTGAGGTCAACCGATCGCCCTATAGGGCAACCCATGTCTGAAGTTGATTTTTGAAACAGAAACGAGATGTTTGAAAAACCCCAGGAGGTCGACCGGTCAACTATAGGTCGACCGGTATCTGAAAGAGAGAATACTGAAAACAGAACTCTATGTATTGAAAAAAGGGGGAGGCCAACCGGTCCAACGGAGGGCCGACCGGTCGGACCCTTGGACGACCGGTCGGACCCCCTGGACTGGTCGACCCCAAGTCATCCTATGTCGGAATCTCTAATTTACTTTTTAACGTTCGAAATTTCTTAAGGTCGACCGATCCACCGATGTTATTTTTGACACCAGATTCAAACCGTTAACAATCCATTATCAGCAAGATTTACTTTATCATTTTTGTACATTATTTGTGGATCTTGTGATCTTCTTTTTGTAGACAAAAGTGAAGATGGAGGAGCCTATGTTGGAGATCGAATCTTGAAGACTCTCCTATAAATAGAGGAAGATTCGAAACAACAAACACAACAACACAAGCAAACAACACAACAAGAAAATATGCAAATTTCTCTAAGCTTTCATATTTTACATTTTTGTTCAAATAGCCTAAGGTCTTTTCACTTTCACATCTTGAGGTGTAGGCTTAATTCTTGATTACACTTGCACTTCGAAGTTGTATACTTCATTATCGAGTTGTAATCTTGAATTTTTGTTCATCATCCAAACACAAGATATCCTTGCGAGTGTTCTTGTGGTAAGAGCACACTTGGGTGATATTAGGTGTTAGGTGTACGAAGATTGTGGTAATCTTCTTGCGGAGGAGTTTGGTGCTCTTCGAGGTGTTGGAGAGTTTGGTGCTCTTCAAGTTGGAAGATTGTGGTAATCTTCACAAGGTGCCGTAGCTAGAAGATTGTGGTAATCTTCTAGGAAGATTGTGGTAATCTTCAAAGAGGTGGTGTAAGAAGAGTGTGGTACTGTTCAAGGTGAAGTTGTAATAATTTTGGTAATTATTAATAAAATCTTTTTTTCTTTTTGAAATCCATCCTGGGGATACTGGGGTGGCATAGGATTAGACCCTAGGTGGGTTGAACCTCTATAAATTGACGCGTGTTGTTTATTTTCCTGCACCTTCATCTTGTCTTTGCTTATTCATTCGAAAAAGAGGGCAAAACTCGAAAAATCGGCATAATCTATTCACCCCCTCTAGATTATCGTAGCCACTTGGACTAACAAGTGGTATCAGAGCCAAACTCTTTGGAAAGCTCATTCCACATTGCGAGCAAAGAGGAAAGATCCATGCGTACGAACGAAAGCTACCTCACCACCGGCGCCTCCACCAACAAGCCACCACTTTTCGACGACAACAACTATGCCTTTTGGAAAGACCGAGTGGAGTGCTTCTTACAAGGATGCGGGTTCGATATTTGGAATGCGGTCATTGAAGGAATAGATCAACCAACCAAGAAACTAGAGGATGGCACCTTGGTTCCCAAAAGTTTTAAGGAATTTGATGAAAACGACAAGAAGTCATTCTCACTAAACGGTAAGGCATTAAATATTTTGCATTGTTCTCTTACCGCCATCGAATATAATCGCATAAGAGGCATAAGGTCGGCACATGAGGTTTGGGAAAAATTGGAAGTTATCTATAAAGGCACAAAGAAAGTGAAACAAGCCCGAAAGACCATGTTGGTCAAAGAGTTCGAAAATTTCACTATGAATATTGGTGAAAATATTTCTAGAATGGTTGAAAGGCTTGACAATATTGTAAATCCTGTAGTGGCACTTGGGAAAATTATTTTTGAAGATGATAAGGTTACAAAAGTTCTTAATGCTCTTCCCGCCTCTTGGTCCGAAAAAGTTACCGCTATTACGGAAGCTCAGAATTTGGAAACTCTAAATTTTGATGAGTTTATTGGCAATCTTCTTATCTATGAAATTTATATCAATGAAATGAGTAACTCAAAGGCATCAACTTCTCAACCGGGTATGGGATCAACTCCAAAAGGTCTTGCCTCAAAATTGAAAAATTATTATTCTAGTGATGAGGAAGATGAAGATGAAGATGAGGATCTTATTAGAAAATTTACAAAATTTGTAAATAAAAACAAGGAAAGAAAAACAAGAGACAATTCTTGTTTTAGATGCGAAAACTCGGACACCATATTGCAAATTGTCCAAAAGAGAAAGAAGAGCAAAGAAAGAAAAAGCACTTTCACAAAGCCTTGAAGGCCAAAGCCGAACCAACAACATGGGATGATCTTCTTACATCTGATGATGAAGAAGCCGAGCAATGTCTAATGGGCATCAAAGAAGACAACGAGGTACGCTCTAACTCTTCTATTTGCTTTAGTAATGAATTGTATGATGATTTTGATGAATTGCAAAATAATTTTGATGAGCTTCAAAATGAATTCCAAAGCTTGCTCTTTAAATACAAAAATTTAAAAAAGGAATTCAACACCATGAAAAATGAAAAGGATAGTTTACATGCTTCTTATGAATCTCTTACTTGTGCTCACACTACCACACTTGATAAGGTTAGAAACCTTGAAAAGGAAAATAGTACTCTTGTTAAGGACATTGATTGCATGAAAAATGATTTATTAAAGTTCAACTTGAGTACCAATAAAATGACCAAAATTCTTGATGTTCAACGTTGTGATCATGTGAAACTAGGACTTGGTTATAATCCTAATGTTATTGATGATAAGAAAAAGAACCAAGTCTCTATGCATGTTGGTCATTATGTTTCTAGAATAATTACTTGCTTCTATTGTGGTAAAAAGGGTCACACGGCAAATACTTGTCGGGCTAGAAATAACTCTAATTACTATTGGAGACCTAAAAGTCTTAATGCTAATCCCGAAGGACCCAAACACTTGAGGGTACCACAAGAAAATTTTATGTTAGGTACTCGGCGCAACAAATGTCAAAGGAATTTTAAATTATCAAATAGACAACAAATGATCGCGTCATATGATCGAACGAGGAGATATTATCAACAAAGTCGTGTTTCAAGAAGAAGGTATATTCAACAATGGGAAGGACACAACCCTTGGCAATGACGAAATTGGTAACTCGTATCCTTTTCTTGAATTATGAATTTTATTATTCATGTCGTTTTTTTTGTCTTGATTGTCATAGTTTTTTTTTAAAACATTTCTTAAAAATCGAGGTCTCAACTATATACTCTCGGTTTTTCAAAATTCAAAAAGGGACCTTGAATAGTTTTTCAATAAGCACTTATTTTATCAAACTTTTGTTAATTCCTACAAAAAGCATAATATGTGTTACTTGCTTGATGGTTTATATTCATATTGTCCATATTATACGATATTACTATGATCTTGTGCTAGATATTTTGTCAAGATTTTGCAGGAATTACTTTGGTATTAAGGAACAAAAGATTATATACTTATTCATGGCCATCTACGTCATGACGTGTCAAGATTGAGAAAGGCATATTGGTTGATAAACAAATTCGAGGTATGTTCATCAACTTTCATTACTCTCATAGACTCAATATTTTCTATGTCATATGCCTATATGCTCGATTTCAAAACAATCCCAAAGAATCTCATTAAAGTGCCGTTAAAAGAAATTTTCAATATTTGAAAGGCACTTCTTCTTATGGCTTATTTTATCCAAAGTTTTAAAACGTTCATATTTTCAGGATAACAAGTCTGGTATAAATAATTTCTCAAAATTCGGTTCTTCATAATCGAACTAAACATATTGAGATTCGATATTTTTTAAGGGATTGTGTTTCTTAAACGGAAAATTGAGATGTGTTTAATTCCGTCTCAAGGATAACTCGCGGACATTTGTTTTTAACTGCTATCCGCCGAGTCTTTTACCTTATTTTGAGCTTATTTAGGCACAATGTATATTGAATGAGGTCTATGTTTGCATTTTGTGCATTTTTAAAACTTAGGGGTGAAAAATTGGATTTTTAACTCAAAATTCGGACAGAAATTGAAAAGAAGCTCCAGGGACCGGATGAAGGGAGGGGGACCGATCGAACAACACCTGGACCGGTCGGACCCCCCTTGGACCGGTCACCTGGGCAAAATTTTGGTTTAAAATTGTCTATGTCCCATACTTAGCCATTTTGGCCCCTTTTGCTCTATTTTTCGACCCCTTTGCAAATTTCACACACAATTCACTCAAAATGATTTCTTACTTATAAATTCTATATTTTTGAGTTTATATTACTCGTATTTCATCATCATTATCCGACTTCTTCAATTATTTGGTAAGTTTAATTTCTTTTTAATCTCAATTGGGTTGAACCCTTGAGAAAGTGTTTATATCTTGATATTTTGATGAAATTCTTGTTTTACTATGCTGAGTATGATAATTGTTGATGGATGAGATTTGTAAAATTGTATTTGGTGATGAAAATTTTGGCTTGATTGCAATTACAAAGGTTTTATACATCTCTCGTTTTATTTTATGCATGCCAAGTGTTCGACAAAATGTTTCTATGAAAAATTTATCACCTACATGATTCTCTCGATTTCAAAAGTCTTATAAGTTTATAGAGATCATGTCTTGCTACTCAAATGAGCTTTTACAAGTCATATTATAGACTTTTCCCTTTATTTTTGGAATTTTAAGCTTAATGGTCACTAGCTCGATAAATCGATAATATTGTGCACTTTGATATGGATGAGTGATGTTTTTATCGTGCTAACTTTCTTTTTGATGATTCCAAAGGGGGAGAAACAAGAAATAAGCTCTTTAGCTCAAAGAAGCTAAATAAGCTCGCTAAAAAAGCTATAAGCTATAGCTCTTAAAAGCCAAAAGTTGTGAATGATACTTAGTCCATTTGATGTATTAAGGACTTTTATACTTGTCTAATGATGTCTCTTTGACAGGGGGAGCTTCTAAGCTCATGAAATTCAAGCTTATATTGTAAAAGCTAAGATTTTAGCTTCTAGTTGTTTGCTTCTATACTTACTCTTGTTGAGCATGTTGATAGGAGGAGCTTATATAAATTGTTTTTGAAAAATCTTTGCTCCTATCCTAGTGTTTTTGTTTATGATAAATGTTGTTTAAAACGGATTGTTGATTTAGACCCAAAAAATGTGTTTTGTTTTAAAATCGATCTCCTAAAATTGTTTTGGTTTGTAATCATCAAAAAGAGAGAGTTTGTTAGATAAATATTTTTATCATGATTTTGATGATTTTGTAACTGAGTTTTTACACCAAAACAATGTCCCTAAATGTTGTCCAAATACTCCCAATTGATTTAAAATATTTTTACTAACTTTTCGGAGTATTTCTTGAAGTTTATTTTTGACAAAAATTGGACAACACTTCTGTTTTGAGGTCAACCGATCGCCCTATAGGGCAACCCATGTCTGAAGTTTATTTTTGAAACAGAAACGAGATGTTTGAAAACCCCCAGGAGGTCGACCGGTATCTGAAAGAGAGAATTCTGAAAACAGAACTCTCTGTATTGAAAAAAAGGGGAGGTCAACCGGTCCAATGGAGGGCCGACCGGTTGGACCTCTGGGCGACCGGTCGGACCCCTGACCGATCGACCCCGTCATCCCGTGTCTCGAATCTCGATTTACTTTTTAACGTTCGAAATTTCTTAAGGTCGACCACTGGGTCAACCTATATTATTTTTGATAACAGATTCAAACCGTTAACAATCCATTATCGGCAAGATTTACTTTATCATTTTTGTACATTATTTGTGGATCTTGTGATCTTCTTTTTGTAGACAAAAGTGAAGATGGAGGAGCCTATGTTGGAGATCCAATCTTGAAGACTCCCTATAAATAGAGGAAGATTTGAAGCAACAAACACAACAACACAAGCAAACAAAGACAACAAGAAAAATCAAAAATTTCTCTAAGCTTTCATATTTTACATTCTTATTCAAATAGCCTAAGGTCTTTTCACTTTCACATCTTGATGTCTAGGCTTAATTATTGATTACACTTGCACTTCAAAGTTCTATACTTCATTATCGAGTTGTAATCTTGAATTTGTGTTCATCATCCAAACACAAGATATCCTTGGGAGTGTTCTTGTGGTAAGAGCACACTTGGGTGATCTTAGGTGTTAGGTGTAAGAAGATTGTGGTAATCTTCTTGTGGAGGAGTTTGGTGGTCTTTGAGGTGTTGGAGAGTTTGGTACTATTCAAGTTGGAAGATTGTGGTAATCTTCCCAAGGTGCCGTAGCTAGAAGATTGTAGTAATCTTCTAGGAAGATTGTGGTAATCTTCAAAGAGGTGTTGTAAGAAGAGTTTGGTACTCTTTAAGGTGAAGTTGTAATAATTTTGGTAATTATTAATAAAATCATTTTTTCTTTTTGAAATCCATCCTGGAGATACTGGGGTGGTAGAGGATTAGGCCCTAAGTGGGTTGAACCTCTATAAATCGACGCGTGTTGTTTATTTTCCCGCACCTTCATCTTGTCATTGCTTATTCATTCGAAAAACGAGGGCGAAACTCGGAAAATCTGTATAATCTATTCACCCCCTCTAGATTATCGTAGCCACTTGTACTAACATGAGGGAGAAGAGAAAGTGTTGGAGATTTTGTAAAAAAACAAGAGGCTTGGGGTGAAAATATCTATATTTAAAAAATATTTTAAAGGTTAGTATTTTTAAAAATCCTCAAGTAAGCTATTATTATTTTTAAAAATCCCGAGAGTTAATTAAAACTCGATTTTTCATAAGTTAGATTGTCACTAATAATAAAATGTCAGGTAGAAATTTAATCTCGAATTCCCAAAATATAAATAAGCACTTTAGTGAAAATCTTCGAAAATCACTTAATCGGTACAAAAATCTCAATCCTAAAATATAAGTCTGAAACACCATAATAATATCTATAATATATCATCATGATGTACATTCATATCCATTACCATAGGGGCAAAAATCGGTTCTCGAATGCTCAAAATATATAAAATGTATAAAGCGAGTAAATCGCACATCTAAAATGTAAACTAGATATTGATGCAACATAATTCATGAATATTAATTTAAAAGCTCGAGTAATTAAAAAGGGTTGGGTCATCACGACCTTCCCTACTAAAAAAAAATTCGTTTTCGAAATTCGACTTACTATGTTAGGAATGTTCGGGTACTTAGCTAGGATCTCTTCCTCTCTCTCCCAAGTAGCCTCTTCCTACCATGTCGGCTCTACTGCACTAGCACTAGGGGCATTTCTCGATTTCTCAACTTATGTACCTTCTTTCCCAAATAAATGACAGGGCACTCCTCATAGGTAAGGTTATTACTGACATCCAGTTCCTCATGGTTAATGATGTGGCTTGGGTCGGAAAAGTACTTCTTAAACATATATATGTGAAACATGTTATGTACTGCTGCAAGTTCTGGAGGTAGCGCTAAATGGTATGAGACATCTCCAATCCTATCCAAAATTTCGAATAGTGCAATATACCGTGGTCTCAACTTTCCTTTCTTCCCAAAACGAACAACTCCTTTCAAGGATGCTACCTTGATAAATACTTTGTCCTTCACCTCAAATTGTAGGTCCTTCCTTCTTCTGTAGGCGTAACTTTTCTGTCGGTCTTGTGCTGCCTTAATTCTGTCTGGAATCTTAGCAATCACTCCCACTATTCTCTCAATAATCTCTGTTCCAAAAATCTTGCGCTCGCCAACTTCGTCCCAATGAGATGGTGATCGACACTTCCTTCCATACAATGCTTTGTATGGTGCCATTTAGATAGTAGTCTGGTAACTGTTATTGATAAGCGAATTCCACAAGCGGTAGATAAGTCTCCCAACTTCCATCAAGATCTAACACAATTGTCCTGAGCACGTCATCCAATGTCTGAATTGTCCTTTCTGACTGACCATCCGTTTGTGGATGATATGCGGTGCTGAACTTAAGCTTCATCGTCATAGCTGCATGCAGACTTTCCCAACATTTCAAGGTAAAACGAGGATCATGATCTGATACAACGGATACCGGCACTTCATGAAGGCTAACAATCTTCTCAATGTAAAGTTGAGCGAAACGATCCATACTAAAGGTCATCCTTATCGGTATAAAGTGTGCGCTCCTCGTGAGTCTGTCCACGATAACCCAAATAGCCTCATTCTTTCTTACGGATCTGGGTAGTCCTATCACAAAATCCAAAGTAATGTGTTCCCATTTCCATTTAGGAATATCCAGTGGGTTTAATAATCCTAATAGCCTCTGGTGTTCAGCCTTCACTTGTTGACATATGAGACATCTTTCCACAAATTTGCCTATCGTCCGCTTCATATTCCTCTACCAGAAAATTTCTCTCAAGTCCCTATACATCTTTGTTCCTCCCCGATGGGCTGTATAAGGTGTATTGTGGGCTTCATTAAGAATCATTTTTCTCAAAATCCTCATCCTTAGGTACGTATAATCTTCATCATAGACTAGCGTTTCATATGGTGCAATTGTAAATCCCTGGTTGTTTCCTGCGAGTACCCGTTGCTTCATCTTGTTGAGGAAAATATCTGTCTTCTGAGCATCCTTGATTTGTTGCCTCAAGGTAGGTTGTACTATCAAGGCTGCAATCATGGAAATTGCCTGATTAGGTGGTCTCAAAATTTCCAACCTTAGATTGGAAAAGTCTCTTATTAGCGATTCTTATTTTGTGAGCAAAACTGAAACCTGCCCACTGTTCTTCCTACTGAGTGCATCTGCCACAACATTTAATTTTCCTGGGTGATATTGAATGGTGCAATCATAATCCTTCATCAATTCTAACCACATCCTCTGACCCATATTAAACTCCTTCTGTGTGAAGAAGTACTTCAAGCTTTTGTGATCCGTGAAGATCTCACACTTCCCACCATAAAGGTAGTGACATCAAATCTTTAAGACGTGAACTACTGCCGCTAATTCCAAGTCATGAGTGGTGTAGTTTTGTTCATGCATTTTTAACTGTCTCAACGCATACACTATGACCTAACCATTTTGCAATAGCACACATCCCAATCCTTGGCGCATCTATATAAATTACAAATCCTTCAGTTCCCTCTTGAATTGTCAAAATAGGAGTTGTCACTAATCTCTGCTTAAGCTTATGAAAGTTGTTTTCACACTAGTTGGTCCACTGAAATTTCTCACTCTTCTTAGTTAAGTGTGTTAGTGGCTTGGCGATTTTCGAGAAAACCTGGATAAATCTTCTGTAATATCCACCTAACCCTAGGAAACTTCGCACTTCTCCTGCGTTAGTCGATGATTTCCAATTCAATATTGCCTCCACTTTGGATGGGTCTACTTCAATTCCCTTGGCAGTGACAATGTGTCCTAAAAACACAACCTTGTCTAACCAAAATTCACACTTGTTGAATTTGGCATAGAGTTTCTCTTGTCGCAGTGTTTCTAACACAATGCGGAGGTGTTCTTTATGTTGTTCCTTCTCTTGAGAGAATACCAAAATGTCATCTATGAAGACAAGAACAAACTTATCTGGATAAGGATGAAACACATTGTTCATCAAATCCATAAATACTGTTGGCGCATTCGACAAACCAAAAGGCATAACGGTAAACTCGAAGTGACCATATCTTGTCCTGAACGCTGTCTTAGGGATATCATAATCATTGATCTTCAATTGGTGGTATCCTGATCTCAAGTCAATATGGGAGAACACACTGGCTCCCTTTAATTGATCAAACAAATCTTCTATCTTAGGCAAGAGATGTTTGTTCTTGATAGTTAGCCGATTCAAATCTCGATAGTAAATGCACATTCTGAGAGATCCATATTTATTTTTCATGAATAGTACTGGCGCTCCCCAAGGTGAGACACTAGGTCGGATAAATTTCTTATCCAACAACTATTGGATTTGGATCTTCAGTTCTTGCAATTCCTTGGGCGTCATTCTGTATGGTGCCTTAGATACCATTGCCGCTCCTAACACTAAATTTATGGTGAATTCAACTTGACGATTTGGGGGAATTACCGGTAAATCATCTAGGAATACGTCCAAAAATTCTTTGACCACTGGTTTAGCGGATGCCATCCTTTCCACTGTCTCTTTCCCCATTACGTTAACCAAAAATCCTCGGCACTCTTTCTTTCGAAGCATTCTGATAGCTTTTATTGCTGACACTATCTTTACTCTAGTGTTGGTCTTCGCTCCGTAAAAGACAAATCGGTTTTCATTTGATCCTTCAAACTCAATTTCCCAATCGAAATATTTAATGGTGGCTTGATTCTTGCTTAACCAATCTATACCCAATATAACATCAAAATCTCTAATTTCTAGCACATAAAGATCAACTTTCATTTGTTGACAACTAATAGTAAGTTCCACTACTCTCGCAGTTTTCTTAATCTTAACAGTTTCTCCTGAGGGGATACTTACTTCTAGTTCTTCATTGTTATCACAACAGTCTTAACCAAGTTTTCTCCTAAAGTTCTCGTACATGAATGAATGTGAAGCTCCATTTTCAAATAATACAAGTGCAGGAATACAAGATACAGGTAGCATACCTGTCATGGTCTCGTTTTCCTCCGATGCTTCTTCATTGGTCATGGCAAAAACACGAGCCTTCCCCTTTCTGTCTTGGGGACGTCCAAGGCCTTGTTGAGGGCCTCCTATCCTTATTCTCTATGGGGCCTGAATGCCTGGATTTGGGCAATTTTGCAATCATGTGTCCCGGTTGGTAGCACCTAAAACATAGCCCTTTCCCGGCTACGCACTCGCCGAAGTGATACCTTTGGAAAGTAGGGCATTGTGGTGCATTTACACGAGGTGGGACTAGGGTCCCAGTTGGTTTGAACCTTCTGTTCGGGGGAACGAACTTCCCTTTTGGGAAGGAACCCATTTCTTCTTTCCTCTGGGGTCAAGTGTTTGGGGGTCTGATCGAAATTCAGACTACATGATATGATCTGGGACCTCTCGATCACTTCTCTGTAGGTGGGCAACCTCAAGCCTGATACAATGCTCCCAATCTCTGGCCTTAGCCCTCTCTCAAACCTCATTGCCTTCCTCTCATCTGTGTCCAGTATGTGCGGCGCAAATCTTGACAATTGATTGAATTGTCTTTCATACTCCATCACTGGTAGCCCTCCTTGTTTTAGATTAACAAATTCTGTTTCTTTCTTATCCCTAACTGATTTCGGAAAATAGCGATCAAGAATAATCCTTTTGAATTCGTTCCCAATCAACTCTCTCTTCTATCCCTCCGTGTCCTTTCATGCGACGTCTACCAATGGGTCGTAGTGTCTGCTAGCTGAAATTTTCCACACGAAACCTTCTATATTTTCGAACACTCTAGGTGATCGAAAATCCTTTCCAATTCCATAATCCATTCATCTGTAACTGTCGGACCCTCATTTCCATAGAGTCTCAGTGGTGTGAATCGTCGGAATTGCTCAACAACATCATTAGTGCGCGGTGCTCCTCGGGGTGCATTCAGTGCATTTTGGGGTGTCACTTGCTGAACAATACCCTGTAGAGTAGTCAGGAAGTCTCTAGCGAATGCTGCCCCTATTGCCCCAGCTGCAGGAGCTGCTTGCTCTAGTTCTGCTGCATGTTCGCTTGCAGATGAGTCGATTGAGGGCTCTCTCTCTACCCTCGGCCTGCCACATTGTCTTCTTTGTGGTGCCATTTTTCTTTGTTTACTATAATATCATAACGTATTTGTTAACTAGTGTAGACCCACTAGGGAGTCTTTCGTAATACAAAACTCTAACGACTAAACCCAATTGTGCCATCCGAAGATATAAAAGTTCTGTGAATCTATCTAAAAGCCAACTAATTGTCAGTCTTATTTCATTGACTAAGTTCAAAAGTCTAAGTTCATGAAGCATCAAATGATCTAAGTTCAAAGTTCTTTCATTCGTGAAGTTCTTAAAGGCATCACTAGTTTTTCAAGATTTTGTCATACTAGTTCGCATAAAGTTCTTGTAAAGTTCCTCTAAGTTCTTCTTAATTCATAATCATTCTAGTTGGAGAACAAGTTCATTTCATAAAATTTCTTGAAGTAATATGCAAAATAATCAAAGCATTTTATGAAATCATACCTTGGATCAAGCGTAAGTTCTCTTAGCGTGGTCGTCTTTCCCATTTTTAAGTAATCAAGTTCTTATAAAAAGAGAAAGTTTTAAAGAAAAATCTTTTGTGGTCTAAATAAACGTAGACCCGCTTTGATACCACTGATACCACTTGTAACGCCCCGAATCCATTTCGATTAGGAATATTACTGTGGTACACTTGAGTTATTTGTAAATAGTTGCGGAAGCATAAATAGAATACATTAATTTCTGAAATGTGGGCTTAAAAATTTCTTAAATAAACTTAAGTGTATCAAAAGTGATAAAGGTTTGATAAGAGTTACGGATTAGTAAAATTAATATTACATCAACCTTAAATTTGTTTATGTTGGGAAATTTATTGTTTAGATTTTGATGAATGCCACGTAAAACTTAGACTAGAAAGTTGGCATCCTATTTTCCTTGTAATTCGTATTGTAATAGATAGGGATGTATAAGCTGAGTCAAGTCAGCTATGCCTGGGAATACAAGAAGTCAACTGAAGACTAGAATGAAGACTCCGCTGTGAAGCAGCTGAGTGTGGTAAGGAAGAGATGTCAAGAACTCGACTGAAGAAGTATCGGTACCAGTGAGACACCGTGAGAAGAGTCGATTAAGTCAACCCAAGAAGCCAAGTCAAGTTGAAGTGACAGATGAGTCTTTCAATCATTGGAGCAGACTCAAGTCACCTGGGGAAAAGGCAGCTGCAAATAGGAGTTAACTAAAAAGAATCCGTTGCACAAAAATCAAGAATATTACTTAAACAAGTAATACTTCCATCTTTGCCATGTCTTAAAGTGCTCGATCCCTGCGTGCAAAAGGAATAAACCAATGGGAAGACTCACCTCGTGTCGATTCTGAAAAGCTTATCATTCATTTAATACGAAGAAATGTCAACATCAAAGACTGCAACAAGACAAGCAAACGAACACAAGTGATTTTTGAAAATCAGCCTATCTCTTCAACGGGCAGATTTTTGAAAATTCACTATAAAAGGCTGAGGAATTACTTTGAGAACGGGTTACCAGAACCTTGATTACCTTGCATACCTGAGATAACAAGCATTATTCATACTGTAACCTGTAAAATATTCTCAAGTTATTCTAACAAAATCCTCAAGCCTAAATCTCAAAGGAAATCGATCCAACACTAAGCTGTGAAGGAAAGACAACTTCAAACTGTTAAAGAGGAAACTTTTGAAGAAGCAAAAAGGGTCTACATTCCAAGGAGGATTGTAGAAAGGTTCAAGGTCGAACCAATCTCAAGTTATTGGAGGGCTTCGTGATCAAATTCAAGAAGCTTGAGAAAGTGAGCTGAAGTAGCAAGGCAGCTGCCCTGTGAAGTAGCTGAGTCGGACGAGAAGCCAGCTATGTGACCAAGGCATCTCCAGACTGAGTCCCAAAGGAGCAAGTCAGCTGTGTGATCAAGACTTGTATCTGGACTGATAACCACTTTGTACTCTGATCATTACTTAGTGGATTCCTCCAGGAGTTGGAGAAGAGAGGAGTAGAAGAATTACCCTATCTTCGAACCTCTATAAAATTATTGTGTCATTTACATTTCAACATTTTATTTCTGCGTATCACTTTATATCTGCTGACAATTTGCTATCCAACTGATAAGTAACTAAATGCTAAAATCAAGTGTTTAAAACAATTTAAATCAAATTAAAGGGTGTTAAGTCTTCCACTAAAAATCTCATCACAGCCAAGTTAAGGTTTAGACTAAATAGCTGAGTTATTCTATCAACAGCTCAATCGAGTATGTTGAGTGGCTAACTCTGCTGGTTAACTAACTTAGTTGTCCCCTAAGGACTTAGCTGTGTATTTAAATCTGTAATATTTTAAAAGGACAAAAATTGAAAAGTTGGTAAGGTTTATTCAACCCCCCATTATAAACCTTACTTACACCCCTTGGGACCTACAAGTGGTATCAGAGCGGTTGGTTCATTGGGCCTTCCAAACTGGTTACTGAACTAGATCTCCAATCTTTCAAAGAAGTTTTTAACACTTGCTCTTTCAAAAGCTATTTTTTTTTTTCAAAGAAAAGTTATTATCATGGAAGCAAATTTGACACGCATTCCTATGTTCACTATTGAGGAATTTGATGACTGAAAATTCTTATGCGCTCATCTATCTCGCTTTACATGATGAAATGTGGATAGTGATAGAGGATGGGCCACCGCAAATCGAAAGTGAACACGATTGATGAGAGAAGAGGCGACGCAGTGAAGGAGAGGAAGTTCTTCTTTGAAGCAAGACCATCCCCTGTTGAGAAACCAAGGACCAATGGATAAACGAGGATAAGAAGATACAACTTGGACAATGTGGCCAAGGATATACTTTACAAAACATTGGACAAAGCAATGTTCAATAAAGTCAAATCTTGTCAAACTGCAAAACAAATCTGGGATAAATTAACTTTAATTTGTGAAAGATCTGAGCAAATTAAAGAAAACAAATTGTCCGTTGATGTACAAAAATTTTAAAATTTTAAAATGCAGGTGAAACCTTGGATCAGCTAGATGTTCGATTCACTGAGATCACAAATGAATTATCCGCACTTGGGAAAGAATATACACAGAAGGAAATGTGTATGAAGATTTTGAGAAGCCTCCCAGCTGAATGGGAAATGAAGGTCATGGCCCTGAGACATTCAATGAACCTCACAACAACATCCAACCATGAGCTATTCTCAGACCTCAAAGCCTACGAGTTTGAGCTGAGAAGAAAAGATCAAGAGGAGACAACTGTACCCAAAATCGCTGCACTTATAGTCAATGATGGGAAGAGAGTTGAGGTCAAGGAAGCCATTGACCAGGAGGAAATTGCCTTGATGGTTAAAAGATTCAACAAGTTCTTCAACAAGAACTATAAAAGAAACAAGGGTGAATCCTCCAGGAGACATTAGCTCCCTCCAAGTCAAGGGAAGATAGGTCACCCAAGAGAGCTGAGTATCAAAAGGTTGAATATCAGAGAGCTGATAACCCAAGAACGGAAAGAACTGATCAAAGAGTTGAGAACCTGTGTTGGAACTGTAGACAACCAGGACACTTTGCTATTGACTGTTCATATCATGTAGTCAATAAATACAGGAATGAAGAAGAAAGGAGAGTCTTCAGAGAAAGAAGACAAGAAAAGATAAAGGCTATGTTGGTCATTGAGACACCGAGACAAACTAAGTCAAAAGAAGCGGCGGACTCGAGAGAGTAGTGAAGCGACTACTCAAGTGATTCTCAAGAAGAAGCAATGATCTATCTAATGGCTAAAGAACAAGATCAACTTGACCAAGAAGATGAGGTACACTCTAACTCATCTCACTCAGTTCTAGTGATAGTGATTGTGACACACACTTCATCACCCACTTGATCTTTATGATTCATTAGGCAAAATGATGAAAAACTTTGAGCACATTAAATCCTCACACACACTATTAAATGAGGAAAACAACCAGCTCAAAAGCCAAAACTCACAAACTGACTAAAGAGCCGAGTACTCTAAGTCACATAGGCGATGAGAACAAAGAGTCAAGGTCCGAAAATGCAAAACTAATAGCAGAGATAGCTGCTATAGCAAAGAGGGAAAATGATCTCAAAAATGTGATTGCATCATTTACAAAGGCATGTAAATCATTGGATGACCTTATTATGAGCCAAAAAGAATGTGGAGATAAAACTGGCATAGGATTCAATTCCTTTGTACACAGTCAAACTCCCAGAGTTATTTTGGAAAAAGGATCTTCAAGTAATGAAGCATCTCAAAAAACCAAGACACCAAATGTTGCACCCACATTCACTCCAATGCACAATCACAAACAAGCTGGCCTTGGATATAAAGGAAAAGGAAAACACCAATTGAGTATCTTTGAGAGAGAGGACAACAGAAGAAATCCAGCAGAGTTCCTCAGCAAACTCCAAATAGAAAGTACTCTGTAAAGAAGAAACAGAGCTACCAGAAACCCCATAAATTCTATCAAAAGAACACATATGATGGGAATGGTAGAAACTACCCAAGCCAAGCTGATTGGAATAATGTGAAATATCATCAAAGATCTATGGAATATAAGCCTAAATGGCAAAGGTCATTCCAAAGGCAAAAGAGCTATCATTAGCACACATATGCACCCAGACACTACACTCAGAAATATCACAACTACCCAAAGAAGGCAATTGCTAAAACACACACACAGGCATACAGGCAAAAGAGACAGATGTATGAACCTAAAGCCCCCAAGCAATTTGCCAAAGTGAGTTATGATTATGGCACAGATAGATGGCAACCTCTTAGAGTCAAGTCATTTGGCTATAGGTTGGTTGGATCATCTTACAACACTAACCCCTCAAGACCCAGACAAGCATGGGTACCTAAAAACTAATTTCCTTGACTGCAGGTTCAAGGAACAACTGAGTGCCAAGGAACCTGGTACATGGATATAGTGGTCATTCCGCATATGACAGAAACAAGAAAAATCTATCAAATTCAAGGAGATTAGAGGCGCAAAAGTCATATTTGGAGGAAATGAAGCTCTAGGGAAAATAAGAGGCACTGGATCCATCAAGAAAAATGGATTAGAAATCACAGATGTTGCATATGTTGAAGGCCTCAACTTCAACCTATTAAGCATTAGCCAACTCTGTGACAAGGGCTATAATGTTGGATTCAATATGGGAATGTGTCAAATTAAAGACACTGAATCAAATGAAATAGTTTTGCAAGGATCCAGACAAAAGAACATGTATGTGGTAGACTGGTCGACTGCCACACCAAGTACTTGTCTGTTAGCAAAGAGTACAGCCGAATCAAGTTGGCTGTGGCACAAGAAGTTGAGTCATCTGAATTTCAAGACAATTAACAAGCTTGCAAGGAGTCATCTTGTGGAAGGACTGCCAGACTCAGTATACAAGAAAGAAAGTGTTTGTGATGCATGCCAGATGGGAAAGCAGATCAAATCATCATTCAAAGAGAAGCCTAGTCCATCTTCAACAAGGATATTGCATCTGCTGCATATGGATCTATTTGGTCCAGTTGAGCCAACTATCATAAGTGGAAAGAAATACACTTTAGTAGTGGTGGATGATTATTCAAGATATACATGGACAATCTTCATGTGTAAAAAGAAGGAAACTTTGCAGAAGTTACCTTAACTGATGAGAAGAGTTCAAAATGAGAAGAGTCAAACCATTATAAAGATAAGGTCTGATAGAGGAACTGAGTTTGTCAATGGGATAATAACTCAGTATTGTGTTGAAAATGGTATTGCTCATGAATTATATGCAGCAAGGACTCCACAGCAGAATAGAGTAGCAGGAAGAAGAAACAGAACTCTCAAAGAAGCTGCAAGAACCATGTTAGCTGAAGCTGGATTGCCAAAGAGATTTTGGGCTGAAGCCATCAACATTGCATGCTATACTCAAAATAGATTCAAGATTAACAGACAGCTGACAAAGACTCCCTATGAAATATGGACAGGGAGAAAGCCAAATGTTGCATATTTTAGAATATTTAGATGTAAATGCTTCATCCACAACAATGGCAAGGATAATCTAAAGGCTTTTGATGCTAAAGCTGATGAAGGTATCTTTTTGGGATACTCAGCTGAAAGCAAAGCCTACAGAGTGCTAAACAAGAGGACTATGGTCACAGAAGAGTCTATCCATTTGGTTTTTGATGAACCTAATGTAAATGGAGAAGACATTGAAGAGTTAGCTGATAAGCTGAATCAGCCAACTATGCAAAAAAGTCCTTATGTTGAAGCTGAAGCTGGAGTAATTAATCAAGATGAAGATGAGGCTGCTGAGTCTCAAAGACAACTGGAAAATCTGCAGCTGAATGATAATGAAAGAGCTGCTCAAGACAACACAGCTGCAAGGCGACTAAACCCAGTTGATTTACTTCAACCTGATGTGAGATGGCTGAGAGACCATCCACCAGAGCTAGTCATTGGAGATGTAAGAGATGGTGTAAGAACCAGATCCAGAGCTCAACAAGAAGCAATGTTCACTTGTTTTATTTCCCAAATAGAGCCAAAAGATGTGTCCCGAGCATTGGATGACACACATTGGATTGGTGCAAAGACCAACCCATCAAAATGTTATTGGCACAAAATGGGTTTTCATAAACAAGATGAACGAAGAAGGTTATGTGGTAACAAACAAAGCAAGATTGGTAGCCAAAGGGTATTGCCAAGAAGAATGAATAGATTTTGATGAAACATTTGCTCCTGTTGCAAGATTAGAAGCAATAAGGATGTTTCTTGCCTATGATGCACACAAAAACTTAATTGTATATCAAATGGATGTGAAAAGTGCATTCTTAAATGGACTGTTAGAAGAAGAAGTCTATGTTGAGCAACCTCCAGGCTTTGAGCAGAAGACCATTGGAGATAAGGTGTACAAGCTCAAGAAAGCTCTATATGGATTGAAACAAGCACCAAGAGCTTGGTATGATACATTGTCTCAATTTCTAACTGACAATGGATTCACCAAAGGCAAAGTGGACAGAACACTCTTCAGAATTCAAGATGGGGAGAGTATAATGCTTGTTCAAATATATGTGGATGATATCATTTTTGGATCCACAAACAAAGAGTTGTGTGATAAATTCTCAAACCTCATGCAAGGCAAATTTGAAATGAGCATGATGGGAGAGCTGACATTATTCTTAGGACTCCAAGTTAAACAGCTGAAGGATGGAACCTTTATAAATCAAACAAAGTACACCAGAGATTTAATGAAGAAATTTGTTATGGAAGAGAAGTCTTCTGTAAAAATACCAATGAATACATCAGTCAAGATGGACATGGATGTAGATGGTAAAGCTGTAGATCAAACAAGATACAAAGCACTCATTGGATCACTACTCTATTTAACAGCAAGCAGGCCAGACATCACCTTAGCAGTAGGAGTATGTGCAAGATTCCAATCTGCTCCAAAGGAAAGTCACATGACTGCAGCTAAGAGAATCCTAAGATATTTAAAGGGATGCCAAGAAGTTGGCTTATGATATCCAAAGGAAGGTGGATTCAAACTAATTGGTTACTCAGACTCTGACTATGTTGGATGTAGAGTTGACAGGAAGAGTACTTCAGGTACATGTCAAATGCTTGGAAACAGACTAGTTTCCTGGTTTAGCAAGAAGCAAAATTCAATAGCCACATCCACAAATGAAGCAGAGTACATAGCTGCGGGCAGCTGCTGTGCCCAAGTCTTATGGATGAGACAACAACTGAGAGATTATGAAATTGAAGAAAAAGAGATTCCAATTATGTGTGATAACACAAGTGCTATTGCAATCACTCAGAATCCTGTGTTGCATTCGAGAACAAAACACATTGATGTCAGATATCATTTTATAAGAGATCATGTTGAAAAGAAAGACATCACCTTGGAATATATCTCAACTGATAAACAGTTAGCTGACATATTCACCAAACCCCTATGTGAATCAAGATTTGAAGAGCTTAAGCATGAGCTAGGGCTAATCGAGCTGAGTTGACACTCAGAAGACTAAATGAGAATAGATGAAACATGAAAAGATGAAAACAGAGCAAATCTCATGAATCAGCCAAGTGAATCACCATATCAGAAAGTCAGCTGTATCGAGTTAGCTGACAGCTGAGTCACTATACGAATAGAGAGAAGAAGAGTTGAGTCATTTAAAGAGTAAGCTTGAGTCATTTATGAGCTAAGAGACAAAAACGCAGTCGTTTTTAATGAGCGGGAATATTTTTAAGGATGACGTCAGCGTAATTATGACGGGCACAGTTAAAAGCTACACAATAAGCATATGATTGGATATAAATGCTGCCGCATTAAATGCGAGCAATTAAATGCAATGAGACGTGCTAAATCTGAGCCATTGATCTCGATCAAAATTCAAAAACCAAAAACACGTCCTTTCATAACCCATATATACCCATCTTCAAAAATACGAAAGCAAGTCTCTTTTCTCTCGAAAACCCTACCTGTTCTCAAAACAAGTTTATCAAGATTTAATCGGTAGAATCTTCTAGAAATGACACCAAAGATCGATTTCGTCAAGTTATCAAAGCAAATCCACTCAGGTTCCTCAGTGGATTTTGAAGGCATGATTAAGCAGGGTTCGGATGCAACCCTTGTAAAGAAAATAGCAAATATGTTGGAAAAATCTGGTCTTAAGGCCTTTTTGACGATAGAATACTCGCACACCTACCTGGAAGAGGTGGCGCAGTTCTATGTGAACACTGAGGTGCAGGACGAAGGGATTAAGTCCTCCGTCCATCGCAAGGAAATCATGATCACTGCTAAAGACCTCGCGGAGCACTGTTTATTACCATCGGAGGGTATGACGGAAATATACAAAGCTGATGTGGACTTGGCTGCTGCATGGAAAGAAGTAGCCAAACCCGAGTGTGCTGCGAAAGTAGTCTACACAACTGAAAAGAAATTCTGAAGGACGACTATCACAAGCTGATGGATGTCGTCTCAAAATGCATGGACATAAAGTTTGGAAGCTTCAATCAGCTGTCCAAGACTAAGCTAATCGTCATGGTTGCGATCATGCAAGGGAAGAAAGTTAAGTGGGCTGAGTTCGTATACAACAGACTCTGCCAGAACGTTGCGAACAAGTCTTTCAAGGAAGATGGATCCTTTGGAGGATCACTCGGCTATGGCCTAATTATTGGCCACTTGATGGAAGTGAAGGGCATTCCCCTTCAGCATGGAAAGTCCTTCATGTAAACAAGAAGATGTTTAGGGCTAACCTCTCAGGAGCCCAGAAAAGAGCCCATGCGAAGAGGGTGGACACTAGTGAGGGGGAATCAGCTGACCATGAGGAAACACTTGTTGCCTCCCCTCCGAAGAAGAAAGCTGCTCATGCAGCTGGAAAGAAGATAGCTGCCCCTGCAGGAAAGATAAAAGACGCACCTGCCCCGACAGCTGAGTCACCTGCCCGAGTAGCCGTGTCTCCTGCCCACGTAGCCGAGGCGGAGAAGGAACCCCAAATACCTTCTCCGACCATCAAAAAGAAGAGGACTGCCAAGTCAAGAAAGGCAGCTCCTCAGTCAAAGAAAGATGCACCGGCCCCCGCCGTCAAGGAATCTGAGGAAGAAGTATCCGAACCAGAACTTCTTCTGGTAAGGACAAAAAGAAGAAGAAGACTCACCAAGCGCTCGGAGCTTGAGAAGACAGCTGAGTCTCGCCACTCATCCGGGAAAATCTCTCGAGATCGCCAAGAAGTGCGATCTCGAGTTGTTGATGAAATAGCGAGCCAAGTCTGTTGAGGCCGATCAACGAGGCAAAAAGAAGACCCAGCTGTGGATAGAACAGCTGAGGAAAAGAGGCAACAAAGACAGCAAAATCTCCTGATGAAAGAGTTGTGTCTCCACCTGCCCCCGATGCTGCTGAAGGAGCTGAGCAGCAGACTATGTTGCCTTCCATTCCTGAAAAGGAAGGGCAACAAGAAGAGGATGAAGATGATGATGTGATAGTTGTTTCTCCTGTGTACCCAGACATTCAGCGTCGTCTGCGTGAATGGCGTGCATGGAAGCTGAGTCGCTCGAGGGTACAGTTTGAACGCCCTGAATTCATTGAGGAAGAGGAAGAATTGCTAAATTTCTAGGATTTACCACCGTGGTTCAGGCACTTGATGAAGATAACTGCTTGGATAGCTTGCATATCTTCAAGGAAAAAGAAAATGAGAGATTAGCAGAGGAAGCTGTAGCTCGTGAGAAAGCCAGCATTTATCCTCTCACTGGAACCAGCGACCATACTCATCCTCACCTTGACATGCTCTCAGATAGTGATGAGGACAAGGACCCTATTGCTGCACAGGAAAAGTTGGACATGCAAAGAAGCCATGCGGGAATCCACATTGATGCATGAGCAAGAGCTGATGGAAGGACCATGAGAGTCTTCCAAATCAAAGCTGGAAATTGATCCGTTGGGAGTGGTACAACAGATTGCCACAGTTATTGCTGCAACCACTTTCCCAGTTCACTCAGAGGATGGATCTAAGAGAATTGGCGATGACACTGGGAACTTGGGCACCCAAGTTGAGCCAACCCCTGTTGAAGGTGTCTTACCACCTGCCCCCACGGCTGAGCACTCAAAGGAAGCAGCCGGGAGTCTGGAGAAAAGTGACCCCAATATAAGTCACTCAGCTGGTGCGCTAGCTGAGGGGGAAACTCACTCCAATGCAGCTAGGTCGGAGGATGTTGTAGATGACTCCACAATGCAGGAAGGAGGCGAAGTGGAGAAGGAAAAAGAAATAGAACAACAACAAGTTGTCACTGACGAAGCTCGGACAGTTAAGTCTGTCTCAGCTGAAGTGCCAACAACTTTGCAGGCTGAGGACGTTGCTGATGCAGTCGAGGCACATGATGGATCTGCCCCGGGAGTTAACACTCTGGGCAATGAAAGTGCAATCCAGGGAGTTGAGACTCCTGTGGATGCCATCAGTAAAGACCCCTAAGACAACAGCATCTCGTCGAAGGGAATGTACAGGCCTTGCTGCAGCTTGAGACTACGAGGAGGTAATGAAGGCCCAAGGAGGTTGAGACTTCCCTGGGTAAAGAGACAAAATGCGAACATCCCTCCTGTTCACATTGAAGAAACTGAGAAGGGGATAAGTGCTCTTCATGATTAACAAGACAACCCTGACATATCATTTCTGGGATCTGAAGATGAAGCTGAGTCCACCCCTGATGCACATCAAAAAGACTCAGCTGTGGATGTTCTTCCAAGTACGAGTAAGCCAGATTTCAAAGCTGCTCGACAAACGTTCAATTTTGATGATGAGCCAAGCCCTCAAGTCTCATCATCTTCCGATGATGCTACTGATACGGCCGAGGAACAACAAACTCAAAAGGACAAACCAGCTGAGACCGAAGAAGTTGTTAAGACAACAGGGGCTCGGCCAAATTGGTCAATACCATCAAAGGCCCCACCAAATCCAATCAAGCTCAGCAGCTTCCGAGGCTTCGAGCTGCAAGCGAAACGACCTCTCGTACAATTTCACATGTACGAGACGATGCATTTGAAGAGACCTTCCCATTTTCAATCGAGCTACCTGCACTAGAAGAAAAAACTGCAAAAGAACAGAAGAAGTACTCTGCACGCGAAGAACCCGTCATCCCTAATGACTCCATTGTGCCAGCAGAATTCAATTTCGACATTGCATGGCCGCCAGCTAAATTGAAAGTGACAGCTGAAATCTGTGAAGTCTTCAAGAAAATCTGCGAGAGATTGAGAGGATCGAACGGCATCAGGCCTCATTGGACATGTGGCTGGACAATCGAGATGCTACCCTCACAGACGACTTGAGAGGTATAGTGATAAGAATCAGGGAGTGGTGTCAGCAGCAATCTGCCATGCGTCTTGAACAAGTTCGTTACTTCAAGGCACTCTATAACATGATGCTTGTTTGGAGCGCAGACAATGATGACATGAAGCAGAGAATGCAGGAGTACATTGAGAGGTTGCATGCCTCTCACAAAACCGAAATGGAGTTGCTGCAGGAGTTTCAGAAGAAAGAAATTCTGCAACTTGAGGAGACTATGAATGCCAAATTCAGCCTCCTCATGGCTGAAATGAAACTAGTTATAGCTGAGTCGAAGGCCACCCGTTCTGAATTTCGTACAGCCTATGCCGCAACCGACTCCAAGCAGAATTCAGCCATCAGCCGACTGGACTTCATGCTTGTTGGGATGTTTCCAGGGGTTCCTCTCTCATTTGATGATGCCAAAAAGGGGAAAGAGGAATACCTGAAGAGTTTGAAGGAGACAGCTACTGTAGAGAAGAAAGATGCAGTTGTTGAGAAGAAGAAAGATGCAGTTGTTGAGAAGAGGAAAGAAAAAGGAAAAGCTGTTGAGGGGGAAAGGTCAAAGGATGTGACCTTAATGCTTGCTGAAACCCCTCAGCAAGGTCATGTCACCAAAGATAATCAAGAAACTTCATGTAACTATGCCGCTCTATCACTCTGTTGTGCCCATATCTCATAAGAAAAAGATTGTAGAAGCAGAGATGGAGGATTTCGACAAAAGAACGGATGTCTGTGTTGAAGAGATGTTAAAACAATTTGGAGGCATTTCGGTAGGAAAAGATACTGATGCCATTCCAAATGACGGACAAGAGCCAAGATCTGTTGAAAAATTCAAAACGCTCGAGTTCGAAGGATATTTCAGAAACATGTCCATAGCCCAAGCCTGGGACTTGTATCGGGGAGAAAGGTCCAAGTCGTGCGAAGAAGTTCGACAGACAGACGCAAAGACTACTAGCAGTCACTCTGCTGGTAAGAAGAAGACTCCGGTACAATATACGCCCAGAAAAGAAGGAATAAGTGGTGGAGGTGGAGGTTTTAAACCTAGACCTCTACCCAAAAATATTGAATATGTAGATCCAGGCAAGAAATGAAGGATCTACTGGGCTGGATATGATGCTATAGCCAATCTGGAAATGGAGAGGAAAAATGTTGAATATGTAAAGAGGATTGAAGAGGAAAACAAAAGGCAAGATCAGCTGTGGCAAGAAAGACAATAAAGAAAAAGAAGAGATGAAGCTACGAAGAGAGCTTACAAGAAGAAGAAATCAGCTGAAGAGGAAAAAAAAGAAAGGGAGCTGACAAAGACAGAGCTAAAGAAGAAACAAGGAGGCAGCGAAGACGATGAAGTGTTGCTGCCAACCCCTTCATGTATTTTACTTTTGTAAATACATATGTATGTAAGTCTTCTGTACATTTAATGAAAAATCTATATTTTGTGTAGATATAGTATATGCTCTGATTGCTCTGATACACATTGTAAACAGATGTGTAAAGAACAAGAATGATATGATCAATAAAACGATCTATTCAACACATACATTCTTTGTTTATGCATTGTCTGTATGTATCTGTGTTGTTTACATTTTACTAATTTTGTTAAGTTTTGGCATCATCAAAAAGGGGGAAATTGTTGGGAAATTTATTGTTTAGATTTTGATGAATGTCATGTAAAACTTAGACTTGAAAGTTGGCACCCCATTTTCCTTGTAATTGGTATTGTAATAGATAGGGTTGTATAAGCTGAGTTAAGTCAGCTATGCCTGGGAATACAAGAAGTCAACTGAAGACTAGAATGACAGATGTCAAGAACTCGACTGAAGAAGTATCGGCTGTGAGACAGCTGTGAGAAGAGTCAGTTAAGTCAACCCAAGAAGCCAAGTCAAGTTGAAGTGATAGATGAGTCTTTCAATCATTGGAGCAGACTCAAGTCACCTGGGGAAAAGGCAGCTGCAAAGAGGAGTTAATTGAAAAGAATCCGTTGCACAAAAGTCAAGAATATTACTTAAACAAGTAATACTCCATGCTACCATGTCTTAAAGTGCTCAGTCCCATAAGCGTGCAAAAGGAATAAACCAATGGGAAGCACTGCACCTCGTGTCAGATTCTGAAAAGTTGATCATTCATTTAATACGAGGAAATGTCAACATCAAACAATTCAACAAGACAAGCCAACGAACACAAGTGATTTTTGAAAATCAGCCTATCTCTTCAACTGGGCGATTTTTGAAAATTCACTATAAAAGGCTGAGGAATTACTTTGAGAACGGGTTACCTGAACCTTAATTACCTTGCATACCTGAGATAACAAGCATTATTCATACTGTAACCTGCAAAATATTCTCAAGTTATTCTAGCAAAATCCTCAAGCCTAAATCTCGAAGAAAATCGATCCAACACTAAGCTGTGAAGGAAAGACAACTTCAAACTGTTGAAGAGGAAACTTTTGAAGAAGCAAAAGGGGTCTACATTCCAAGGAGGATTGTAGAAAGGTTCAAGGTCGAACCAATCTCAAGTTATTGGAGGGCTTCGTGATCAAATCCAAGAAGCTTGAGAAAGTGAGCTGAAGTAGCAAGCGCAAATACCCGCCCGTAGTAAGTAGCCGAGTCGGACGAGAAGCCACCTATGTGACCAAGACATCTCCGCTTTAGTCCCAAAGGAGCAAGTCACCTGTGATCAAGACTTGTATCCGGGTGAACCACTTTGTACTCGATCATTACTTAGGACTCCTCCAGGAGTTGGAGAAGAGAGGAATAGAAGAATTACCCCATCTTCGAACCTCTATAAAAATTATTGTGTCATTTACATTTCAGCATTTTATTTCTGCATATCACTTTATATCTGCTGACAATTTGCTATAAACCGATAAGTAACTAAGTGCTAAAATCAAGTGTTTAAAATAATTTAAATCAAATTAAAGGGTGTTAAGTATTCCGCTAAAAATTTCATCACAGCCAAGTTAAGGTTTAGACTAAAAAGCTGAGTTATTCTATCAACAACTCAATCGAGTCTGTTGAGTGGCTAACTCTGCTGGTTAACTAACTTAATCGTCCCCAAGACTTAGCCGTATTTAACTCTGTAATATTTTAAAAGGACTAAAATCAAAAAGTTGGTAAGGTTTATTCAACCCCCCCTTCTAAACCTTACTCACACCCCTTGGGACCTACAGTTTAATAAAAACACATGTAATTTAATTAGTAGAAAAAATAGTATGATGCCCACGCAGAGAATCCCCTACACCTCAGCTCTCGGCTCATCATCATTATCTGAAATGTAAAAACATTTGAAGGCATGAGTTGTGAAACTCAGTGGAAAACGTAAGAAGTTACACTATATCGGTCAGACATTCATAATGCAATAAAATTCATTTTCTGACACCGAAGGGTCATTCCCCATCCGTTGGCAGCTGATATGGCTCTCGGCCCTTTCGACGATACCGAGAGGTCATCCCCCACCCGTTGGCAGCTTATATATAGCCCGTAGGCATATTTTTAGCAATTATAGTGAGTTGACAAATATAGTATAACAGTACGACATGCTTACAAAATCAGAAGTTTACCCACCTTTGAAGTTTAACACAAAGTTGGTGATGAAAATTGATTGAGTGAGACAGTATCCGATTGCTCCGCATCTAACACATTTAAATTCTTCAACTTAATGACATAGGACAATGTAGAAAATCATTAAGTAACTTAGTCTCTCAGGCTAAGTAAAGTCTAATACGTTCCTAAAGTCAAGTATCCTATAATCGTGTGTTCTGTACCCTTTTTAAGAGCTTTAAAAATGATAGTTAACCAAAGCCAAAATCAACATAAAGTCAAAGTCAACATAAATTAAAGGTCAACGTAAAGTCAAAGTCAACATAAATTCAATTAATCCTTAATTAATCACATAAAACAATTATTCAACTAACGACCCATTTTAGATAAAATTCCCAGTTAATCGAACACTTGATTTATAAAATCTTATCTCGACTTTTAAAATCTCGACTTATTTAAAAATAACACATCACCTTGAAATATCTCGAAAATATCTTAGTCACGTAACCCAAACCTACTTATCTAACACTTAACTTCAAATTTCTGAAAAGTAGCATTAGTTTGTGTGCCATAGTGCATGTAACATCACATCAGATCATGCTTTATGTCAAATCGGTAATTGTTTCTTACGTACCTACACCTACACTACACCTACACCCTACCCTACCAACCTATCACCCTAGCATTAATTTCAACCAACCTTCTCCACCACTACACCTACACTAGCAACCACCATCACCATCCTAGCATTAAAAATTTGAGCCAACCTTCTCCACCACCAACTTAAGTTCTTCTCCAACAATCACTTATACAACTTCTAAAAAAATATCTTAAACCATTAATATCAAAATTAAATCATCATAAATTAAATAAAACTCAAAATCCAAAGTCTAGAATTTCTCATTAAACTATCAAACTTTTAATCATGCTTAAATTAAACAAGCTCTATTCGATTTTTCCGGTTCTCTAACCTTAAACACTAAATTTTAATAACTTTTTATCATCAAAATCACTTTTAGAAACTAAAGATTTTCATCAAAAATCATCCTCATGGTATTAAGCTTCTATTTTTAAAAATGGTGAATTATTGAGACCAAAAATCCGTAATTGTTGAAGTTCATCTTCAAAAGTGTTGGGTATTTTATAAAAATAAAACAAGAGGCTTGGGGTGAAAATATCTATTTTAAAAAAAAATATTGTAAAAGTTAGTATTTTCAAAAATCCTCAAGTAAGCTATTATTAATTTTAGAAATCCCAAGAGTTAATTAAAACTCGAATTTCATAAGTTAGATGGTCACTAATAATAAAATGTAAGGTAGAAATTTAATCTCGAATTCCCAAAATATAAATAGGTACTTTAGTGAAAATCTTCGAAAATCACTTAATCGGTACAAAAATTTCAATCCTAAAATTTAAGTCCGAAACTCCATAATAATATCTATAATATGTCATCATGATGTACATTCATATCCATTATCGTAGTTAGGGGTGCAATCGGTTATCACATGCTCAAAATATATAAAAAATATAAAGCGAGTAAATTGATGTAAACTAGATATTTGATGCAACATAATTCATGAATATTAATCTAAAAAGATCGAATAATTAAAAAGGGTTGGGTCGTCACAAATTGGGCGACCAAAGTGTTGGAGGTGAAAAAGATTCTGATGATGCAGTATCTATTTATGGATGATGAAGGCAAATGTAATTGTAGTAGTGTGTGAAATGTAATTGTAGTAGTGTGTGATTGAGTTACAAAACCTTTTAGGAATGTAATTAGTTTAATCATGGTTGTATGAGTGGATTTGTATCATTAGTATTTTGTGAAAGTTCTTTGAAGTTAAGATTACAAGACTCATCAGACATTTGCCCTAACATATGACTTGTGAATTATATTTATATATTAATTATTGTCCAGTGTTTAGACTTTATGCTTATCAATTTTTAAAATATTTACAACTTGTTTTTCATGTATATGTTAATGACTCAATCTGTTAATCACAAACATATTGCCTATATAACTTAATCCATAAACCAACTCATGGCCACTATATTTTTTAATGTTATAGTGATTGTAACCTATTGTACCGTCCGTGAAATATGATAAAAGTTGTATAAGAGAATATATTCCTATACATAAACATCCAAAAAATGGAAGCATATTGATAGGAAGAGATTTCAAAAAGACAATCCTATCAATATATTGGTTATTGTAAGATTACCTCTCTGCATACTTGCTTCATGAATGGTGTTCAATTGCTTTAATTCACTGACGCACTTTAAAACATTAGTGTAGATGAAGGAATATATTCTTTTCTGAATTTGGAAGTACAAATCAAAAGTTCAAAAAATTGGCAGCTATGTATTAACTTATAAACCAGAGAATATATTCTTTACCAAAATATTTAACTGATATTGCTATGTTATCAATTTATTTCTTAAATGGAATCTTGGAATCACAAAATTATGTATCAAACAATTTATTGGCAGGTGTGTCATTTTTTTATAGTTTTCATTTGCAGGTGTATCAAACTTTTTGTTTGATTGACAGCATCATTTTTTCTTGATATCATTTCCAACATCAAGAAACACCTTCCTTCAATTTTTCGGGGGTCTGATCGAGATTCAGACTACATGATATTATCTGGGACCTCTCGATCACTTCTCTGTAGGTGGGCAACCTCAAGCCCGATACAATGCTCTCAATCTCTGGCCTTAGCCCTCTCTCGAACCTCATTGCCTTCCTCTCATCTGTGTCCAGTATGTGAGGCGCGAATCTAGACAATTGATTGAATTGTCTTTTGTACTCCATCACTGGTAGCCCTCCTTGTTTTAGATTAACAAATTATGTTTCTTTCTGATCCCTAACCGATTTCGGAAATAGCGGTCAAGAATCATCCCTTTGAATTCGTTCCAGGTCAACTCTCTCTTCTATCCCTCAGTGTCCTTTCATGCGACGTCCACCAATGGGCCGTAGTGTCTGCTAGCTAAAATTTTCCACACTAAACCTTCTATATTTCCGAACTCTCTAGGTGATCGAAAATCCTTTCCAATTCCATAATCCTTTCATCCGTAATTGTCGGACCCTCATTTCCATAGAGTCTCAGTGGTGTGAATCGTCGGAATTGCTCAACGACATCATTAGTGTGCGGCGCTCCTCGGGGTGCATTCAGTGCATTTTAGGGTGTCACTTGATGAACAATACCCTGTAGAGTAGTTAGGAAGTCTCTAGCGAATTCTGCCCTTGTTGCCCCAGCTGCAGGAGCTGCTTGCTCTAGTTCTGCTGCATGTTCGCTTGCAGCTGAGTCGATTGAGGGCTCTCTTTCTACCCTCGGCCTGCCACGTTGTCTTCTTTGTGGTGTCATTTTTCTTTGTTATCTCTCGTAATACAAAACTCTAACGACTAAACCCAATTGTGCAATCCGAAGTTATAAAAGTTATGTGGATCTATCTAAATGCCAACTAATTGTCAGTCTTATTTCGATGACTAAGTTCAAAAGTCTACTTTCATGAAGCATCAAATGATCTAAGTTCAAAGTTCTTTCATTCGTGAAGTTTTTAAAGGCATCACTAGTTTTTCAAGATTTTGTCGTACTAGTTCGCATAAAGTTCTTGTAAAATTCCTCTAAGTTTTTCATAATTCATAATCATTCTAGTTGAAGAACAACTTCACTTCATAAAATTTCTTGAAGTAATATGCAATATAATCAAAGCATTTTACGAAATCATACCTTGGAGCAAGCGTAGGTTCTGCTAGCGTGGTCTTCTTTCCTATTTTTCAGTAATCAAGTTCTTATAAAAAGAGAAAGTTTTAAAGAAAAATCATTTATAGTCTACAGAAACGTAGACCGGCTCTGATATCACTTGTAACGCCCCGAACCCATTTCGGTTAGGAACATTACTGTGGTACACTTGAGTTATTTGTAAATAGTTGCGGAAGCATAAATAGAATACTTTAATTACTGAAATGTGGGCTTAAAAATTTCTTAAATAAACTTAAGAGTATCAAAAGTGATAAAGGTTTGATAAGAGTTACGCATTAGTAAAATTCATATTACATCAACCTTAAGTTTGTTTAATCAAAACACATGTAATTTAATTAGTAGAAAAAATAGTACGACGCCCACGCAGACAGTCCCCTACACCTCAGCTCCCGGCTCATCATCATTATCTGAAATGTAAAAATATTTGAAGGCATGAGTTGTGAAACTCAATGGAAAACGTAAGAAGTTACACTATATCGGTCAAACATTTATAATGCAATAAAATTCATTTTCTGACACCGAAGAGGTCATCCCCCAGCCGTTGGCAGCTTATATATAGCCCGTAGGCACATTTTTAGCAATTATATAGAGTTGACAAATATAGTATAACAGTACGACATACTTATAAAATCAGAAGTTTACTCATCTTTGAAGTTTAACAGAAAGCTAGTGATGAAAATTGATTGAGTGAGACTGTATTCGATTGCTCTGCACCTAACACAGTTAAATTCTTCAACTTAATGACATAGGACAATGTAGAAAATCATTAAGTAACTTAGTCTCTCGGGTTAAGTAAAGTCTAATACGTTCCTACAGTCAAGTACCTATAATCGGGTGTTCGGTACCCTTTTTAAGAGCTTTAAAAATAATAGTTGACCAATGCCAAAGTCAACGGTCAAAGTCAAAAGTCAACATAAAGTCAAAGTCAACATAAAGTAAAAGTCAATGTAAAGTCAAAGTCAACATTCACGGATGATTATGTTGGCCAACCCACATATAGGTTTGTTAATTAATGCGCCACCGATTCAGGTTTCTTTTTAGGCGCCTTTTTCCTGGGGGGTACTCTTTTTCCTCCCAAGGGTTTTTCCCACAAGGGTGGGTTTTACCTAGGGGTGGCAATTTCTGACACGACACGATAGCACGACACGAAAACGACACGAAAATAGCGGGTTAGTGTTTAGCCTTATCGACACGATAAGGACACGAAAATTTCGTGTCGTGTTCGTATTTTATCGTGTTTACACGATAGTGACACGAACACGTTAGTGACACGATAATGACACGACACGAACATGATAAGGACACGATAAGGACACGATAATGACACGTTGACCTGTTAGTGACACGATAATAACACGACACGAGCACGATAAGGACACGATAATGACACATTTACCTGTTAGTGACACGATAACCTGATATTTTGTATATTTATGTCGTGTATTTTCGTGTAAAATCGTGTCATATCGTGTAATTTGCGATCGTGTATTAACGTGTAAATTATTTTCTTTTTATTTTTGACTTATCGTGTCACTATCGTGTCGAAATGGTCGTTACACGAAAATTTTCGTGTTCGTGTCGTGTTGAATCCTTATCGTGTCGTGTTCGTGTTTGCCCTTATCGTGTCGTGTCGTTATCGTGTCGACACGAAACACGACACGATAACACGATTTGACACCCCTAGTTTTACCTTGGAAGGTTTTAACGAGGCCCCAACCATTCAGCCATTTGGTCGGCTTGTGACCACTTCGTACTTTGGTTGTTGACATTATTTCCAGGCTTTCACTTGGTTACTTGATCTGCCTGTGATCAGTATTACTCTTTTTTCATTTTTTATATATATTTGCACTAATTCAAAAAAGTCAAAGTCAACATAAATTCAATTAATCCTTAATTTATCACCTAAAAACAATTAATCAACTAACGACCTATTTTAGATAAAATTCCCGGTTAATCGAACCCTTGATGTATAAAATCTTACCTCAACTTTTAAAATCTCGACTTATTTAAAAATAACGCATCATCTTGAAATATCTCGAATATATCTTAGTCACTTAACCCGAACCTACTTATCTACCATTTAACGTCAAATTTCCGAAAAGTAGCATTAGTTTGTATGCCATAGTACATGTCACATCACAATATGATGTATGTCAAACCAGTCATTTTTCCTTACGTACCTACACCTACACCCTGTTTGATATATGTTGTTATCTTAATTTTGATGATTTTATTTTTACACCAAAACAATGTTTTTTATTGTTGTCTAAATACTCCCGATTAGTTTAAAATGTTTTTAACATATTCTCGGAGTATTTCTTGAGTTTCATTTTCGATAAAAATTGGACAACATTTACTGTCTCAAGGTCGACCTAGATTAAGGCAACCCGTGCACTCAAGATGAGTTTTGAAACAAAAATGAGACGGAAGAAAAATCAAGCAGTCGGCCGCCGCCCGGGCGTCGACCGCATACACTGCAAGTTTGTTCTCAAACAGAAACTTAAACCTTGCAAAAATGTTTAAGGGGGACCGGTCAAGGTATTGGTCGACCGATCGAATATCCCCTTGACCGTCATACCTGTGTATTTCTACTTGTTAATTTTAACTTTTATTTAAATGCGACCGGTCGCCTGCTTTTTGAAAAGAAAAATATGACCGTTTGACAAACAGACGTATTTCCTTAAAATGTGGGATTGATTTCTAACAGCTATATTCTTGATTTTAATTATATTTTTCTCTTTTCAATCTCCAAGAGGAGCCTATGCTTGATCAATCATCTCCTATAAATAGAGGAAGTTTTGGAGCAACCAATATCACATTTGAGATACAACACAACAAGATACACTTTAAGCAAATATTTGTCCTTCATTGTTATTATTCTTGTTGTAATTTTGCCTAGCTTTTCACTTTCACATCCTTGAGGTCTAGACTATTCTTGATTACACTTTGCACTCAAATTGTAATATTCATTATTGAGTTGTAATCTTGATTTTTGGTTATCATTCAACACAAGATATCCTTGTGAGTGTTCTTATGGTAAGAACACACTTGGATGATCTAGGTGATAGGTGCAAGAAGATTGTGGTGATCTTCTTATTGAGTTGTTGAAGAATTTGGTATTCTTCAAGGTTGAAGATTGTGGTAATCTTCACAAGGTGCCGTTGAAGGAAGATTGTGGTGATCTTCAAAGGGAGATTGTGGTAATCTCCAAAGGTGTTGTTGAAGAAGAGTGTGGTGCTCTTCAAGGTGTTGTAAGTTGAATTTGTATTAATTTTGGTAATTAATAAAATTCTTTTTATTTTTGAAATCCATCCCGGATATACTGGGGTGGTAGAGGATTAGGCCCTAGGTGGGTTGAACCTCTTTAAATCGACGCGTGTTGTTTACATTCCGCACCTTTATTATTGTGTTTGAGCATTTGGTTCGAAAAGCGAAATCGAAAAGATGGAGGTAATATATTCACCCCCCCTCTAGATTATCGTAGCCGCTTGGACTTACAAGTGGTATCAGAGCCAAACTCTTTGGCAAGCTCGTTTCACATCGCGAGTGAAGAGAAACGATCATCGGCTCTGAACGAAGCTCATCTTTCCTAAGACCTCCACCACCAAGCCACCTCGGTTTGATTCCAAAAATTTTATATTTTGGAAAGAAATAATGGAATGCTATTTACAAGGTTGCGGGTTTGATATTTGGAACACCGTCATAAATGGAGAATTCATTCCGATGAAAGATACACCACACACTTCCAAAGGCTTCAAAGAGCTCAATGATGAAGAAAAGAAAATCATCTCTTTAAACTTTAAAGCTCTCAATATTTTGTATTGTTCATTTACTAATTTGGAATATGAACATATTGTAGGAATTCGATCGGCACATAAAGTATGGCAAAAATTAGAAGCCATCTATGGAGTATTTGCAAATGAAAGGAGTCAAACAAAAGCATCTACTTCTCAAAGGGATACAAGTTCAAATCTAAAGAACAAGCCTCCTACAACTTCCAACTATGAAGAAGTTGAATATTGTCTTATGGGCATCGAAGAAGAAAACGAGGTATGTATTAAACCCTCTACTTCCTATGATATTGTTATTCAAAATGATTATAGTGATTTGCAAAATGATTATGATGAACTTCAAAATGAATTCCAAAGCTTACTTGTTAAATACAAAAACTTGAAAAAGGAATTCAATGTTTTGAAAAATGATAAGGATAGTTTATTTACTTCTTATGAATCACTATCATGTGCTCACACCACCACACTTGACAAGGTTAGAAACCTTGAAAAAGAAAATAGTACTCTTGTTGAGAATTTTGATTGCATGAAAAAGGATTTATTAAAATCCAACTTGAGTACCAATAAGATGACTGATATTGTTGATTTTTGTGATAAATCGAAACTAGAACTTGATCATAAGCCTAAGGGTGTCAATCACATGAAAAATAATCAAGTCTCTAAGCACATTGGTCATTATGTTCCTAGAATTATTACATGCTTTTATTGCGGTAAAAAGGGTCATACGGTAAATACTTGTCGGGCTAGAAATAGCTCTAATCATTATTGGAGACCTAAAAGTCTCAAAGCTAATCCTAAAGGACCCAAACACTTGAGGGTACCACAAAATAATGTTTCAATTGGTACCCGACGGAATAATGATCAAAGAAAATTCATACCGCCAAGAAGGCATCAAATGACCGTTTCATTTGATCAAAGAAGGAGAAACTATTTTCGACAAAGCAAATTTCCAAGAAGAGGATATACTCAAAAATGGGAAGAACACAATCCTTGGAAATGGCAAAGACATCATCAACAAGATGAGTTTCAACAATGGGAAGGCAACAAACCTTGGAAATGGAATAATCAAAGAAGTCATCATCAACAAAGTGACTTCTCAAAGGGAAGATATCATCAACAATGGGAAAGACACAACCCATGGAAACGGCGTAATTGGTAAACCGTATCTCCCCATTTATATATGCATTTTATTTTTATGCATGTTTTTATTTGTGTCTTAATTGTAAAATGAGTTTTCAAGTATTTATTTTTAATTTAGGTCTTTAATATATTTGTGAGTTTCAAAATTTTTAAAAGGAGACCTTGCATGATATTTCTAAAACTCTTGTGGATTAAATTAGACCTATATGGTTTATTATCTCTTATGTATTTTTATAGCATAAGCATTTTTTTATATCTCCTATTACTTGCCTACACTTGTGTTGTTATGCAAATTTTGTTTAAGAATTGTGTAGGATATATATATCTCATATTCATTGGCTATTTCGTCATCAAGTCTCTTAAACTATCGAGGTATGTTCACTCGTATTTCTCTTAGAACTCGATATTATGCTTATACACATATCTTTCAAGATATTTCATTTCAACCCCTTAAGTGCCCCTAAATAATTTTGCAAATTTTTCTTAAAAGGGCACTACTCGTTAAGTCTCGTTTTTCTCGAATATATGTTTTCCCGAAACCCGTATTTGTTGGACTAGGTCCAAAATTATCTTTTTGCAAAGTTTTAAAAATTTTGGGGTGAAAAATCGAATTTTAAAAATTCTGGAGAAAGAAAAATTACCTGGGACGGTCAAGCAGGGCGACGTCGCCGCCCGCGTCGGCCGACGCGCCTCCCACCTCGACCGGCCGCCTGGCTTATTTTACAAGATAAAACATTCTGCCCTTTCATTCGAAACAGAACCAAAAAATCCTCCAAACCCTTGTTGTGCGAAAAACACCCCTTTTCTCCTATAATCTTCAATTCTTCTTCAATCTGTGTAATTTTTCTTGCTAACCCACTTCTTTTTGCAAGAACTTCACATAAATGGCACCTCCAAGAAATTCTACCGAACGAAATCCTCAAAAGAGGAGAAGGAGGCAAAGGGGAGAATCTTTCTCCAATCCCCCAACAAGATGATATTCCACAAGGAGATTATCAAAATCGGCTTACGGAAGAGGAGATTGTCGAATTAAGAACCGGGGTTTCAAAATTGAGCATTCATTGGGACTCTAGTAAGTTATCACTCCTTTACGAGCCTCCCTCTAGAGCTAATAGATTTCATTTTCTAAATAAACTTGCGGAGGAGCATTATGAGAATATTGGATTAAATGATAAGAAAATTGTGTGCACTCGTATGGTTCGATTTCAAGCTTTTCACGATGAATTTCCGGATATTAGGGCTTATTTTGAAATTCAAGGATGGGTTTCACTTTGGGATAATCCGTGTTTGCATTATGATGACGAGCTTATAAAACTTTTCTATGCAAATATGTGGATTGTTGATGCTACGGTAGATAATCCGTTGGAACTTCACACATTTGTTAATGGTAGGCATTTTTCATGGACATTGGCCGATATTTGCAATTATTTTAATGTGCCGAATGATGGAGTGGTTAATGTGGATTGCGCACATTGGGATGATTATCTTTTTGGAGTCTCACTAGATGAGGTAAAAACCTTTTTAGGAGTATATCCCGAAGTGACATACTCGGCAATGCCGCCAAACTATCGGATTATATCTATCATTTGCTCCTATTGTGTTTGTGGAAAGGAAATAAAACTTCCGAGTAATCTCGAACTCTTTCTCACCTATAAGATTATTCGAGGAGAAAGAGTAAACTATGGGGCAATTTTTGTGTATTGTTTGTCGGAATCTAGAAAGCTTACCAAAAAAAAAAATACTTTGGGTAATTTGATTTACCGACTTTTATACTTATCGGGATACCCGGAAAATGAAATGATTACCGAAATTCGTCACAATGATTTTGATAATGCCAATATTCTACAAATGGTAAGAATGCGACGACATTTACCACGGGTTCCTACCAAAGCCGCTAGGGGACGTGCCCGACATCAACAACAACCTCGGGATGATTTCTTTAATGACAATGAGGTTGAAAATATTGGAAGAGGTGAGTTTGACGAACAAAGAGATGATGAAGAAGAGAATGTGGGGAATGAAGAGGAAAATGAAGAAGAGAATGTAGGAAATGAACAAGAAATTAGGGAGGAAGAAAATGAAGACGAGTTGGATGTTGAAGATTTAAATCTCAAAGAGAGAATGGCCAAAATGGAAAGAGAAACATTTAGAGATGTAGCCTCTCTCAGAAAAGAGCTCCGGGTTGTGAAAAAGGAAAATTCTAGTTTAAAAAAGTCAATCGGCAAGTTGAAGAAATTCATCAAAGATCTCATTCCCGGAACTTGCTTCTCCTCGGACGAAGAATGATGTCCCCACCCCTTTATTTCTTAAGCACTTTCTTTCATGTTGCTTTTTACTTCTATGAACTTTGTAAAAAAAAAATTCACTAATGATTTTGCTTGTTGTCTTGAAAGGGTTAAAATTACAAGTTGATAATGACTTATGGGTGATCATGGTATTGATGGAGTATTTGATGGTAAAAATACTCTAATTTAGCATTATTTGATGTTGGTATGAAGTACTTGATGGTAAAAGTGCTTCTTTCTAATTTTTGCTTAAATGCATTTGAGATGCTTAAATTATTTTGCTTAGATGGATATTTTGGGACATTTGTAATGTCTAATATGCATTGTTTGATGATTGACATGAATCTCTTAATGACTCTTTATTTTTGCTTGATGACATTGGTACTGCCTTGATCTCTCTTTGGCTAAATTATCTCAATTGGGTTGAACCCTTGAGAATTTACTTTGCTTATGCATATTATTTGTTGGATACATGTTGAAAATTGCTTTTGGTGATGGTATGAACAACTTGGCTTGATTTAATTTGCAAGGGCTATATATATCTTTTTCAATTTTTTTGACGCCCGCCAAGTGTTCGTTATAATGCTTCATTGAAAATCTCATCACATACATGAATCTCTTATGTTCAATGTCTTAAAATCTTTTTTTGAGATCATGTTTTTTGGCTAACTAATGAGCTTTTGGATTTCTTATGATACATTTCTCCAATTTTTCCTTGGATTTTTTTAAAGCTTAAGTTGCTCAAACGGTTGATAAACCGTCACTTTGGTGCACTTTGATGTCATTATATGAGCTTTCTATCATCCTAATATTCTTTTTGATGATTCCAAAGAGGGAGAAACAGGAAATTGGCTCATTAGCTCAAAGAAGCTCATAAAAGCTTGTTATAAAAGCTATAAGTTATGGCTCATAAAAGCCATAAGCTCTGAGTTATTTTTAGTCCAATTGTTGCTTGATGGACTTATATACTTGTCTAATGATGTTTTGTGATAGGGGGAGCTTATAAGCTCTTGAACAAAATGTAAAAGCTAAGCTTTTAGCTTATGGATAATTGCTTTTACATTATTCTTGATGTGCTTGTTGATAGGGGGAGCTTGTGCTTATTATTGAATATATTTACTCCCTATTGGTTGCTTATGTACTTTGGAAATTTTGGTTGCTTCCAAACGATTAAATGTTTTTACCGGAAAATCATTTCTAAAATTGTTCTCCTATTTTGTGTAAAAATTGTTTTGGTTTGTAATCATCAAAAAGGGGGAGATTGTTTGATATATGTTGTTATCTTAATTTTGATGATTTTATTTTTACACCAAAACAATATTTTTATTGTTGTCTAAATACTCTCGATCGGTTTAAAATGTTTTTAACATATTCTCGGAGTATTTCTTGAGTTTCATTTTCGATAAAAATTGGACAACATTTCTGCCTCGAGGTCGACCTACCGCCCCCATAGGCAACCCGTACCTAAAAGATGATTTTTGAAACAGAAAATGAGACGGAAGAAAAATCAAAGTCGACCGTCGCTCGGGCGTCGAAAATTCAGGGGTCGACCCAGGTACTGCAAGTTTGTTCTCAAAAGTCTTAAACCTTGCAAAAATGTTTAAGGGGGACCGGTCAAGGTATTGGTCGACTGGTCGAAGACCTCCTTGACCGGTCGCCCTGTGTATTTCTACTGTGTTACGTTTCTAACTTTTATTTCGTGCGACGTCGCCTGCATTTGAAAAGAAAAATATGACCGTTTGACAGCAGACATATTTTCTTAAAATGTGGGATTGATTTCTAGCAGCTATATTCTTGATTTTAATTATATTTTTCTGTAGATTTTCAATCCCCAAGAGGAGCCTATGCTTGATCAATCATCTCCTATAAATAGAGGAAGTTTTGGAGCAACCAATATCACATTTGAGATACAACACAACAAGATACACTTCAAACAAATATTTGTTCTTTATTGTTATTATTCTTGTTGTAATTTTGCCTAGCTTTTCACTTTCACATCCTTGAGGTCTAGGCTATTCTTGATTACACTTTGCACTCAAATTGTAATATTCATTATTGAGTTGTAATCTTGATTTTTGGTTATCATTCAACACAAGATATCCTTGTGAGTGTTCTTGTGGTAAGAACACACTTGGATGATCTAGGTGATAGGTGCAAGAAGATTGTGGTGATCTTCTTATTGAGGTGTTGAAGAATTTGGTATTCTTCAAGGTTGAAGATTGTGGTAATCTTCACAAGGTGCCGTTGAAGGAAGATTGTGGTGATCTTCAAAGGGAGATTGTGGTAATCTCCAAAGGTGTTGTTGAAGAAGAGTGTGGTGCTCTTCAAGGTGTTGTAAGTTGAATTTGTATTAATTTTGGTAATTAATAAAATTCTTTTTCTTTTTGAAATCCATCCCGGATATACTGGGGTGGTAGAGGATTAGGCCCTAGGTGGGTTGAACCTCTTTAAATCGACGCGTGTTGTTTACATTCCGCACCTTTATTATTGTGTTTGAGCATTTGGTTCGAAAAAGAGGGCGAAATCGAAAAGATGGAGGTAATCTATTCACCCTCCCTCTAGATTATCGTAGCCGCTTGGACTTACACACCCTACCCTACCAACCTATCACCCTAGCATTAATTGCAGCCACCCTTCTCCACCACCACAGCCACCCTCAGCCGGCGGCACAATCGCCACCTCCGGTGGGCGGTGGTCGGCCCCGGCGGGCCGTATTTCATTGTTTTTCAAGCTCTATTCGATTTTTTCGGTTCTCTAACCTTAAAAACTAAATTATAATCACTTTCTATCATCAAAATCATTTTTAGAAACTAAAGTTTTTCATCAAAAATCACCCTCATGGTATTAAGCTTCTATTTTTAAAAATGGTGAAATAATAAGACCAAAAATCCGTAATTGTTGAAGTTCATCTACTAACTTAAGTTCTTCACCAAAAATCACTTATACAACTTCTAAAAATATCTTAAACCATTAATATCAAAATTAAATCATCATAAATTAAATAAAACTCAAAATCAAAAACAAAGTCTAGAATCATCTCATTAAACTATCAAACTATCATTAATCATGCTTAAATTAAACAAAACATCATCCTAAAATCTACACCCTTTGGCCGTCCACTTCAAGAGGAAATAAGGGGGTATTTTTCATTTTCAAAATAAGATTAAAACACATAATCATGCTCCTACTAGTTAGATATAACACAATCTACAAACAAAAAGTGAAACAAAAATCATTTGTTCAAAAATGTCAAAATGGCCGAAAATATTACTTCAAAATTTGGGGTTCTAATCTTCATATTTTCATCATCAAAGTCCATTTCCATGGTTAATAATTGCATAGGATCATCCTCCTAAAAAGACTTAAAGTAAAGACAAGAATTAAAGAAAAAGATGAATAAATTTTACCTTTGAAGCTCTCTTCAATAATGGTATTTTTTGATGAGTATAGAGGTGTGATGGAGAAGCAAAAGTGTTGGGTATTTTATAAAAAAAAAAAAATAAAGGAGGCTTAGGGTGAAAATATCTATTTTAAAAAAAATATTGTAAAAGTTAGTATTTTCAAAAATCCTCAAGTAAGCTATTATTAATTTTAGAAATCCCAAGAGTTAATTAAAACTCGAATTTCATAAGTTAGGTGGTCACTAATAATAAAATGTAAGGTAGAAATTTAATCTTGAATTCCCAAAATATAAATAAGCACTTTAGTGAAAATCTCCGAAAATCACTTAATCGATACAAAAATTTCGATCCTAAAATTTAAGTCCGAAACTCCATAATAATATCTATAATATGTCATCATGATGTATATTCATATCCATTATCGTAGTTAGGGGCGCAATCGGTTATCAGATGCTCAAAATATATAAAATGTATAAAGCGAGTAAATTGCACATCTAAAATAAAAACTAGATATTTGATGCAACATAATTAATGAATATTAATCTAAAAATATCGAATAATTAAAAAGGGTTGGGTTGTTACAAATTGGGCGACCAAAGTGTTGGAGGTGAAAAAGATTATGATGATGCAATATCTATTTGTGGATGATGAAGGCAAATGTAATTGTAGTATTGTGTGAAATGTAATTGTAGTAGTGTGTGATTGAGTTACAAAACCTTTTAGGAATGTAATTAGTTTAATCATGGTTGTATGGGTGGATTTGTATCATTAGTATTTTTTGAAAGTTCTTTGAAGTTAAGATTGCAAGACTCATCAGATATTTGCCCTAACATATGACTTGTGAATTATATTTATATATTAATTATTGTCCAGTGTTTAGACTTTATGTTTATCAATTTTAAAAATATTTACAACTTGTTTTTCATGTATATGTTAATGACTCAATCTGTTAATCACAAACATATTGCCTATATAACTTAATCCATATACCAACTTATGGCCATTATATTTTTGAATGTTAGTGATTGTAACCTATTGTACCGTCCGTGAAATATGATAAAAGTTGTATAAGAGAATATATTCCTATACAAAAACATCCAAAAAATGGAAGCATATTGATAGGAAGAGATTTCAAAAAGACAATCCTATCAATATATTGGTTATTGTAAGATTACCTCTCTGCATACTTGCTTCATGAATGGTGTTCAATTGCTTTAATTCACTGACGCACTTTAAAACATTAGTGTAGATGAAGGAATATATTCTTTTCTGAAATTGGAAGTACAAATCAAAAGTTCAAAAAATTGGCAACTATGTATTAACTTATAAACCAGAGAATATATTCTTTACCAAAATACTTAACTGATATTGCTATGTTATCAATTTATTTCTCAAATGGAATCTTGGAATCACAAAATTATGTATCAAACAATTTATTGGCAGGTGTATCATTTTTTTATAGTTTTCATTTGCAGGTGTATCAAACTTTTTGTTTGATTGATAGCATCATCTTTTTTTGATATCATTTCCAACATCAAAAAACACCTATCTTTCAATTTTTCGGCACTATTTAAAGCTCAACACTAGTGAGTAACTAAGTACAAGTTTGCACTACTCCCTTCACAGAAATCATAAGCAGAATGCCTCCAAAAAAAATCTTCCAAAAGGTGCAAGCTCCCAAGCCAAAGTGTTCTACAATGATAAATGGACCAAGGAGGTCGATCAAAAATTTATCCATTCCTTGTTGAGCAGGCAATGGATGGGAATATTGATCCTAGTAAGCATAACCCAAATGCCATAAAATCTGCACAAGCAAGTTTGAACCAAGCTCTCGGCACGGATTTTGATTATCTGTATTGTGTTCAATGCACCAAAAAGCTTTGCAAGTGTTACAAAGTTTTCAGCTAGATAATTCAACTAAGTGGAGTTGTCCATAATCCTATCACTCATAAGGTCGATTGTGATCAGCGTATATGGGACTACATCTGTAGGGTAAGGATTCATTGAGATTTTTTAGAAGTTATTGAAACTTTATTTTTGATAATCTAGTTTTAATATATTTAATTAAATATCTGCTGCAATTGATAGGAAGAGAAACTCGGAATGGCTTACATGGTGGAAGGAGAAACTTTCAAGAGACCGTTGACAGTGACCATGCCAACTTTGGTGAAGAAATCATAGAGATATCAAGTGATCATGAAAATGACAACGAGGAGGAGCCCCCGACTGAAATCCCATTATTTCTAATGGTTTGAACATGGAATCGGACAACACGAATAACAACTTTTGGAATGAACTTGCTTGGTATCAATCCGCAAGTGACCATTTGTACCAGACCCAGAAAATCCGCCAACAATGTTGTCCTCCACTGAAGAGATTATGAGAAAGTTAAAGAAATACTGGGACAAGCCCTCCTCATGCCACCATCCAACCTATGGAGTCCCGATGGCTAGTTCTACTGCTTCTTAATTTAGTCTATCTATTATCATCTTGTGTTTAGGTGTGTCTCATGTTTATCTATTTCTAGATTTTCCCAGTATTGCATGATCGGTTTTGTGTCGAGTCTCTTGATTTTTCGTTATTTCCCAGTGTTTAGTTATTTGCTTGTGTGTCTAGAAATTGCATGTGTGGTTGTTTCCAGTCCTGGTATTATATAGAAGCTTCGCGCTATATATGCTGGTAGTGGTGAAACCTATTTTCAGTGTTTAGTTTCACTAATTCGCATGATTTAGAAACAATGAATCATTTATGACTGTATTATCTTGCTTATCATTCGCTATCCATTTCATCATTTTATTTAAAATTGGTGTGGTGTACTAAAAAGAAATGTAACATATAAATGTTGAATTATACCCAACAAACCTGGAAATGAGACTTCATAGAGATAAAAAGATTGCAGCGACAGTTTACTCAACTAACACAGTCATATATTACTCAAATGATTGAATGGTGGAAACCATTTTCAACTAACACAATTATATATTACTCAAAATAATTGAATGGTAACACCATTTTCAACTAACACAGTGATACATTACTCAAATAAATTAATAGTAGCAACTATTTTCAACTAACACAGTGATCTGTTAAAACCAAAATGACAGAGCAATGTATCATGTTTCATGGCAAAAAAAAATTTGTTTTTGAAATGCACATTAAGTTTCTCAACGCACATTATATTCACAATTTTACTTCTAATTAAAAGACATCCAAAACTTGCGGACACATATTTAAATGCTTAGAACACTTTCCATTGACATGCAATAAAATTCAACAAAATGTGAGGCAAAGTCATTATGGTGTGATTGTTTTTGAAATAATTTTACAAAAAACAATTTTAGGAACATTTTTTCTCGGAAAAATTGCGAAAGTGGTCTTGTAATTTAAAGGATTAACAAAATTGGTCCTATTTAAATCAGGAATTTGATTTAGTCGTGTAACTCCTAAAATCCTTGTGATAGTTTTGCCACAATTTTGCAAGTCTACTAAAAAATGGCATGTTGGTACAATATTTTGGGAATTTTTGGAATTTGGACGAAATTTGTTAAAATTGGTCCTATGTGCGTAAGTTAAAATTATTGGGGATTTCCGAATTTCGGCGAGTTTTATCAAAATTAAGTCGGACCTATGTAGGGTTTAGAGAAGAAAAAAATAATACTAAGAAACAATGATTTTCTTGCTTCAAATAATGTAACTTTTTACCTTTTTACATATTTTATTTCTGACTTTTCTTTTCTTTTTCGTTTTTTTGGAATTTTCTACTTAAATCCAAAGGCAGAACTTATCTCAAGGAAAGGGAAAAAAAAAAAAAAAAGCTTCCACTATTCTTGAGGACACTACCTCTCGTGTACATCCCTCAATTAACATTCTTTTTTTCCCGACAATTAACATTCTATTGGGTAAAAGGACCGGCTAATTCGATCTTAGTAGAAGGGTACTACCCTAAGACCCCTACAAGCTGACACGTGTAATATTTTTTGAAGAGTTCAAGACGTTTTTTGTTGTTTATTTATGTCTGCTTTTTGGATGTATTTTAAGCCTAATTAGGTCCATTGGGACCACAATTTGATCCCATCAAGACATGGGTAAGTAATTCTTGAATTAAAATAGTAGAATTTATTTCCAGTATTTTTTGTAATTTAGCTTTTTGTAAAAGCTATATGTGGAATAATTTTTAAGCATCCAAGATAATTTTTGTAAATTTCTTTTTGCAATGTAACTTTTTGTTCCATCTAAAAAATGGGTTCCCTAACTACTAATTAAACTCTCGGTCATCGTCTTTGTTCTCCTCCTTTGTGAGGTGTTTCGTCCTCATCTTCCAGTCTGATTCGTGTCCCCCATAGGGTTTTGTTAGGGTTCTTCCCTGCCGCTGTCACCTACCTCTTCCTCCTCCCCCTCCCGTCCTCCTTCTCTCTCTTGGCCGTCACTTCCTCCTCCCCCTCTCCTCTTCTCCCCCAGCCCCGCACCCCCCCGTGCCCCGCCTCTCTGCTTCCTCCATTCTCCTCCCTGTGATGGAAGATTTTTATTTAATACACCTTAGGCCATATACTCATGTCGGGTTCCCTAAGCCCTTTCCTACGTGGGCCTTGGTTTCAGCAACCCCCAGACCGTGTCAGTCTTTATTTGGTGATAATGGTGTCCAACCATCCTCCCCCACTTTACCTCCTGTCTTTTTTTCACTTTAATGGCCACAACTAGCTGTCACTTTGTTTTCTTTTTTGCCCCATACTCCCCTCTCTCCTCAGCCGTGCCCCTCCACCTTTTGCTCTCGATTTTTTCTATTTTTCTGACATTGGTGTGCACTTTTTCTTTCTTGTGTTTTTCTCTTCCAGGTTTTACAGGGTTTATTCGACAATCCAAGAGAAGCTTGATCAGTAGTGGACGGGTAGATGGAAGACCTCACAGCTCAAGAGGCCCTGGTGTTAGACCTAGATGATGTTAATATACCAGACTAACCCTCAAGGTTTCTGTTTGGCAGGAACCCTCCGCACGCACAAAGCAGTGAACTCCTTCTATCTACTGGAAATCATGAAAAAGGATTGGAAACCACGCAAGGGTTACACCGCGCGAGAATGGGGGAAAAACCTATTCCTATTTCGCTTTGACGACCCAAAAGAGAGAGAGTGGGTCATAGAAAACCAACCATGGCACTTCGAGGGTTTCTTGTTCGCAATCAAGGCTATCGACGGTACGGAACAACCGTCGTCCATTACAATCACGGAAACTTTGCTCTGGACCCAGTTCTACGATCTACCAATCACATGTATGAATGAAAAAATCCTATCTATAATGGTCAAACAAGTTGGTTCTTTAGTCGCGTGGGACTCATTGGAGGATAGTTTGTTCGGCAAGTCGACCAGAATAAAGGTCGCCATTGATACAACGAAACCGCTGCCCCGAGGCCTTACAATAAAAGTCAAAGGCGAACCAAAATGGATCCCCCTCAAATACGAATCCCTACCGGTGTATTATTTTTTTGCGGTATCATTGGCCACCAATTCCGGGCATGTACGAAGTACGACAACAACACGGTCACACCCCCTTCGGAAGCCAAATACGGACAATAGCTAAAGGCGTCACCCTTCAAGCGTCCCCGTTCCACCTCGAACGTACCCCCCAACACCTCCCACACAAAACAATCCATACAAACAACTGAACTTGCCCCTAGCCAAACCCCACGTGCCCCCAAACATTAATACCACCACGACCTGGCCTCCCTCCCCAGTTAGGCAAACCAGCAGCTCCACCACCCAACCCACGACGCCCATTATCCCCAACCTTGACGCCTTGACTCTCTCAACCCAAACTACCCCTTATCAGACACCGTCCAACCAACCACCAACCCCATCCATCACACCAGTCAACTTCACCACCCTACCTACCTACGCCCGATCCCAAAACAACCTGCCTAGCAAAATCGACTACCCCAATATTCCCACACTTGAACACCTCTACCCCCCGCCTCACATATCGATGACCATGGTCCTACTCGCCAATACCTTAAAGTTCCCGACCATTATGGAACCCCTAACACACACATGCAACTCACCCCACCCATCCCTATCAAACCAAGCATCTAGACCAGATTACAACACCGCACACCATCCCCCACCCATAACCCCCATACAACATCTCCCAAAAAGCTCAAAAACAAAAAAACCCAAAACAACACCACACCAACATCACCCCAACCACCAAAAAAAACCCAAACCAGGAACCCAAACTTCAGCTACTGCGACTGTATCAAATGTCCCTATCCCAACGGCAGAGACAGCGCCTATGCAGTCCCGCCGAGCGCAATGAGTTGCCTCAGTTGGAACTGTCGGTGGCTTGGGAACCCCCAAACAATTCAAGTGCTTACACGAGACATCAAAAGAGAAGATCCCACTGTTGTATTTCTTATGGAAACAAAACTTCTTAATTCCGAAATAAATATTTTGTGTGAAACTTTTGGTTTCTCTCGTTTCTTTGCGGTTGACTGTGATATAAGTAACGGATGTAGGAGAGGAGGATTATACTTATTGTGGAAGGAGTCGATCATGATATTCGTACAATACCATTCCTTACATGCCATAGATGTAATGATCGATGGGAAATGGCGGTTAACAAGGATATACGGATGGCCAGACGAACATCTTAAATCGCAGACATGGCAACTCATTAAATCTCTACACACAAACGATGACACGCCGTGGCTTTGTGTCGGAGATTTTAATGGGTGGTAGACCAAAGGATGGATCGGAAATTAAAGCATTTAGAGATACACTAATAGACTGCAATCTTGACGACCTTGGCTTCGAAGATTTTAAGTATACATGGACAAACGGGCAAGAAGGGATGGATAATATACAAGAGCATTTGGATAGAGGCATAGCTAACATCTCATGGGTTGGTCTCCTCCCTCAGTATAAAATCGAACACCTAGTCCGCGTGGCTTCAGACCATTGTCCAATATTCGTGTCTTGTCCAACCCCCAAGTTTCGTGGCAGGAAAAATCGACAACGCATATTCCGTTTCGAAAAAATATGGCTTCAAGACGCATCGTGTAAGTCATTCGTACAACATGCGTATAATTCCCGCCCGGGGCGTGCATCTCCCACGGCTATAAAGGAAAAAATTCATACTCTCGAGTCTCCCTCCTTCGATGGGAATTTTTGCATTTTGGCATAATTCGCAAACAATTAGACTGCGCATGCACACAACTTGGAAAACTCCAGGCCTTGCCACCCATTCATGAGAACATCTCGGCCACTAAAACCTTGAAACATAAAATTACAACTCTTATGCACCGAGAAGAGACCATGTGATTCCAACGGGCTCGTACGAATTAGTTGAAAGACGGGGATAAAAACACGGCATTCTTTCACAAAGTAGCCAGTGGTCGCAAGAGGAGAAATTTTATTGAGAAAATAATGGATATGCATGGTCAGTGGACCGAGGATCATGATAAAATCGCAGAAGTGTTGCAAGCTTACTACGAGAATTTGTTCACCTCCACTACTGACTCAAACTACATCGAGGCACTGACGCAATAAACCCTGGAATATCTGACGATATCCGGACTAAAATTGGCACACCTTTCACTGAAGCGAAATTGTCGCGGCATTATCCCAAATGCATCCTTCTAAGGCCCCCGGGCCCGACGGTATGCCTGCTCTTTTCTTTCAACAGTTTCGGTCCTCGATTAAAAATGATGTCATCACAACTATTCTCAATATTCTAAACAATAATGCAGACCCCTCCCCCCTTAACCATACCCACATCGTCTTAATCCCTAATAAGAAAAATACTTCCCTCCCCAGTGATTTTAGGCCTATTAGCTTGTGCAATGTGATTTTCAAAATTATTTTTTTTTTTTGAGAAAGTTCAAAATTATTATTAAAGTTCTAGCTAACAGACTTAAAACCGCCCTTTGCCATATTATCCACCCTAGCCAATATGCCTTTGTCCCCGGCCGCTTAATCACTGATAATGCCCTCCTAGATTTTGAAATTTTCCACGCCATGAAGTCCAATAAAGTTACTAAAAAAGGTTATTTCGCACTTAAGCTAGACATGAGTAAAGCCTATGACAGAGTTGAATGGAATTTCTTGTACCACGTTATGTTACGTCTAGGCCTACCACAACATCTAGCTTTTCTTATTATGCGATGTGTGTCAACAGTTTCTTATTCGGTTATTACTAATGGTATTCCTGGTAATCTTTTCACTCCCACAAGAGGGCTTCGTTAAGGCGACTCTCTTTCCCCTATTTATTCTTGTTCTGTGCAGAGGCTTTTTCAGCTCTTATACGCCGCTCGGAGATAGCAGGTAGAATACATGGCCTTAAAATCTGTAGACGAGCTCCGGCGGTTTCCCACCTCTTTTTTGCCGACGACAACATAATTTTCGGAAGAGCTACGGTTAATGAGATACAAGAAATCCAACATATTATCACTACATACAGGGAAGCATCCGGACAAGTAGTTAACTTTGAGAAGTAAGAGATCACGTTCAGTAAGGGGGTCGCCCAAGCCATTGCAGCAAGCTTAGCTAACCGTCTAGGTGTGATACAGGTTTGACAAACATCATATTTACCTTGGCTTGCCGGCAAGTGTGGGAAGATCCAAAAAACATATCTTTCAATTTTTGGTGGACAGAGTTGGTAAAAAATTAAAAAATTGGAAAGCCATCACGCTCTCAACTGCCGGGAAGATGACTTTACTGAAAAGCATAGTCCAAGCGATCCCAACGTACTTGATGAGTTGTTTTCTAATCCTGGCTCGAAACTTGCCAATGCCTAAACTCTATGATGGCAAGCTTTTGGTGGGGGCAAAGGGGGAATGAAAGAAAAATTCATTGACTTCAATGGCAATCTCTATATCAATCAAAGGAGGATGGGGGATTAGGCTTTAGAGAACTATCCATCATCAATAAAGTTATGTTGGCCAAACAAGGATGGCGTCTAATACAGGAAGACAACTCTCTCCTAGCCCGAATCCTTAAGGCTCGATATTTCCCCAACGGAGATTTTCTAACTGCTACAATCGGATATAACCCCAGTTTCACGTGGCGTAGCATTGTAGCGGGTAGAGATATCATCCGAAAGGGATCTCGTCGGCTAATAGGGAACGGTAATTCTACACGAGTGTGGATGGACCATTGGCTACCCTCTATCAATAAATTATATCCAAACTAGGGGTGTGCACGGGACTTGGAGATCACCGAACCCAAACCGATATCCAAACTAAAAAATATCTGAACCAAAAATATCCGTTGACTTTCTCCGAACTGAACCGTCCAAAAAATTTACATGGTACGGTTCTGGAGATTTTTCAAATATTCGTACCGAGAACCGTACCGAACTATACCAAACCGTACCGAACCAAATATCCAAAACTAGAACCGATTTTAAAATAATTTTTATATATATATATAATATTTTTTATCTTATTTATATTTTTATATTGAATTAACTAAACATTCCTTTGAAATTCTATACTATATAATACTAAAAATTATCAAATTAAAAATTTGGCATATTTTATCAATATATCAAATGAATAATTGAATATATATTTACTTCACTAATAGTTACGTCATATACTCATATTAGTTTATTTAAATGAACCAATAAATGAAATTATAAAATCATATTTGATTTGTATAAAATGTTTAAATTTGATGATATTTTACTTATTAAGTATCATAACTAGACTCATTCTCTAATCAAGAAAATTAATTGAATTAAAATTAGTTAAATAATTAGTACATTGTACATAAACAATAGTAATCGTCTAACCAAGAAATTAAGACATTAAGACTATAGATTTTTATATCATATTAGTTTATCAAAGTTATTAGTCAATTATATTTTTCCTAAGTCAAGAGCCCATGGCAATGTGACAAGATTATAGAATATTATTATGTAATAGAGGCTACTACATTTGTCATTCGTTGAGATTCTACACTTTTACTACTATTACGAATAACATAATATCTGAACATATTATGTTAAAATTAATCCAAAAAAAACATCAATATTTTAACTATAAATTAGATAAAAATGATTTAAAAGTTAAATTGATATTAAGCTAATATGTAGTATATATAGTCTATATCATGAAAGAAAGATTTATAATTACAATATTAAAAATTTAGCACTTAAATATGAATTAAAGAAATTTTATGACTAAGTTAAATATAAAATATCAAAAAGTTAAACTTATATAGTACTAATAGTTTTAGTATGTATTTTTGAAATTGCACTAAAAAAAGATTGAAAGTATAACCGTTTAATGATTTTTACACTGGTTTTTCTTTTCACATTTTTTGTGTGTTTTATTTGTGAAATATTTGAATCTCCGTTTCTCCGAACTGTCCCGAACCGTTCTGTACCATAACATTAGAACCGAATCTCCATACCGAACCGTACCAAACTTTCGGGACGGTTCGGGATGAAGATTTTTTTTTATGGTTCGGTTCTGGAGATTTAATTTTGGGATCTCCGAACTTCGGGACGGTTCGAGATTTCTAAATCTCTGGACCGGACCGGACCGTGTACACCCCTAATCCAAACACACCCCAGGAAGGGACATCTGTCGATATAGTGGTCAGAGACTTATTCAGCGGAGGTCGAGCGGAATGGAATGAGGAGTGGGTACACCACCTTTTCTTGAATAAAGACGTCTCGATGATCCTCGACATACCTCTATGTAATTACTGGTGCGGGGCGAGTTAGACATGACTCCTTACAACAAATGGCCAATACAGTGTAAAATCTGGCTACAAAGTTGGCATGGCAATGGATGACAAAATGTTGAACAGACTCTCATCATCAAGGAACCCCAGCGAACTATAGAAATGGGTTTGGAAACTCCACATACCCCCAAAGTGCAAATTTTCTTGTGGAAAGTGCTCCACAACAAGCTCCCCGTTAAAGCGGCGCTATTCCAACAAAAGGCCACCCCTAACCCGCTTTGCGAGCGATGCAGCGAAGGTATGGAGACGATCGAGCATGCACTCCGGGATTGTCCGTGGAGCTCCTTCTACTAGCGTGCGTCCCCTTTCCGACTCGACCCGACACTCTCCAACCCAGGAGCATCACTAGCAGACCTCATCCATGAAGTATCCAAATTCAAGACGGACGATGTCGGCCCCCTATTCGTAATGCTACTTTGGATACTTTGGCATGCAAGGAATATGAGAACATTCTGAGATAAAGAGTTATCACATATAGAGTGTTTCTCTTTGGCTACAAAGTGCCTCCAGGACTACATGGACAGCGAAGAAACAATGGCGAAAAGGGCCATAGCAGGAAAGGAAACACGCTGGCAGCCCCCTATGGAAGGTGTGCTCAAAATCAATTCGGACGCCTCGATTATGAAGGGGATATGAGCAAGCACTGGAGTAGTCATTCGCGCACACGATGGGGCAGTGGTTCAGGTATTATCACGAAAGTATAACCAAGAATTTGCCGTAGATATCATGGAGGCGATTGCTTGCCGGGAAGGACTTATTCTAGCCAGGAGCTTCAACTGGAACATGTAGTGGCGGAAACGGATTGTCAGAGTCTAGTCCATCTGTACCGAAACACCCAAACTACTCCCACCTACCTGGGGCAGATAATCGACGACATTCGGGAACTCGGATCCTCTTTCCGCTCCTTTACTATCTGTAGTGTTCCCCGACAGGCTAACGCTATGGCTCACTTATTGGCTAAATTTGTTTTTTCCTCTTCATGTAACAATTTGTACTCTGGTTCTTTTCCCCCTATACTCAATCACCTCCTCCCAGAGGAGGAAATGACCTTCTTAAGTATTAATGCAACGTTCATTTTTCAAAAAAAAAAATCGGGTTCCCTAAACAACTATGAACTATGGTTAAACACTAAATGCTTTTGTTGCCAGTTAATTTTGGTAGTCGAGAAGTTCAGATATGGTTAAATTTGGCATTTATTTTTCATTTTACTTGTTCTGTTTTGCATATCATAAAATTTACTCATTTTTCTCCATTTTACACACCAATCTTACGCCCCTACTGGTTTACCACAACCCACCATTGTTGTGTAAGTTCTCTATTTTTTAAGTGTTTTATATTTATATTTTTTTTAAAACACAATTATTTACTTATTAAATATAAAAAATGCATTTGTTCCATATCTTTTACAGTATGATATTTTATATTTGATAGAATTTTTTTGTAACAAGATACATTTGTTATATATTGTGTAGATTATTGTTTGAATAATGGAGCAATGTCACAAGAACATGATAATGTAACTGATTTTCAAGGTTTGTAATTTCCCTATTTTTTTATAATTTTTTATTTATTTATAATAATTAATTTTTATCCGAAATTTTTGAACTTTTGTAGTAGACTTGGAGGATGAGATTGGTGAAGAAGTCGAGGATACGAATAGATCCGATAATGATTATGTACTTCCATATGATTTGATTCAAGAACACATAAGGTACAACCTACAAACTCTATTATTGATCAATTGGAGAGTAGGTTAGCGGTTGGCCAAGTTGTGATAAGTGTCGAAGATGCGTATTTATTATACTGTAAATATGCACATGCAAAAGGTTTTAGTGTTAAAAAAGGGGATCAACATTATTTCCTGGCACTAGTGAACTACAAGCAAAAGAATTTGAATGTTCATGTGAGGGTGGTAATGAAAAATGATCAAATGAAAGAATACCCATCTATCAAAAGCCAACAATTAGAACTAAATGCAAAGCCATACTTCGGGTTGTGAGAAAACAAAAGGGGGTGAATGGAAGGTGGGTACTTTTGTGATGGACCATAATCATGAAATGGTGGTTGCTGATCAAACATACTTGTTGAGATCATCACGTAGTATTTCATATGCTCAAAAATCTACATTAGAGGCAATGGTAAATGTTGGGATATCTATTGCTAATGATGTATCTTATATGGAAAATGAAGCACAAGGTCCTCAAAATTTGAAATTCACTCGAAAAGATGCATATGATCATCTCAGTCATTTAAAAAAGCATACAAAAGTTGAGAATGGAGATGCTTTTGCACTGCTTCATTACTTTATAAGTAAATCGAAAAAAGGGTCATTTTTTTGGAATGTGCAACTAGATAATGATAATAGGGTGATGAATTTTTTCTTTAGGGATAATAGGTCTCTAATTGATTATGAATACTTTGGAGATGTTCTGTCAATTAATACCACTTATCGAACTAATAGTACAATTTGATTTGTTGCTCTTTTGTTGGATTGAATCACTACCGTCAAAATATAATATTTGGATTGGCATTCATATCTGATGAAATTGAAAGTTCATTTGAATGGTTGTTTAGAACATTTCTTGATTCTATGAATGGTAAACAACCTGAAATAATTTTTACTGATCAATGTCAAAAAATGACGAATGTAGTTTGAACAGTATTTGATTCGGTACATCATCGTTTATGTCAATGGCATATAAATCAAATGTCCATTCTCACTTGGGTAGCTTGAATGGTGATTCGAACTTTAAACGTTTGTGGCATAAGTGTATGTGTGATTGTGAATCTGAAGAAGAGATTGAGGCTACTTGGAAAATTTTGATTGATAAATATAACTTGAGTGGCCATAAATGGTTAAATGGCATGTACAAATTGCGGTCAAAATGGGCTACTGCTTTTAGTAATGTTAAGTTTAGTACGGGACTTATGGCTACTTCTAGAAGTGAGGGCACAAATGCAGTATTTAAAAAAGCAGGTACTAAAACTATTTCATTATATGATTTTGTGCTTAACTACGAAAAAAATCCAAAGTAACTGGAGAGAAAATGAGAAGGTTGAGGATACTCGTTGTCGCCATGGGAAAGCACCGATGATTGTGAAAAATAATCCGTTGTTGAGTACTATTTTTGATGCTTATACGCTTACCATATTCAAGTTGTTTGAGAAAGAATTTATTAATTCTTTGAACACAATGCTCATTGAACAACCTTTAGATTTTGGTAATCCAATATTTGAGTTTAAGGTAAAATATCATGGTGATTACTCAAGGATTAGACAAGTATTGTTTAATAAGGAGACTCGTGACGTAAAGTACAATTGTCATAAATTTGAAACAATTGGGTATTTTGTGTAAGCATGCTTTGAAAGTATTGAACTTTATGGATGTCAATATCTTTCCTAAGTCGTACATGTTGAAGCGATGGATGAAAAGTGCTAGAAGTAGAATATTCGATGGGATTGAAGAAAACGTCTGTGGAAGTGACCATGTATCTGAGATGGTATTTCCCAATCAAACAATGAGGTCGGCATATGATCTTACTATACAATGCAAAGCTCATACGGAGGCAATTAGAAATGCATTGACTGGTATTCTTGACGGTGCAAGTGAACAAATAAATGTTGTGTTTGAAAATTTGGGTTTAGGTGATCAAAATGCTTGTAATGATACGATTGATGAAAATAATGACATAATATATGAAATGCTCATACGCAATCCTGTATGTGCAAAGTCAAAAGGAACTACAAATGCTCGTATTGTACGCCATTGGGATGATAAGAGTAAAAAAAAAAAAAAAAAAAGGAAAAACAGAAAAATCAAGTAAGATGTTAAGTAATTTATCCTTTTGAATATTCTACTTACTGATTATTACTACTAATATTTATATATTTTTTTTTGAATAAAATTTAGGTGCTAAAGGCACCAAAAGAACTTGACATGATACTTCTATTGTTTCACATGATACTTCTATTATATTTTGTCGATCACACACATTTATCAAAACATTCTATTCCACCATCGCAATATTATATTGTTCCATCAAACACACTCATCAAATTCAACGTAAATGCAATATTATTTATCTCACAACCACAATATCATATTGCACCATCATCGCAGATAATAGAAACTTCTATTTTATCATCCCACTATCTCAAGTTGGTTCCATTCAAACACACACTCCCGCAATATCAAATTCAACGGGTAAATGCAATGATTATTTTTTTTAAATATATATGAAGTAGATAAATATTTAACATTTGTTGTATTATGTTGTATAGTTTGATTTTGTTAGTTGTAATATTGCAACAACCAAAAAAAAATCTTAATAGGGTGATAATAGAAACTTCTATTTTGGTGATCAAATGAATTTATTCATGCATCCATTTGGGGCTCACCATTCATCACATGTGTAGTAAATCAATTCAAAACTATTCATATTAGGGTAAGCATGAGCTATATGTATTCGCTAATAATTTTATACATTTTATTTATTTAATTTTGACCTATTGGATTGATTTTGAATTATGAAAATAAATGAATTAAAAAATATATTGTGATTTATCCGGCATTTTCGATCTATATATGAGGTATATTCTAATATTTAACTTATACTGTATTTTGTAATAGATTATGAATTCATTATTAATATCTTTTTTTTTTTGTTTTTATATTGCAGATCATTCAGAGACAATTAATCTACCCAATTTTTTAACTAGTATCACTCTTAGCTGAATATTTGTTTTTGCTTTGTAGCTACGTACTTGAGACTTTAGTAACTTTATAAATGGTTAACTATGTTTCATTTTGTCTCACAAATTAGTAGAAGTACTTGTAAGTGTTGTTTTTTTTTTCTGAAATTACTTATAAATATTGTTACATTAATCGAAACAAGCAAAAACAAACATGGTTTAAATAAAGCAAAAAAAAAATCTACTATTTTAAATCAATAAAGCAAAAAAATCTACTATTTTAATTTAAGAATTACTTACCCATGTCTTGATGGGATCAAATTGTGGTCCCAATGGACCTAATTAGTCTTAAAATACATCCAAAAAGCAGACATAAATAAACAAGCAAAAACGTCTTGAACTCTTCAAAAAATATTACACGTGTCAGCTTGTAGGGGTCTTTGGGTAATTACCCTTCTACTAGGATCGAATTAGTCAAAAGGACCTATGTCAAACAAGATTAGTTGACGCATGCTTGAATAAATATATATATATATATATAAAATTTAAAAAAAAAAAAAAAAAAAAAAAAAAAAAGGTGCCAGTGGCATTCAAAAGCTCCATTTTCTTTATATCTATCACAAAGTTCTTTCAGTCGCATTTTGTCATCAGCTGCTATCCACTGGCTTCCTAATTACTAAATTAAGCACAGTGGCTGCTGACAATGAAGTGAGACTGTCTAGTGCAATAGCACCATTCCTTCACAATTGTTTATGCTTTTTGATGGATTTAATTAATGACTGGTTTGATTAATATCTTCTTTTAAAGAGTTCCTGAACTTTCAAAACTTTTCTTGCCCCATTTACTTGAATGGGAATAGGTGTCCACCACTAGGAAACAAATTCACTTTATTTGTGTCATTAATCATAGTACTGCTGCTCCATTTTCTAACATCTATTATTGTACCAACATGAATTTGATTGTGGTGATTTAGATGAGGTGACATGACTAATATTAAATTAATAATACCGTATTTAATTTCCACGATGTTGGAAATTTGCTTCAATAAGATGGATTTGGACTCAATTTTGACCCACTAAGTGAGTTTATTTATTTGATATTGAAAATAAATCAGATAAACTTAATCTACAAGATTTTTAGCATTTAAAATTTCTCAAAACAAAATTTAGGTGAATGAGAAATTAATGAATAATGCAAAGCTACTTAGATGCATTATTTAGAGTTTCACTTTAGTTAATGAGTAATCATGTCAAACTATTTATGGTGCATTCTAGTGGACCAAATGAAATTTGACTAGCTTTGAGCTAACTCTAAGAGCTATGACATTTCTACATAAATTCAAAAACACTTGATTTATAGTAGAGTTGCCAAAATGAACCAGGTCTTCTGATGGGCGCCTCGGTAAGAAGACTGGAATGGGCTGCATTTTTGGAGGGACGAAATAAACCAGACATATTTGACCGACCCGGCCCGATAGACAGGACATTATGTTTATTTTAATGGACGGAGCCAAGATGGGTTACAAAAATAGTGGCTAGTGTACTATTTGGCCCAACCCGTTGGCAGCTCTAATTTGTAATCTTATTTTTTATATTATACCATTACTTTTTTTTTTTTTATGAGGGAATATTATACCATTACTTTGCTAAAGACATTCCTAGTCATTTCAGTATTGTTTGGCTAAGCTTATTTAAAAGGTCGTATAAGTTCCTACATCTTATAATATGTTTTTAGATCTTATAAAATGTTAGATCTTATTTTACAAATAAGTTGTTTAAGTGTTTGGATAAAATAAGATGGTGGAATTTTTAAAATGTTAGTAATGACAATTTTGTAATTAAAATAGTAAAAAATGAAGGAAGTTGTTGAAATAAGATCTTATTTTGAAGAAAAAGTTGGAATTCCTCAACTTTTTAAAAAAACAGTTTAGAAGCTCCGAATATCTTATTTTGAGAGCTTATAAGATCTGTTTTAAAAAAAATTACCAAATAAATTTAAATCTGAATGAGCCAATTCATTAAGATACAACAATGACAAAAAAACAATTTATACATTTTTTTTCTCCGGAAAATCCAACAACAATACAATACATTCACCATGATCAAAACAAGATTAAGAAGGTGAAGGAGGCAATTACGGAAGAACTCAAAAATGGGGAAGCCAACAAGGAAAATGTACATACGTTGGCATATAAGAACAAAACCTAGGACGTGCAAAGAACGCGGCACATTCCTCCACAGATCTTTGAAACGGCAAACCAGGGACACAATTTTTCCTCAAATCCAGGGCCCGATTTTCGATCAGCCTCCAACAAACAGGCCCGACATGCGTAAAATAATTATCCGACAACGACAGATTAACCAGATTTCCAAGCCCGCATAACATTTCGGGGACACCACCAAAAAACAGGTTTCCAGCGAGATTCAAAATTTCCAGGTTTTCCAAACACCCCAACGAAAACGGCAAAGGCCCCGTCAGGTAATTATTTCCAGCATCAAACACGACAGCCTGTTTCAGAAACCCCAATTCGTAAGGCAAACAGCCCGTTAACATGTTATTAAGCAGCAAAATCTCCGTCAGGTTCATCAGGGCCCTGGAAATGCCACGTGGGATCGGGCCGAAGAATTTGTTGTTGGCTAACGTGAGATAGACGATATTCGTGCTGCCTATGTTGTCAGGCAGCCTCGTCATGAAATTGTTGTTGTTAATGAACAGCGCGTCGAGCGATTTGTCGAATAATTCAGGAGGAATCGAACCGGAAAGAAATTGAAACGTATGTCTAAAAACGACAAATTTTCCATGTCTAAAAGGGAAACTGGAAAAGATCCAGAGAATCTGTTGTTGCTGATATCGAGCTCGTATAAATACCGAAGCTCGGAGACTTTCGGAGAGATTATGCCAGAAAAATCATTCGAATTCGCGTGAAAAAGCGCGATATCAGGTAGCTGATCGAGAAATCCCTCCAAGGTTGGCGCGGATAATTGGAAATTATTGAAATCAATAGAAGCAAGTGCAGTAGCTGATTTGTTGTCAGGTGGGGGTTCACAGTAAAATCCCCTGTATTTGCATACATCTGATCCGACCCATGAGGCTGTTATGTTGAAGGGATCATAGGTTATGATTTTCTTGAATTTTTGAATGATTGGATAAACAACGGCTAAACGTTGATCAGCGAAAATTAACTGATTTTCTGAAGGAGTAACTAGCAAGATTATAGTGAAAATCAGAGTTTCAATTGTGAGTATACTTTTTGTACTCATTTTTTCATGCATTGAAAATGGAAATTAGAAAGAAATTTCAAGAAATGATTAAGGAATCATTACTTTTATATATAGTGTCAAGCTTTCAGTGTGTGTGTGCAGTTTGTTAGGTTTTGCTTTATGATTTTTGGCAGTGGATTGTTTGGTAGAAAATGACACTTAATGTAGATTAGTGATAATGTTTGTGATGTTACAGATAGAGACATTTTTTAGCCAAGCAAATTAAATTATGTGGACTCAAAGAATTCAAAGTAATCAACCAAAATGAGATTATATATCATGACAAAGCACTTCAATTAGTCTTTGCCTAAGCTCTTCCAGAAAGATTTTTTTTTTTTTTTTTTTGATCATGAGAATAACTTTTCATAATAACGTATACAATTTAGCAAAGTGAAAATAAGAAAACTATCTTCTGATAAGAGAGCAATGGAGGTTTTTAGGCAATATTTTGACATTTTGCTGTTCATTTAGATATTAGTTAGTATCTCCCAATCATTTTCCTTGTTCATCTTCTGTCATCTCTAGACTCCAAACAAAACCCACCCCACCTAAAAAAAGAAAAAAAAAATCACCTTTTCTACTTTTTAGTTTCATTTTGGGAATTATTGGTGCCACCATTTCTTGATGCAGTGCAGGTAACTTTATTTGAATTGGAAAGGCTTAACAGAAGGGGACCAGCCAAAAAGTACACTTTGTTTTTTTAATAATTTCTTTCTAATGGAATCCAAAGTCCAACACATACCTTATAAAATTTTTTTTTTGGGGACGACCCATAGTATCTTCACACCACCGGGACACAGATTCCACACTTCCTTTGGACTATGGGACATCCGTTCTTCCCATGGATGGTCCTAATCTCTGGGGGAGAAGAGACAAATCCCAACCCCTCACTCCGCGATAGTTAATGTTTGAACCTAGAACCTTGAGGTGCAATTGCAACCTTAAAGCCTCAAAGCCGCTAGGCCAACCCTTGGGAGTTCCTTATAAAGTTAAGCAATCACTTTTGCATACAAGCACGAGTATAATTTACTTAAATATATGTACCTTCCAACTTAATATTATTATTTGAAAGAATTATAACATTATTATTATTATTATTATTATATTATTATTATTATTATTATTATTATTATTATTATTATTATTATTATTGTTGTTGTTGTTGATGTTGTTGTTGTTGTTGTTGTTGTTGTTGTTTTTATTATTTTTGGTGATTGTTTTGAATGTTAGAAAAAAAAACGAAAATGGAAAAAAGTCTAGAACAGATACAATTTTCTATTTAAAGAGAAAAAAAAAAAATGACATATTTTTTGCTTTTCTGTGAGTTTTAGTATTTCTTTGTACTAGAATAACACAATGTATTACACAGGATTTGTTCAAAGATAAAATTTTAGTGTCATAAATTTAAAAGATAGTTTAGATAGAATCTTGATTTTTAGATTATTTTTTATCTCTTAAATTCAAAAATATATATTCTGAACTAATAGAATATTTCAAAAAAAAAATCGGATAGATTTGATCTTTTCCAAACTAATTGTAAAAAAAAATCTTTATTTTTGGTATTATATTTTATTTTCATAATCTTGATTAAATCTCTTGTCTTTTCATTTTGTCATATTTTAATTTTGTACATAAAACTGCCACATAGATAAATGTGAAGCTTTCATGTGGAATTGAGAGGATGAGAAGTTGACAAATGCCTAAGAATAATAAAGTGATAACATGTGTTAACTTGTTTTTTCTTTTAGTATATAGGGTAGATTTGTTCTTTTAGTTTATAGGGTAGATTTGAATCATATAGTAGCAGAAAATCAGAAACTAAAAGATGCATATAAACCAAATATATTTTTGAAAGATAATATTTTAAAATGTATATCAAACCCCAATTTCTATTGGTTGTTAGATTCCTTGATGTGTTTCTCGAATTTGTTGAGAAACATATATAGTGGTTATTTGATAGGATCTCGTAGTATAATTGTTCCCAGTCCGACTTTCGGATCGATAATTGAATAAATTGATTTATTTTAAAATAAATTGTTGTGATAGTCTCAAAAATATCTATGAAAAGCTATTTTAAACCGATTGTAATTTTAGGTTTGAATTATTTATTTAATAGTTTATAATTGAAATAACACGTTAACACAAAATTTAATAAAATATAAATTGGAGTTAAAAAATAGTAAAAAAATTTTAATCAAATATATTTTTGAAAGATATATTTTTAAATAATAGTTTTGATAAATCATTGATATTTAATCATTAAGTGTGTTGTCCAATTTGTTAAAATCTTTTGAAAATCTTTTAAATTCAAAAAATATTAAAACCATTTTAAATCATTTAATGTCATTTGGATAATTATAAAAACATTGTTTTGGTATAAAAACAAAATCATCAAAATCATGATAAAACCATTTATCAAACAGTATATAGGATTGATTTCCATTGTTGGCTCTAGATTCTACTATTGCTTTCACTTGGGTTGTAGAGACTAAGGCCCAAAAGTTCTAATTGTTTTGACATTCGGGTGATCATAAATAAAGGTCCAAAAGGCTTAACATGCGAAGTATGAAATTGATATTTTTTTCCAGGAAAATGCGAAATGTTATTAAAATTGCTACAAAAAAATTACCACTAATTAACAACGAAGAACCAATCAAAAAATAATTGACTCTGATAAATAAAAGTTTATCATATGATTCTACTGGACTTTGCAAAAGTAAAACTAACATAGATGAAAACAGTAGAAAAAAAAAGTTAAATTGTTCGACAAATCTCGTAACAATGAACTTGATCTCTGATCAATAATTATCGGAAAAGCCCATTAAAACAGATTTTATATGAATGACACAGAACGATTGGATCCAATGGCGTATGTAGGGGGCCAACTGAGCCCAACCCCCTCTCTTTAAGAAAAAAAAAAAAGATTTAGTGAGAATATTTTTTAAAATAAAATTTTAGCTAGAATTTATATGATTTTTCTTAGTTTTTCTATCCGGACCACCCACTCCATGTATCGGCCCACCCCATTAATGTATACTGGCTCCGCCATTGATATGATCTTCTAAACGAATGTTATATGGGACATAACACCACTTATTAAGATGATAAAATCCACTTATTAAGGGAACACAAACTCCTACGGGAAAGACTTAAAACACCAATAAAGGACAAATAAAAACTAAATAAAAAACAAATAAAATATGGTTTTCTCCATCCTCCCATGGAGAAAAAATGAGAGAAAAAAGAGATGAAAGAAGGCTAGGACTAAGCAATAGAAATTTTTTAGAGAGTGCGCAAATTTAAGAGTAAGCATTTCATTCACTAAATTGATTTTTTTATATGTATAAGGAATATTCTTTTGTTCTCAAACGAGTTAAACTTATTGAAATTTTGACAAAACACAACTACTTAATCTGGATTAAGAGACATATTTTGTTGTCAGAGGAAGTTGCTCAAAATAACTGCACTTGTATTTGGATACAAATTATTGGGATCTGAGAAAAGGATTTTCATTTTTTTTTTTTTTTGATGAAATGTGAAATTTTCATTAAAAATATGAAAAATATAAGTTTAAAAGGGGCATACCCCAAGTTATAAAGGGAGATGGTATAAATGGACATGCCCAAAAGCCAACCAATAGACCTAGAGGGGGCTATAGAAGTAGGCCCAAAACAATGGGGCGAAAGGAAAGAAACCAACAGAAACACTAGTAACTAGTAAAATCAAGGCAGAGGTTGAGAACCTAAAACTAAAAAAACAAGATAAGGGATCATCAACTATTTAATCAAACAAACACCGAAAGTGGGTTTTCGCGACCCAAGCAATCCAATGGTTGTTTGAGAAAGGGTGGCGAATGATCTACAAGAAAATGTTACAATTTGGTGACGAGGCATACCTCATGCAACACAGCAGCCAACAAGAAAAGATTACAAAAAATAATGAAAGTCACAGATAATATGATATAAATAATTAATAATAATTGATTAGATATTTAATTTTTGTTTATAAAATTCTCGATTTTATTATTATTATTATTATTATTATTATTATTATTATTATTATTATTTATTTATTTTTATATATAAAATAAATCAAAATAAAAAAGAGCATGATGATGGAAGGGCTCAAGATATGATAGAGTAGTTGGGATTAACCAAGGTACACTTAAGCCAAATAGTCATTTTGCCATCAGCTGATAGGCGTAAAGCCTTAAGTGATTAAGCTAAAATGCTAATAGGCCCACAGAATTTAAGAAAAAGATATCAATTATAAAAACAACAGGGACAATGAGTTAGATTGGCTATCCTGAGATCGATCCAGAGGATCATTACCAATAACCCTGCATTACCCTTGCCCCTGTGTTTGAAAATTGGAACTCAATAGTCATGGGGTAGCACAGCCAGAGCTTAGGTACACCAAATCCAAACAAGGTGTTGCCAAACCATGCAGACATCCCACCGTTTCATGTTAAAAGAGAGAAATATTTAATTTCATGGGATAGCACGAGTGGATTTTTTGGGTGACCCAAACAGCCAGAGTACTTCCAACCATGAAATTGAGTTCGAAAACAGCCCACAGTTTTTATAAGAAAATAAAATATCATCATTTGGACATGTCCTGATTGTAACCAAATGGAGAAAACCACAGCATTAGCCAGATTAGGGACCTAAGTACCAAGAAAAAAACCAAAGGATCCAAATCAGCCACAAAAAAACAGAGAAGCAAGAAGCAGAGAAGGTGCAAGCACGAAGATAGAAAGCAGGAAAAAGAAGGGGCAAGCACGAGGAGGAGGGAAATAGCAGGGGGAAGGGGAGATATTCCACTATATATAGAGGTTTAGAAGATGCAATATACAGCAGCAGAAATCCTACAGGTAGGATATTAAAACAAAACTAAATCCATGGAGTTAATAACTTGGTACACATGAAACTTTTCTTAAAAACAGCCTCACAAGAGAACTGCTCTCCATCAAACACCTGGGCATTCCTTGCTTTCCATATATGGTAAATGGAGCAACATAGGGTAACAATGCGGGATTTTTTCAGAATTGGATCCATCTTGTCCTTCCTAATCCATTTGATTGCACTGGCAAGAGTACTCATGGACCGATGAATTTTAAACCAAGTTTTGATCCTGTTCCAAAGAAGATTAGTAATTGGGCAAGAAAAAATAAATGGGGGCAGATTCTAAATTATTAGAACATAGTTTACACACAGGATTAATATCAGTGTAAGTCAAATTATTAATAGTAACAAGTTTATCATTAAAAACCAGCCAAGAGCAAAAGGAATATTTAGGGGGGATGAAACTTTTCCAAATAGCAGCTTTCCAGAAGTTCTTATCCCCGTGATCACAAAAAAATGTCATAGATTTTTGAAGAGATAATCCGATTATGATTAGAAAAGGTTAGAAGATAAGAAATCATAACATTTTGATTACCAAATTTGCGTAAAAGGTCATTTTTGACATCACAAATTTAGAGTCATTCTTCTTTGGATTACAATCCCAAATAGATTCATTTTTAAGTAAAATGAATGAACCCATTTCACCCAAAGTGAATCAGTTTTAAGGTGGAAATTCCAAAGATTTTTATAGAGAAGGGCCTTATTCCAAGCATAAACATTTCTAATACCAAGGCCACCTTCGTCAAAGGGCATACAAATTTTGTGCCAACTAATAGGAAGTTTTATTTTCCCCCAAAGAAAAGTTCTACAAAGCATGTATATCTTTTTAACAACAGTTTTAGGCAAGGGAAAATTTGAAGCCAAAAACATTCCACTCCTTGAAGAACAGATTTAATAAGAAGCAGCCTGCCAGCATAAGTCAAGGAATTAGCGGTCCATTTATTAATATAAGTAGTGATTCTATCATAAAGAGAAGCAAAATGAACATTATTCAATTTTTGAGCAGCAAGAGGGACACCTAGATATCTAACAGGTAGATTACCACTTGGGAAATTTAACAGATTAAGTAATGCATCTAAATCAGGGCCAAAACCCCCAGCAGTAAACACATTTGATTTAGCGAATTAATATCCAGCCCGGAATTCTTTTTAAAATTACTTAAGCAATCCATAAGAATCTTCACAGATGGGAGATCCCCTCTAGCAAAAAGCATGAGATCATCAGCAAAAATAAGGTGACTAATTTTTAACTCACCACATCTAGGATAGAAATTAAAATTAGAATTAGAGGTTTTAATATTAATAAGTCTAGAGAGATATTCCATACAAAGAATAAAAAGACAAGGAGACATATGATCTCCCTGTCTGAGTCCTCTTTTACCCGAAAATTTACCTTCAAGAGAACCATTAATAGATAAGGAAAATGAGGCTGAAGTAAAACACTCCATAACCCAGGAAATGAAGAGGTTAGGAAACCCCATACCAGCAGAATATCATGTAAGAAGGTCCATGAAATAGTGTCATATGCTTTTTTTATGTTCATTTTTATAGTATAACGGGGAGATATCCTTTTTCTAGCATAGTTTTGAATTATTTCATGCGCAAGAAAAATATTATCGATGATATTTCTTCCCCTACGAAGGCAGATTGTGTAGGGTTAATTAAAAAAGTAAGACCTTTTCCAGCCTCGCTACTATAATTTTAGTAATAGCTTTGTATATCACATTACAATAAGCATTTGGTCTAAAATCAGCCACAGATGGGAAGTGGTCAATTTTAGGAATAAGGGTAATAAATGTGTGATTAAGTTGCTTGAGTAATTTCGTGTTGGAGAAAAACTCAAGGACATCATTGATAACATCATTACCAACAATATCCCAAGATTTTTTAAAGAAAATTGAAGAGTAACCATCTTGACCGGGGGATCTATCATCATCAATGTTAAAAATAGCCTCTTTTATATCACTGGGAAGAACATAGACAAAAAGAAGGTTTACATGTTCCTCAGTGAGGCAAGGACCATGATTAATGACAGACTGATCAATGGGGAGGGCATGATAATCAGTCCTAAACAGTCCCTTATAAAAATTAACAAATGCATCAGAGAGTTCTTTAAGAGAGATGGTTTGGGAACCATCAAGCAAAAAAAAAGAAGAAAGTTGCCTTTTGAGGGCATTTTTTTAATAATACTATGAAAATATTTAGTGTTTTATCACTAAGATTTAGAAAATTGCATTTAGCTTTTTGGGAAAGGAACATCTTTTCAGCTTTAGTCAAAGAAATAACTTTCATTTTTAGAGATTTAACCTCATAAGCAAGGGAAGGGTTTAAGGGGTCAATGTGAAGTTGATTTTGAAGAGAATCCAAGTTATCTTTTGCCTCCTTAACTCTAGAAGAAATATGACTGAAATGTTGAGAATTGAGATCCTTAAGGAGGGGTTTTAAAAACTTGAGTTTTTTCCAAAAAATAAATTCAGCAATACCCCAAACAGGGTTGGACCAGGCATTTTGCAATAAATTTGAAAAAGATGGATGAGAGATCCACACGTTGTAAAATTTAAAGGGTTTAGGAGAGGAAAGAGTTTGGTTAAGTAAGGAAATAATTAGAGGAGAATGATCAGAGATAGCACCCGGAATAGTGGCATGGGCAGAAATATGCAAGCCCAACGAGGCCCAGGCTGCATTTATTAAAGCTCTATCCAACCTGCACCAAACAGTGTTGTTAGTTCAGGTGAAAAAACAGCCAGTAGTTTGAACATCATTTAAACCCAAAGTTAGACAAATTTCTTGGAAATCCTCCAAATCATAATCATTAATAACAACACCATTTAATTTTTCATCGGGAGATTTAATACAGTTAAAATCATCCAAAATAGCCAAGGATCCAATAGAGATTGACCAATATTAAATAAATCATCCCAAAGCAACCTTATTTCACCCACAGAGTATAATCCATAGACAAAAAATGTAATAAAGGATGCATGAGAAATATTACAAACATATTTTGCAATGAATAAGTTGAGATGAAATAGAGAGAATATCCACATGGACAGGAGAGGGGTTCCAAATAAGCAACATTCTACCATTTCTACTTTCATGAAAATTATTAGAATAAAGTCAACCAGGAAATTTGGCTTTAACAATATAGTCACAAAGAACGGAATCTAAACAGATATCATCCTCTAGTTTGGTTTCAAGAAGACATAAGATATTCAGAGTTTGTTCTTTAACAAAAGCAAGCAATTGATTGTGTTTAATGGGGTTCTTAAAACCCCTAACATTCCAAACAGCTATCTTCATAAGGAAATAGATAAGTTATTTTTTCTTACCAAGGGCAGCCTTAGGATCATGAGTTCCTGAAGGCTTGGAACCTTTAGGGGCATGATCTTGGGGCATTTTAGAAGAAGAAGAAGAAGAGTTCTGCTTGACTTTCTTACCAGAAATTCCACTAGAGAGAGGATTAGGTAGGGCAACCATATCAGAACTGGAATTAGTTTTTGTTACCATATTTTGGTGGCATACTTGGAACATTTGAGGATGTTCCAATATTTAAAGCAGCAACTTGCTGCTGTTGGAGCCTCTTCTTGATTTTCTTTTTAGCACTCTTTGAAAGTTGCTCTTCAAATTCTTCCTCATCAAGAGGACTGGAAGCCACCTGATTTTTAGCAGACAAATTTTCTGGTAGAACATTATTAGCAATATTACCAGAAATAACAGAAATATTTGCCTCCAACAACGAAATTATGGCTGGATCATTAAATAGTGGTGAGTCCTCAGTACATGGATCTTTTGTAGAGTTTAAAGTTTCCTCCAGATTTTTGGAAGAGATTTTAGGATTCAAATTATCCTTTTGGAAATTACCCGACTTAGGTACATGGATAATTGATTGCACAACATTTTTCCCTTTATCAATTGGGTCAATAACAGGTTCAGAGGATATGTTAACATGATTCTTAGCAGCAAGATTTGCTAAGTTTTTGACAGACAGATTAACACCATTGGCAGGTTTAGAGGGAGCATGAATGCCAGAACAGTTATCAACATAATGACCAAAACAAGAGCAATTTTTGTAGTATTTTGGAATAAACTCATACTCAACTTTTTGGTCAAAAGATTTACCACTAGAAAATTGAATTTGAACAGAACCAGGTGGTTTTATTGAGGGATCAATATCAACTAGAACTCTTGCAAAGGCTGGTCTCGATTATTCAAAGGTTGTCCTACCACAACAAATTGGAGATCCAATTTTATTGCAAATTTTCCCAAGGGCTTTTGATTTCCAGCAAGGGGCATGAAGAAAGGGGAGTTTAACCCATATAGGAACACTTGAAAAATCATTTTTAGAGAAAGCAGAAGCATTAGAAAAAAAATTTAACATAAGGGTTCTACATAGGCAGTGAAACGGGCCCCCTTGTAAAAAAATTTCCATAGCATCATATTCTTTAAATCTAAAAACAACACAACCATTAACATATGGTAACACTTGGCAGTCCACATTCCAGTATTTTACCAGATTTTTTATATTGATCATACCTGGCCATTTACCCACAAAGTAACCAAGAAGACAGTGACCCCATTCCTTTTCAACATCACAGAGGCCTCCCTCCTTAAGAATCACAATATCGCCCTCAGAATGAATGGGCTCTATTTTCAGCTCGTTACATTGTCTTTAGAAAAACCCAGAGAAATATTTCTCAGGGGATTTGCCTAAGATCGCAGTGTAAGGGCATGGGTTATCAGTTGTGTGGCCTTGCTTAGAGTCCCCACCAGTAGCATTCTCAGGTGCATAGAACTCATTTGCCCCTGCAAATTTAGAAAGGTCAGAGGGATTAGGCACCAAGTTATTAGAGTAATTGTCATTTAAGGAGTCAGAGGAAAGTGTATCCTTATCTCCTAAGGTCACTGAGTCCTCTGCCTCCAAAGTTCGAGAAAGAGATTTAGATGATTCCAACGGAGATGATGGGAACTTCATGTGATTGTTCTTTGCCATCACATGAGATTCAGTCGCTCAATCGAAGGAAAAATATGTAGGAGGATAAGCTTAAAGTATTTTGCAACTAGATTCAGAGAATCGATGGCAAAAGGCTCCAAAACCCTCACAAACAAAAGCAACTTACAACAACAATGGGTCAAGTGACAACCCAGAAACCACTGACAAGAGAGACGAGAAAATGAACCAGAGCTAAAATAACCCACGATTCAGGCCAACGAGATAAGAAAACACTCAATGACACAAAATCAGAGAGATTTCCTTAAGATTAGCCATAGAATCGAAAGAGAAAGATCAAGAGAGTTCCTTAAAATTTTACAAAACCAGACAAATCAATTTTTAAGAGGAACCTCAAAATTAATTAATTTTATGTTAAGTAGATCTAAAATCAATCAAAATGCTTAAAAAAAATAAAATCAGAATCAAGTCTATAAGGATAGCTATCAAAAGCCATTGTTGCGCCAAATTTTGTTCTAAACAGTTCAATTGGAAAGAGCGGTGACTACTAGCTACATCCTAAAGTTCAGTTAAGATTTTCTATTCCATTTAGTTCTCTTTTAAAGGATCAATACACGTCACGTGTACATCATGACATCGTATTTGTCTACGTCACATTTATCACTTCACATGAATATATGATGCAACAATAAATGGGATAGAGAATCTCAATTGCCTGAATTTCGACTACCCACGTTTTGGGAGTTGGGATCCTGTACTACTCTCGCATGCTATATTCCACTATTCAGCAAATCATAACCATAAGATGTCAAGATCTTGGGGTTCAAATTTCACCAAAATTAAAGAAAGAAAAATGTAGACATGAGTCTAAGTTAATAATAGTGTTCCACTAATTTTTGATATTAGTGTAGTTGTTGATGATTTATTTATGATTGTTAATTAATTGTTGAATATTGTCAATCGTGATTCAATGATATGTAATCGTTAATTGTGATATGATAAATTAATGAAAGCTCTATGTCAATCTCATTGATATTGTTACATTTTTATACAGCCCTAAAACACCTACACAAGATGTACACGGCTACCACACAAGGAATTAGCCTAGACCTAAAATCCTAAGCAAAAGCAACTTTCCTAATATCCACTTATTAACATAAATAAATCACAATAATAATTATCACAATATACATTAATATCCTTAATACCCCTCTCAAGTTGGAGCGTGTAGAACACCCAACTTGCAGAGTAAGAACTTGAACTGATGTTTACCCAAAGCCTTCATAAAAATATCTGCTAGTTGCACTGAAGTAGGCACATACGAAGGGGAGATAAGACCCTCAGTGACAGCCAACTTCAATATGTTTCGCTCGCTCATGGAAAATTGGATTTTGTGCAATGTATAATGTTGATTGACTATCACAGTACAACCTCATTTGTGTAGTTTGTTGCACCCCTAAGTCTTCTAAAAAACCCTTCAACCACTTCAATTCACAAGTAACGACCGCCATTGACCTATATTCTGCTTCTGCAGAGGAGCGTGACGAGTATATTGTTTCTTGGTTTTCCAGGAAATGGGGGAATAACCAAGTAACACAAACCAACCAGTCAATGAATGGCGTGTAAGAGGACAACATGCCCAATTAGAGTCACACCAACCTGATAAATATAATCCACTATCTGAGCCAAGCAAGATGTTTTGCCCCGGGTTCCCTTTCAAGTATCGAACAACTCTCAATTCTGCCTCTCAATGCTCCTCTCGTGGCTGCTGCATAAATTAAGAAAGAATATAGACCGAATAAGCAAGATCTGGTCGCGTCACAGACAAGTAAATAAGTATTCCAATGAGCCATCGATATTTCTCCGGATCACCAAGCAACGCACCATTCGCAAGGGCGAGCGTGTGGTTTTGTCCCATGGGAAATCCGGCTAACTTCACACCCAACAAACCTGCTTCTGAAATTATATCAAGTGCAGTTGACCCAAAAAAAAAACTTCAGGATTCGGGCTCCCTCTAACCCCAAGAAATACTTCAACACACCCAAGTCTTTCATAAGAAAATATTGACTCAAATATTCTTTAAATGCAATCAGAGCAATATCGTCATTCCCTGCAATAATCAAATCCTCAACATACACCAATACATTTATTTGTACCTTACCATTTTGTAAAGTAAAAAGAGAATAATCAGAGTAGGACTGATGTCTTCAGCTTAGCAAACCAACATCGTAGTGCCTGCTTAAGACCACACAATGATTTCCACAACCTGCAAACCATATTTGGTTGTGAAACTACAAAACCCGGAGGTACTTTCATAAACACCTCCCATCCAAGTCACCATGGAGAAATGCATTATAAATGTCCATTTGGTGAACTTCCCATTTTTTCACTGCTGCAATTGCCAGAAAAGCCCAAACTGTCACCATATTAGCCACTGGAGCAAATGTCTCTGTATAGTCAATCCCTTCAACCTGATGGTGGCCAAAAATCACAAGTCGTGCTTTCAATCTCTCAATACTGCCATCTGAGTTATATTTGATCTTGTACACCCATTTGCTCCCCAGAGTCGTTTTGCTAGGAGAAAGTGTATCCAAGACCAAGTCTTGTTATCTTCAAGTGCTCAATTCTCCTTAGATATTGCCTCTCTCCAACCCGAGTCTTGTACTGCTGCTTTATAAGATCTTGGCTCATATCCTACAGTGATAGCTGCATGAAAATTCATTTGTTGTGCAAAAAAACATTCACAATTAATGTAATGTGTTATAGGATAGGGAGTATCTGAGAACTAGTTTTAAGCGGCTGATGAAATCTTAGATGGACTCATTTTCCGTATAGTATGCGATACAAAATCACGCTGTAGAACTGGATGTATATTCGGCTTTTTTTCCCTTCCCAACTCATCCATACCCCCAACACCCGCACTCTCATCCACTTTTTGGTTGCTCATCCACAACCACTTTCTAGCTTGGTGCATCACCTTGCACCACCATCTGCGGTGTACCTCCATAGAGCTCAACAACCTCACCATCATTCTTGATAAAACATGTTGCCCTATTAATCAATATATTGATACAAAACTCTGGATGTTCGGATTCGAGCAGTGTTGTATGTTAATGTTGTAACACTGAAGCATACGACACACTCACACAGCGGAAATAGAAAATAACCCCAGGATTTTTAACGTGCTTAGATTCTTCAATCTTAATGCATGAGGCCACGCCCAGAGAAGAAACAATCCAATATTAGAAAAGCAAAGCTTATTACAAATACGACTGGATTTACAAAGAGCATAAAGACTCCCTCTTTATCAATTCACCAACACTCGTATAAAACTAATCTCTTGATTGAATCTTCCACAATCTCAACCTTCACTACAGGAAATCACACATTTTATGACGAATTTCTTTACCACGCATAAATTTTTGTCATAATTTGTTAACTAATAGTGACGAATTTTATTTTCGTCAATGAAAATTACTTTTTGATGACAATAATTATGTACGTCACTATTGATCTTATATTTCGTCACTATTGTTCTTATTCCATGACGATTAACCAAATCCGTCATAGTAATTTTAGACACGGAATTTCGCAAAAATTTAGGAGGGGAATCTTTCAATGACAAATAGATTATAATCCGTGACGCCATTTGGTGTCATAAAATATTTTCTTTCATGACAATATCATATTATGTCATTTATTTCTTCAAAAAAGTAGTGACGCCATTATTTCGTCACGAAAAAACATATTTAGTGACAATGAATGTGCATTTGTCACCATTTTATATTGTGGCAAAATATTTTGTCAAATATTTGTCATAATTTGTCGGTTAACAGTGATGAAAATATTTTCTTTCATGACAATATCACATTTTGTCATTTATTTCTTCAAACGAATAGTGACGCCATTATTTCGTCACGGAAACACATATTTTGTGACAATGAATGTGCATTTGTCGCCATTTTATATTATAACAAAATATTTTGTCAAATATTTGTCATAATTTGTTGATTAACAGTGATGAAAATATTTTCCTTCATGACAATATCACATTTTGTCATTTATTTCTTTAAACGAATAGTGACGCCATTATTTCGTCACGGAAACAGATATTTAGTGACAATATCACATTTTGTCATTTTGTCATTTTGTCATTTACCCGCCCCGCCCCGTCCCGTCATGGACCTGGGACCCGGCAGGTTGAACCCACCGGACCCGCTTCAATTTTTTTTAATTAATTTATGTCACTCAATGCAGGGTTCACTCACGCTTAGATCATCCTAACTCACCTTAGTCATTGAAATTGTCAAATTTTGCACTCACTATTTCAACATAATGATCTATAAATGTATTTTCTAGTTATTTTAATTTATAATAAAAAAATTATAATTCATTTCTCATATATATTTAAAGCTCAAAAAACAGTTGACATTGAAAAAATTATTGAGACATCAAACAGGGAGCGCCCCACTGAATTCAAGCTTTTATTATTAAAGCCTTTTAATCAAATATTTTGCAATTAACATTAATTTTTTAAGAATCACAAAGCTCAATATTACATTAAATTTTACTTCTTTACTTCATAATTTAGAAATAAACCAAGGATCAACCGAAAATTTCAAAGGTGGAGCGACGGGTACAGAGGGAAATGAGAAAGTTACACTGAACCCTAAAGCAAAATGTAAACAAAGAAGAAAAAAAATTATAAATACATTATAAATTCCAGGACCTGAAAATAAAAAAAATTGAATAGCATTAATTTATTAGGGGCGGTTTTTCTTTGACCGGGTCCAAGACCCGCCCTGGGACCCATTTGACCGGATTTGAACCCGCCCCAGTCGGGTTTTGACCCGCTCCATTGCCATCCCTAAATAAAATATTATATGACCAGAAGATATATTTTTTTTTCATTCTTGAGAAAGCATGATAATTTATCATTCCCAAATTAACACGATAACAAAGTAACAGAATAACTCCATTCCACGAATCTCCACAGCTATATATTGAACAAGGCAAATTATATTTTGTTGAATGCGACAATATCGACACTCTGGACATATTCATTTATTGGTTCAGCTGTAAGATAATCCTCAATAAGGGTATCAACTGAGCACAAGTCATCCACAATATTGGTGATCATAATCTGCAGCTTCTTGATACCATATCCAACAGGGACAAGTTTAGATGCTCCCCAAAGGAGACCTTCCATCTGCACACTTCTAACTGCTTCCTCAAGCTTTTTCTCTTGCCAAATTAACCTAGATATTTATATAATTCATCAAATGCATTCATTTCACAATAACCGGGAAACAAATACAAATTGAAAGGATAAGAGGTCAGAAAGTCTTAAGTTGATAACTCATCACAAATGAAACAATCAGAAGCAAGTATTAACTAGCAAAACCAAAACTATCCAACTAAGCAAGTATATATCAAAGTGACTACTCAAACAAAGATACAAATTACCCCAAAGGCAACATTAATTACTGTAAGTAAAAAATTTAATCCCAATTATGTATTGACATATCAATGTTGCAGTTTTATTTATTTGTGCCTCTCCATTGAATTCCAAGATATTGAATGATAGCCAAATCATCTATTGTCATGTAATCTGTGACCAGTAGCAATTAACTATGATAAGAAACCCATGTTTCAAGTATAATCAACAAGGGTCTCAATTCAAGTTCATCGAATTCAACAAGATTCAAAGGTTAAACCCACGAAGCAGGAATGGAGGAGAGAATTCATCAATACATTCAAAGTGTTGACGAGAAGTATTTGAGCATCAAAATTGAGATAGTATAGTAACCCCATTTATTTATTAAATTTCATAAATTCAAATTATATAATTTTTTCCGTCTTCTTATTTTCACAAGAGACAAAAATCAATGTTAAAGTTTCACTCAAAAATACTTATATAGAAACGCAATTTCTATTTGTTGTAATTACTAAAATGGCCATCCTTTTCAATCGTGGTTACCAATTGGCACCATGACAACAATATCTTAACAAGCATGTATCAAGAATATCGAAACAGACACACACAGTTATATTTTAAATTGTAATAAGTAAAATTGACATCTTCCATTGTGCTTACCAATTGGGTTGCATGAAATTTCGACTCTATTTCTCTGCACTCTCGCGATTAATTGACTTTGTGGATGCGGATGGAAACCATGGTCTACTATACCGAACTCTAGGCTTGTTGATCTTGCTGAAGTGAAAGCCAGAAGCTGATCAAAAAAGAATTACGAAGTTAACCCCTTGCTGAAGTGAAAACCATGGTCTACTATACCATGATCTTGTTGGGGTTTTAGGTTTTGTGTTATTTGTAATTTCTCCATTCATAAACAACAAACATTTCAAAAAACCTCATGATATTTCTAGAAATTTTACAGTTAACCCCTTTAATTTAAGGCATAATCAAATCTAAAGGGGCTTTTTGTAATTTTAAAAATTTCCGGGTTTTCTGTAACTAGCCCAAACCTCAGGGGCTATTTCGTAATTATCCCTTAGTTTAACTCAGAAAACTATATTTGGAGCCCATTTACAGGAGGATCAAGAAACCAAAAATCACAACGATAAAACTTAAAAAGCACACAAATCACCAATCATAGCTATCTTTGCGGTACGCCACATGATTTTAATCACAAAATGCAAAGTGTATGTAAATAACCTCTGCAGGCACATTGAACTCTCTTAAAATCTTTGCAGCATCCTTCATAACAGGAAGGTCCGGGTCAGAGCCCATTATGATTCCAACACGTGGCGCAACTGCAAGTAGGAAGAACAACCAACTATACCCAAAAGTAATCCAAAGAAAAAAATGCAGACTAAGCAAAGATTTGCTATTGCAAGAAAACACAATGCCACTGGTAAGGATGGCTGCATTCACCTCACTAGCGATCTTAAGGCGAGATATATCAAGTAGCTCACCAACAGGGCAATTGGTGACATCTTCAAAAGCAAGCAGTGCAACAGTAAATCCCATGTCAAACTCTTCATAGTCATGTAAGTGTCTACAAGTCAAGTTACAAGATATCATAAATCTGAACCCGCCTTTTAAGGATAATTATAAAAATACTACTTCTCAAACAAAAATGTCAGAATCACATTCACATACAAAGCGTCGACGGACACAAAATACATAATTAATTACGAATTGGTCAAAAAGTGGACATACCAGACCATAAAACAAATGAACTCACATTCAAAGCACATAGTTCCATTTCTGTCAAAATCATACATCCTGAATAGCAAGCCAATCAAAAACATTAACAAAAACCATTAAGATATTTTACGACGACGCATTACAAAATGAATTGGATTCGTAATTCCAAAAACCAGTACATAATCACACACCTCACCTGATCATTTGCTGAACAAATACAGAGAAATTAAGGTTCCCAACTGCAAAGGCACTCTGCTACTTCCTGTAAGAAATTTCAAAAAGCATTCAATGAAGTATCAAACAAGGATACCAATATGGGTTGGACTTTTGAGTGAAAAAGTCTAGTTTCACGTACCACGGTGCAATAAATTTTTAGCATTTTCAATAGGCTACCATCAACATTCCTAATTATCATCATCACTCTCGTTATCAGAATTGTCGTTCTTCTGAGAATCTTCTTCACTACTACAATATTCAATCATAGTGTCATCAAACTCATCTTCCTCATCAACATCATCTAAACTTGTTATCTCGGCAACTTCAGGTATTTTTGCAATTATTGATTCGTCAATGTCTTCGGGATCCAAGTCGTCCCTACTTAGTGATTCTATTTCACCAAGACTAACTTCAAATGTATCATTTACATCATTCTCTTGATATACTACATTTTCCAATGTTACAAATTCATCCACATGTATTTCTTCTTCTTGCATCTCATCAACATCATAAACATGTCTATGTTGGAATGTTGCACTACTCGCCAATCACGTCCTAAAAATTAATGATTCAACATTAACCAATGTGAGTTTCACCTTTTCAAGAGTTTTGCCAGAGCGTTTCCATTTTCATGTTGAGTGATAACTAACCATCTTAAAAATATATTTATACATTGAGTGCAAAAATCAACAAATTTCCTTTGGGTCACAACCATCACATTTAATGCAGACTAAGTCCATTATTGTGTGACTATTTATTGTTAAACAATGTCATGACTTTATGAAAATATAAAAGGGAAAATTGTATTAAGTCTTGTGAAATATATCCCTGTACTGAATTTATGTTGGATTTTCATCATTTTGTATGTAGCTCAACGCCCAGTCCTTTTCTTCTCTCACATAGCTAAAAGGTTAAAATAAGTGATATGTGATAATGAATTAGATCATTTGTTCTCTCAATTGCTTTTGGTAAATGAATCCAGACGTACATAAGTTTGGTGCACTCTCGACCTGTGATAATGTAAGTGGCTTACAGAAATATTTTTACAGAGAAAGGAAAACTTAGTGTTGGAACCTTGGAGTTGTTTAACTATTATTTCTAAATATTCTTTATTTTTTGTTGTTGGTTTGGGCTGTGCGGCTCTATGTTTTTACAGCTTTTTTTTTTGAAAAAGCTGATTTCAACGTTTTTTGGAAAAATTCTGATTTTTGCTTTTTCGAATTTTTGGCTTGGTTGGATGTTTATGTGGATGTTGTTTGGTTGTCTACAAGCTTAAATGTTGCAGTTTGGGTTTTATTTCAAGTTACAACTTATTTTCAAAAAAAGCTGCTTCTAGCTTTTTTCAATAAAAAATTGTTCTCTGTTTCTGGTTTTGAATTAGGAGGAGAATTGATTTTTCTGGTTTAAGTGGGTTTGTGTGGTTATTGATATTGGATTGGGCTTTTTTAAGTTATAGCTTATTTTTTGCGAAAAAAATGAAGGTAATCGCTTATTAGGAAGACTAGCTTTTTTCAATAAAAATTTGTTCTCTGTTTTTGGTTTTGAATTGGCCGGAGAATTGATTTTTGTGGTTTAGGTGGGCTTGTGTGGTTATTGATATTGGATTGGACTTTTTCTTGAGGATATTGTATAACAATTTTTAAATGTATAGATGCAGCTTCCAACTCTAAGAAAAGAGGGCGTGGTCAAACAATGGGCAAGGGCATTATGAAGGCATTTGCTTCTTCCGAAATAAAATGAAGGTAATCTTAATGTTCTTGTTTCGAATATTTTCAAGTAGTGGATCCATTATTAGGAAGACCTAAAACTCGAGAGGAAGGAAAGCTTTCGAGTCAAATTGGCGTAGTAACTCGAGATGTCCTACCAGTGCCCAAGAGGTGGAAAGAAGTAGATGAAACAAATGGTGTGGAATCAGGCTTTGATCATTTAAAGGTACGAGTAAAGTAAATTATTTTATTGCATGATGTTTATTTTCATGTAATCTAAAATGATCATTATATATATGACATGTAGATCCACATGGATGCTAATATGGATGATCCGGGGTTAGACAATGCATGATCGAAAGGCTAAAATCTAGTGCCATTAGATTTTATTTTATTTTTATGCAACGAAATGTCAAATATGACAAATTAACACATTGCGAGGTTACATTTGCAATACAAAAAATCAAAGTATGCAAGTTTGCAAGAGGCTAAAAATAACAAGCCTTCTTCTTTGAGTAAACAAAATTGGGAGGAATTGTGTGACTTATTTGCATCGCCATTTTTTGAATTCAAGGTAACAAGTTTTTAAATTAATACTTATTTTCAAATATTTTTACACATTTTCTTATAATATGTCTATATATTATCTTACACTATTATTGTTCTTGTTTTGATGACAAACCAAAGTTCCACCAATAAATGATATAAATGATGAAATCGAAAAAAAAAGTGCGAGCTCCACATATTTCTCGCGTATATTTAAATAGGAGTTGATGATAGCAAAAATGAAAAAATTTATACGCCTTTTTTGACGCTTCTTCAACATGAAATTGTGAGTTGTTATTAAGAATAAATGATAACCTTAAATTGACACTTTATATGATTTTTTATTTTTTTAATGTGAGATTTTTCCTTTTTTTTTTTTTTTATTTTGACTAGGCTTGTAATATAATATTAGAAAAATGAGCTAAATGGAGAACAATGCGATAGGATTGAGTTCTATAAACGTACTCATTATAAAGAAAACAATGGTTGGTCAACAAAAATGATGGAGGCAAAGGAAAATTGGGTAAGTCACGGACTCATTTTCATTATCTAGCTTTGCTATTAACCATGATGTTAATTGTGTGCTCTTAAATCAATATATTTAAATAGGAGTTGATGATAGCAAAGCAAGAAAAATATATAGAGCAAGAAATTGAGAAGAGTCTTGAAGAAATAGTTCTTGAGGTGCTTGGCCATGGATCGGCTATATAAAAAATCTTTTATGAAAATTTTTGCATAAAATCTAATGGCTTTCTGGCCCAAAGCCTCCAAGTAGACGCACCACATCCTTTGATTCAACTACCCAACAACTTTTCAAAAGGAACTTTGATCACAATTGAAACACAAGAAAACTACAAGATTCGAATCTCAAAAATGTAAGTGGACTAAAGGCCCATTAGTGAGTGATTTGAAAGAGCAATTGGGTCAACAAGGTGCATACGACACACTCATACAAGATTCAGAATCTCAAGTAAGTGAACTATAAAATATGTTGCCCTATTAATCAATATATTAATACAAAACCCTGGATGCTCGGATTCGAGCGAGCATTTCATGTTGTATGTTAATATTGTAACACTCAAAGCATTTATTCGACATACGACACACTCACACAAAATGAAAAATGCGAAAAATAACACCACGATTTTTAACGTGCTTAGATTCCTCAATCTTAATGCACGAGGCCACGCCTAACTTTTTCAAAAAATCAGAAACAATCCAATATTAGAAAAGCAAAGCTTATTACAAATACGACTGGATTTACGAATAGCATAAAAACTCCCTCTTTATCAATTCACCAACACTCATATAAAACTAATCTCTTGACTAAATCTTCCACAATCTAAACCTTGTTAGAATCCCTCCAACTTCAAATCCCTTGAACGGTCGAGTCGATCCACGCCGTAGATCTTTACCTTTTTCTCCCGAAGAATAAAAGTATAGAATAAATGATTTCTTGAAGAAGTACACATATTGCTCGAGTATGCTTTTCTCGATAACTTCTCTAAAAGACTGACTTCTCTTCTTATAGCAATCAAGAAGAAATCTCATCCCTGATTTCAAGTGGGCGATTTCTTGCAAAAGGAAGGAAATCAGAAAGAAAAATCATTTCCTTGTGGGTAAGAATCAATTACACAAGGAAAGTGATTTAGAAAGAATAATTGGCAATTAAAAAGAGACTGAATCAATTAACATAAACTTTATCCAATAATATCAGCAACATTCACAATATAGACAACTTGCCAAAAACACAAAAACATTAACGAATCGGCATAAAACCCGGTCGGATCAACCTCATAGTCAATCTCAGAACGAATGTTGCATTACCAGAGTTACAACACTAGAACTTGCACCATGCTCAAAGACCAAATTTGCCAATTAAGTAACACTAACAATTCTCATTCTCCACAATCCTAATAGATTATGTAGAATCATCATTGCTAATTATCGGATCTAATTGAACCCGTATGACCTCTTCTTGTGCATTTTCATTTTGCGCAAAAGGAAATTCATTCTCGAAAAATTTTACATCCTTAGATACGAAAAAAATCACCTGTCAACAAGTCATATAATTCCCATCTTTTCTTGCCAAATGGATAACCAACGAAAACACATTTCTACTTCTACTCACAAATTTATCACCTTTATGACGTTGGTTATGGGCATAGCAAAGTGAGCCAAACACATGCAACTGATCAAAAGAGGGGACTCGTCCGAAAAGCAATTCAAAAGGAGTTTTATTTGCAAGTATAATGGATGGAGTCCTGTTTATCAAATCACATGCAACTAGCACACACTCACCCCAAAACTTCATTGGTAAGTGTCCCTGAAATCTAAGTGAACAACATTCAAAATACGACGATGTTTACGCTCCACCCTACCATTTTGCTGTGGTATTCCAACACAAGAGGTTTCAAATAACATTCCATTCTTGGCAAAGTAATCAGTCAAACAGAAAATTTAGTTCCATTATCACTACGCACCGCTTTCACCTTTTTATCAAATTGTCTATCAACCACATAAATAAAATTCATGAACATTGTTTCTACTTCCTTTTTATCATATAACAAGTAAACCCAAGTTGCATGTGAAAATTCATCTGCTATTGTTAAAAAATACGAAGCACCACAAGACGAAGTGTCTTATAGGGACCCACAAATCACAATGTATCAAATCAAAAATCGCACTTGTCTTATTCTGACTAACAGGAAATTTATCTCTAGTTTGTTTGGCACGTTGACATACATCACATGCTTTATTTATTTTCCTACTATGACTAACATTAGGTATAAACTTTACTACTTTCTTCGAAGGATGTCCCAACCGTTTATGCGACAACTCCAACGAAGTATTTTCATCAATCGTCAAAGCACGAACTTGAGGAACGCCACGGAAAAAATAGAGTCCATCTTTGTGTTCACCCGCTCCAATCACGATCCTCGTAATTCGGTCTTGTATAACACAAGTTATTAGTGAACTGCACTTGACTCATCAATTAATTGAGACACAGAAATTAAATTGCAATTTAAATCTGGCACAAAAAGAACATGTCTCAATCGTAACCCTCCATCTAGAGTCACGACCCCTTCTTTAATGAAAGCTTTGTGTCACTCTCATTGATATTGTCACATATTTATACAACCCTAAAACACCTACACTAGATGTACACGGCTATCACACAAGGAATTAGCCTAAAACTAAAATCTTGAGCTAAGGCAACTTTCCTAATATCCACTTATTAACATAAATAAATACATCACAATTATCACAATATACAATAATATCCTTAATATGATAGATGTTGATAGTTTATTCATAAATGCTAATTCATTATTGAATTTCACATATATGATCTAGATATATAGTGTTGTAAAAATTAGTTTAGGCGGAGGGTTTCCCTAGACCAAAGCAATTGTGTCCAAATTGGTGGAAATTTGTATCGGCCAATTGCCTCAACCATAAACCAGGTCTAGGCATCCGCCTAAGCGGCCAATCGTCTCGGGAAAAAATCGAGCATAGGCATCTACCTGGGCAATCAAAAATCGGCCAAAAGTAGATTAGAATAAAGAAAATTAAAAAATAGTATTGTTTCTAGGCGCCTTAGGCGTTAGGCGTCGAGCTGCCGCTCGATGAGCGCCTAGCAATTTGTGCAACCTTGCTCATGTGTAACTGTTTTTCCCATACAAAATTGAAAATAACATAATTTTCTTCTAATTTTGCTTGTTACAATTAACAATTCCATTTGGAATAACCGGATTAGGTTTGGGATGACAATTTGCCCCGCCACGATCAAGACTCGCCCTGTCCCGCCCCGTGTGTACCCGCCCCACCCAGCCCGCCCCGTGCAGTTTTTTTTAATATATTTAATATATATTTTACATGTATATTATATGAGATAATATAGTTTTATGTATTTAATATTATATTTAACATATATAAAGACAAATTTTATAAATAATATGCATTTATAACATAAAATATAAGATTAAAAATTATTAATAATATAAAATACAAGATAAAAATATTTCAAAAAAATAAAAAAAATTCAACACGGGGTGACCCGTGGAGGATCTCCCACCCCACCCCACAGAAGGAACGATACGGATGTGGGTATTGAGATATCCGCCATATCCCGCCCCGCTCCATTGCTATTCCTGGATCAGGTTAGGACATGACACTAAAATATGACCAAATCTTGATCCACAATAGCATGAAACTCAAAAAAAAAAAAAAAAAAATTGTTCACCTAGCCTATCCAGCCCATCTCAGCTCACCCCAGCCCAGAGTCCCAGACCAATTATACCGATCTATCCAGGAAGCCCAAATTATTTTAATACACTATAAAAATCAAGAAAATTCGCCGAACTCGAAACAGAATTTGCTACAGAAATTGCTGGAAACATCTGGTTGTATTCAAGCAGAATTAAAAGGAGAAAAAAAAAAAAAATATAGAACTGTAATGCCATGAACTGTAAAGACGACGATATGATGGAGGCGGAAGCCACAGCTCCGCCGCCAGCTCCGTCGCCGGCGGCGGCCTCTAGTGCTGACCCTAATGACATCAAGAATTTGCTGACAATGGCTCGCCAACTAGTTGATCAAGGGCAGCCTTCCCAGGCCCTCCAAGCGGTAATTTTTTCGCCCTACTTTCATTTGCTTTAATGTTATGTTTCTTTTGTTAATTCCAAATGCAAGCAGTTATCTATTGGCGTTTCTTTGATTGTAGTTGCGATCAGTTTGATTATTAGTTTCTTGCTTTTTATTTTTAAGTATCTTCTTTGTCTAGGGTCTTGAGTTATTTCTTTTATGGTTTCTTGGCTTTCTTGATGGTTGTAAATTTTATGTTTTTGCTGGAGTCCAGTTTACAAGCTAGTGATGTAGCAGATGAAGATGCTGGAGTTTTTTTCTACATTTTGTCTGAGATTTTCTGAAGTTCTTGATTAATGTTGCAGAATAATTTTCTGACTGGTGGACTAGTGTCTAACAATTATCTTCCGAAAATGTTGTTGTGGTAGAATATTGTTGGTGATGGGATACATTTTTTAAGTCAGATGAGTTTTCTTTCTGTATTTACAGTTAATTGATATGTTAACTAATCAATTACAGAAAATATGGATCGATATTTTTGCTTTTCTTCTACTTCTACACGCGGCATGAGCACGAAACGGGTTTACGAATCAGTTTAATTTTTAAGGTTGGTATGTAATGGGATTGCTCTCATTAATTACGGCAAACTTGGATCTTTTTTTTCTTTTCTTGGTTTTGCTTGTACAGTACTTTGGCGTGGCATGAGCATGAAAGAGGTTTATGAATCGGTTTAGTTTTTATGGTTGGTATGTAATGCCATTGATCTGTAATTTCCCACAGATAGATTGTGAAATTGAAGAATCCTCATTTTTAAATGTATTCCTTTTCAAATCGAACCGTTAACAAGGCTTTAATGTGCTTTAAGGAAAATATAATACATCTGTCTTGGTTGGCCAATGCAACCTTGACGTGCCAAACCACAAGTGTTCAGTGTCTAAAGTTTATCCGAAGTTAAGTGGTATGCAAGACACGTGTCTTCATGTTTTTTATTCTCTTTCTTGTGGAATCAGTAGCTCTAACGTATAAGGTAAAATTTTCATTGCTTTAAGTGTAGTGGATAACAACTGTTGTACCTAATCGTCACGTGATAGGTTAAAGCTTTTCTGTATCTTTAAAATGGGGGTTTTGTAGCAATGATGGATGGGAGAGAGGGATGATAATTAAAAACTTTAAGATAGTACCAGCTAGCACACATGAGATAGCTTGATCCAGCATTAGAAAACCCTTATGTGTGATCCGTGATATATTTTTGGCAGAGTAGGAGTTAATGTTAGAAAGATTATATCTTCACATACTACTTTCTTTATCTCTTGTAGTTCTTGGTCCTTCGGACTAGCGGTTATTGCACCAATACATTAAAAAGCAAATGATGCAGTTTGTTGGTAGTAAGTCTAACTGCTATTTGGTGCCCAAAAAAAATGCACTTTTACTTTATTGGACGAGGAAACTAATCTGTTGCATGACTTGATTAGTATCTTAAGGATTGTAGCTCTCGTGGAAACACTTGTAGACTAAGGTAACTTTCCAATGACATACTAATTGGTATGTGAGCAGTATTCTGAAAGTGAAATAGCCACATACAAGTTCATTTTATTATGAAAATACCAGTTTCTAGATAAAATAGGGGGCTAATTTACTGATAGAGGAGTTAGGATGCAGATAGTTAATTTACCTAGTGATCCGTTGAGGTGGATTTCGAGGCAAAGAAGTTCACTTATTAGGCATAATGCTCCAAAACACAATGAGGGAAGTACACGTGATAGAATAGAAATATGCTACGCAATGTAAATTATGTTAAAACCAAATTTCCTTCAAAAACGGAAAAAAAAAAAAAAAAAAAAAAAAATCTGAGAAATAATTTGTCTTCTGCTCATCTTTTATTTTCAGTATTTTCTGTAGCAATGTCAATGTTTAACAATTAAATTTCTTGATATTTTATGCTTAAATACAGCTGGAATATTTAACTTTTGTCTAATTTGGAAGTTGATGTATCATTATCTTAAGCTATACAAATGCGTTACAATTGTTGTCAATACATTTTTAGAAGATCAGATATATTTGTAAACAATTTAGCTATATCCATGGTAACAAAATTTCAATTAGTAGCATGCTTTTGTGTTTTTGTTATGCAGGTGAACCTGATAATCGGTCCTTTTTTTTTTTGGTATTAATCAAGAGCAAAAGATGATACAATAGTGATTTAAGTTTGGAAATGCAGTACCTTATATTACTCCAGGTGAAAGAGACATGATTAATGGAATGCTTCTATACAGTTTGTCTTCTTTTAGCAGTGTAAATCTTGATATTTTGGAAAATACTTTTCTTTTCTTTTTGAATTCTTATTCTTGACCTTTTTTTATTGAATGGCATTTACGGATTACAAGGCATTAAAATACATTGCTCTATACCAATTTATCAAATAAAGTGTACTTGAACTCCTCCAGCACCTAACACATTTGCTGTCCCTGGATATTGCCCCCTATGTAAAAATGAAACACTTAAAACTTGTCAAGCTTCCACCAAACACATTTGTGCTTATGCAAGTATATATATATATATATAGAGATAGAAGGGATTGTGATCTACCCTTTGCCCTTAGTTCAAAATTACACAAATATGTCAAATAATTCTTGTAGTCGTCATGCTCACTTCTTGCTCCGCATTATCATGATGTCAATCCATTTCTAACATGGATTGTTCTTAAAAGTGTTGGTCTATTATGATTGCTATTTTCATATAAATGCTGAGTCCAATTTGAACCCCTAACGAGGTCCTGATTTTGTGTGGACCTTCTTGAAGAAGATGATGTGTGTCCTGTGTTGTCAACTTTTCATTTCGATACTTGCTACATGAAATCCTCAATCATATTGAAGACTACTACTTGATAGTCCTATATTATTAAGAGCAAAATAATTTCAAAGAATATTGATATTTCTTTTTCACTATGTGGGTATCAGTGTTGTTATTATCGAACATATTTTTTGTTTGGGTGATGTTCATTGACAAGAAAGGAACAAAACTGTGGTCTATGATTATTTTTTTCTAACAGTTGATACTTTTACTAGTAGAATCCTCATATTAACACCATCATCTGCGAGTCTGCCTCTTACAGCTTTAGAGAATTGCACACTTCAGAATATATTTTACCTTGTACTTGTTCAACATAAATGGGGGCCACTTGCTTTTAACTTATAAAACTGAAGTTAAGTAGGCTGGAATCTGTATTTATCAATAGTACTTGGTCCAATTTTGGTCTAGTGTTGAATTCTATTAATTTGTTTTTGTATTATATTCCTCCACAGTTGCATGTTGAGAAAATCAATTTATCTTTATGTAATTGTCATCTTTGGCTGTTTTGGAACTAATTTAGTGTTGTTTAAAGGTGGTGATGGCAATGAAAATACAAGGCGGAGACGAAGCTGTATCTCAAGCTCTAAATCGTGCTCAAGAGCTGTACAGGAATAAAGTTCGAGCTAGTGCTGCTGCTGATGAATTAGCTTCACTGTTTGCCGAATGTGCAATAGCCGAGGCCATCCCTGGATTATCGCAACATAAGATTAATGACCGCCCAACCGAACCGGATCCTCAAGGAACGTCAATACTTGCCGAGACGGGGAGAAAGCAGGTCGTGCTCGATGCGTTCTCGGACGGGAGCAGCTTTGTCTGCTTGCAGTGTGGGGGTCTCGTTAGCAATCATCGCAAAGAGGAACATTTTGCGTTCTGGTGTTGTAAGACATGAGTTTATCGTGCATTTGCATTTACTTGTGATCTGAGTCGTCTTATTCCTGGAAAATTTATAGCACCATTCTGTTGTATATTATATAGCGTTTGATTGATTGAGGCATGTTTCTTGAAATCGGCGCAAGAATCCTCGTCGATGTGTGGAGGATTGGATTGGTGCCTCAATGAATTTGGGACACCATGTAATGTGATAAAGTTTTTCATTGTACCTTTGAACTTTGTATCTTTACCAATTAACTGCCATAATAGAATAATACAGGTTGAACAACTTTTAGCTCTGTTGGGTTTTGTCTGTCTGCCTATATCGATTATCAGCTTCCATTAAAGTTCAACAGATACAACTGTACGTATCGACTAAAAATATTATCATAGGGGAAATGGCAGAGGTTTCAGTCCATGTTTTGAAAACTGGATAAGACTGGTCGGTTCGACCGGTTGAACCTGGAACCAGTAGTCAGACCGATCAAATTTGGCCCCCAAAATCTCTTTTAGGTTGAACCAGTCAAAACTGGGTTTTTATTTATTTATTATAATTATTTTAAGTTTTCATGGAAATTTAAATTGGTAGCTTGTTACATTCATGTGTTCATTTGCATTATGGAATGTGCTAGATATTTTCAGTTGTTTGTTTTTATATTTTTCATTTAAAAAACGTATTACATAATAATTAATATATTAGGTTATTATTTTATACAAAATAATAAAAAAAATCAATGAATTATTGTTATACCGGTTGAATAATCCGACCAGTTGAACCTTTAGCATGACTGGTTTGTTAAGTGGTCCGATTTTAAAACATTGGACTTTCAGGATCTTCTATTCCAAAATCGTGTTTTATCTCCTATTCCAATCGTGTGGATGATTGACACGCATTACTTATATTAATTTTCAATCATAAATCAAGTTTCAAATTGTAGGGTTCTATTGGTAAGTGTAATACACGTACAATCATCCACACAATAATGTCCTGAATATTCCATCCGCTTCATTGTGCAATTGGGCAGTAAGATCTTATATTGTGAATTGTGTTTCATATCCTATTCCAAGTATCATCATACATATTTGATAATGTCCTGAATATACTTCATCAGTGCTAATATATTCAATACTTGAAATATGAGATGAGACATAATTTGAAATAAATGATACTTTGTGACTCGTTTGGGAAGAAAAAATCAAAGAAAAGATGGTGAAAGGATGGGGCAGTGAGATGATAGTAAATGAAAACACAAAAGGTATGCAACAGAAAAGCACCAGTCAATAATAGTATAGAAGTATAGAACTATGTTTCTCAGACTAAGTAATGCTGTACTGTATGCCCATTAAACACAACAAATATCGTGCTCACACACAATATACAAAGGCCAATTAGCCACACAAAAAAAGTTACAAAGAAAGAATTAGACCCCAAAAGAAAAAAAAAAAAAAAAAAAAAAAAAAAAACACTAAGAAACATTACACAAGCGCTACTATAATTCAATGAAATCCCCTTCACAAAGATCGACTTTGACAAGTATATACAATAATGGAGACTACAAGGAGATGTAAAATATAACTCATCTCCGATACATCAGAATTCCAGCACTCACAATGCATTCCTCCAAGTATACGTCTTCAAAAGATGTAACCGTACAAAACTACAAAATTCCAAGGTCAAGAAAACCACTTCGCTTCGTATTCATCTCTACCATTACAAACTATAGCCAAAGTTCACCAACTGCCACTTATACCTCAACCTGCACTTCAGTAAATGGAAAATCAAGTTCGAAACATAGGACCAAAAAAACCATCTATGAGAAAAATAACAAAAACGAAAGCCAAACACAGCCCAAGTTTTCTTGGCATAAAAGGGGATAAATAAAGAAGGAAAAAAAAAACCGAGGGTCGATCTAATTACAAAAAAATCCAGAGATTTTTGAAAATTGCAAAAAAGACCCTTTGAGGTTTGATTTCATCTTACATTTTCCCACTTCATAAGCAAAAAACGTTTGAAGACAATAAAAATATTATAGTTACCCCCTTAAATTTAAGAACATAATCAAACCTGAGGGGGTATTTTTCAATTTTGAAACATCTCTGGATTTTTTTGTAATTAGCCCAAACCCTAGGTTTTATTTGTAATTATCCCACATAAAAATGCTATAACAATAGAATTCAGATATATGTAACATGACATTATTCCAAAGTCTATACACAGGATGAGTGTATTGTATTGTATGAAGATAAGACAAGAAATAAACTTTACCTGCACTAATTCCAATTTGCATCCGTGTCATGTTTTGGGAGCCGGAATGGGTAAAGAATATACAGTGTTGAAACGTATAAGTTAGTGACCGTTTCTATACATAACATCAGGAAGAGCCTGTGGACGAGGTCTAGCCGTCCTCATGATTGTTTCATCGCTGTGTCTAATCCATTCCGAGAGTCTCCAAGGTTTTTGCCACTTCCATTTGAACTGTAATAGCCATTGATGATGACTTCTTTTCCATCTCCATAGTTTCCCACCGTGTCCAACAACTGCTAATTTCTTCATCGTCAATTGACCAATAGGCACCATCTGCACTTACCAGAGCATGTTCTCGTTATAAGCCGAATAGAACACTTTGTAGAAAAGTGTTTGCAAAAACTTCAGCTTTTAGGGGAAGTGATTTATTGTGGTAGAAGTCGAAAGTAGTTGAGGATCAAAGACTAATAGTGTTTGCAAATAGAAGCTAAAAGTTAAATAAGTTTGAAGTGAGTGTTTGGTGAATAATTGGTAGAAGTGCTTTTAAATATATTTTCAAATAGAACCAGAAGCAGAATCTGAAATCTAAAGCTAGTATAAGCTAAAAGTAGTTGAGAATCAGAAGTTGGTAGTGTTTGCATGAAAAATCAAAGTTGGGAGTTTGGGAAAAAAGCATTTTCAAAATCAGTTTTTGGTTAAAAAGGACAAAAATACCCTTATTATTAGTATGCCAATATTTAATTTTTCATTTACAAAAATACCAAAAGCATTTTTCCAAAATAAGAAGCACTGCACCCCCCAACTTTTAAATATGATTAAAGGGATAATTACAAAAAAAAAAAAAAAACCTTGAGGTTTGAGCTAATTACAAAAAAATCCAGAGATGTTTCAAAATTACAAAAAGTCCCCTCAAGTTTGATTATGTCTTAAATTTAAGGGGGTAATTGTAATATTTCTATATATATCAGGGGGGTTTTGAAATAATTTTTTCTTATGAAGGGAAAAATGTAAGACGGAATCAAACCTCAAGGTTTTTTTTGTAATTTTGAAAAACATCTGGAGTTTTTTGTAATTAGCCCGAACCTCGGGGGTGTTTTTGTAATTATCCCTATGATTAAATGAAGTAGCAAGAGGTGACATTTGTAAACACTAAAAAGTGATTTTTTTCAGCTAAAAGTTGATAATCACTTTTTTAAGTGTACGCAAACACTCCCTAAAAACAACTTTTTGCTGGCAATCACTTTTTTAAGTGTCTACAAACACTCCTTTAGCAACAACAACTATAAAGAGTTAGTAAATGAACCTTCCGTGTTTGATCCATGAATGCTGCCGACTCTCTGTCCGATCCATTCGCAATTCCCGCTGTATATTTGAGTTGTTTCTGTGCTGGTACTGGAATTGGAGACAAAGGACTACTCATGTCATCAGCAATGTGTTTGAGAGAGTTTCCCTGTAGGAACAGAAAAGTCGAGACATAAGTAGGAATTAAAAAGAGACGTATAAAAGAAAGAAGACCATAAACAACACAAAAACAAAAGCAATCATACTGATGGAGGTGTAGCCAATCCAGCAGCAACAGCTTGCTCTCTCAATTTTAGCTCCTTTTCGATCTCCTTTCTTCTGACTTCACTTTGTCGCAATAAGGTTACAAGTTCTTTCATCTGCTCTTTCATCTCTTTGATTTCAATTTCATTTTCCCACAATTGACACCTAATTGATGACAGAAATCCATAAAGCTGATATGAGCCATGCAACTTACGAGTTTCTAGAATTGGCAGAATTCAAGATTCTGGTTATTATCACTGTTCAAAAAATGTAGCCCCTTTGTATTGATTATATATTCTTCGAACCTATTTCATAAACTCTTTATTCTGTAAGTGAAGGGACATAGGTGATATTTAAATGATAACTCAGTGCTGATAAATGAGCTTAAACATACAATTTGAAAGATAAGAGGTGTTTTTGTCTTTATAATCAGGGTTAATTGCACTTTCCCCTCCAAACTATAGCATTTTTTGCACTTTGCCGACTCAACTTTGAAAATACATATTATGCCCTCTGAGCTATATGATTTGTTGCACTTTATCTCTTGAACTAACCAAAAGTTGATATTTGTCAACTCATGATAGGTCCAAGTCAGCTCCCACGGGGTTAAGTGCAAAATGTTCAAAGTTAGGCATGCTAAAGAGAAATTTCCAAAGTTTAGTAGGCTAAGTGCAAAACTCACGATAGTTGCATTGCCAGATTAACCAATTTCTGCAAGTGCTTGTTTCCTTATAATTCCACAGCAATCATAGAAACCAAACAAAACAACTTTAGAAAGAAAGTTTCAACAGGACTATGTATCTACCTGGCATCACCAAGATAATTAAACATATATTGGAGCAGGTTTTTTGCATCCCCCATAGAACGAAGCTGGTTCCAACGTCCACGACTACTGACACCACGTTCTCGTTCTTCTGCTTCTGAAAGCTGCGAAGCCATGGCAACAAGAGAATTCGATGAAATACTCAGCATGCTTTCAAGAGAAGCAATTCTCGACATTCTTGCATTTGGTGACATTGAAGATGCCCTGTAAAAGAATGATAAAAGAAATTAAGATAAGTCCATTGATGATAATTCAACAGCATGATGCGTATAGTGTTAATGATGCATACCAACATTGTACTTGAAAATTCTTTTGGAAATAATATTCGCACCTTCAAGTGTTTTTTCAATTACAAAAAAAAAAAAAAAAAAAAAAAAAAAAGAATGATGCATATGCCAAATCTTTTGTGGAAAAAAATAGAGTATAGTATGATGCTTACTTAACTAAATAACCAGACCTTACCTAGAAAATCCATTTTTTCCTCTAGGAGGACTTACACCCTTTGAAGCAAATTCATCGACTTGTCTCAATACAGCCAACTCTTCTGCTAATGCCGCTCGTCTGGAGATCAGCCGACAAAGACTTTAATAAATAATACCAGGATTTTGCATTTGTAAAAGGGGCACACACATATGTGCCCTCATATTTTGAAATCATATCAGAGGATTTAAGTGAGAAAATAAAGGTTGAATACTACATACACTTCAGTTTGCCTCTCATATTCATAACGAACTTCATGAACATTCACCATAACTTCTAGTTCATGATCAAGCCAACGCTGCAAGGACTTTTCATTGGTCTGGAAAATGAAAATTAGGTTTACATGATTTCATCAAGTAGATGAAATAAATCGACATATTAGGCTAGAAGATGCTGAGTAAGGGATTACCTGCCCGTTTGTTCCATTTCCATTGTTGATCACTGGAAGGAGATGAAATATCAGTATCAAAATAAAATTTCGTAAAACTTTTTATGAGGTAAACTATTGATATCAATATAATTGAGTCTCATATCAGATGTTACCAACGTCGTTAATCCTAGAAGGTTAACCTTAAATAGATCATCAAGTAAAAAGGGAAAAAGCAGAAATGACATAAAAATAAATTGTATAATATCAAACAAAATACCTACCAGAGTTTTCACGAGCCGATGATTTACGTGCTTCTAGCAATTCTTTCAACCTCTTGGTAGCCATTGCAGCCTCCTCAGTCTTTCTCTGAAGAACCTGAATCAAAATTGGGCCATGAGGCATAGAAACAAGACATAAAATAGAATCCAAATATGAAAAAAAAAAAAAAAAAAAAAAAAAAAAACTGTTTTTATTGATTTATCTTTGACAAGTATAACATAAGGCCAAAACTACCTTTTGATGATATAGAATAAAATATTCAAGATTCAAACGTAGAAGTATATTTCTTCTATTCCGATGTAAACAGTTTTGTAAACAGAGGGGTACAAAGAGTTATCAATTAATTGTTTTAATCTCCCATGTCCTAAAATACCACATTACATGCCTCTGACAGAAACGAGCGCAGCAAGTAGAGTGTTTAGCTTGAAAACGAAAAAGAGCAGTGGGATCCTTAGCAAGCAACACACACTTAAAAACTAACAAATTGCAAAAGTAAATCAGAAAGGAAAAAAAAAATTGTAAGTTAATTCTCTGTACGTTTGTTCATGATTACTCTTTTAAGCACAATATATTAATTTCTCCGAGAACAGCAAGCAAAAAATAATTGATCATTTGTGAAGAGTCTCTCTGTTAATTGAAATCATTCTAAGCAGAAAGTGTTTCAACTAGGACCCATGCTTACAACTAAAACTAATCCATCAAATTTGGTATGTACTATTATTCCTTTTTTCTTCTAACAAAGTTAAAACTAGGAGGATCTACAAAAGCACAAAGCACAGGTAAGATTCTCACCAACTTTTGACGCTGATTGAGCGCTTGCAGTTTATGTCTTTCATACTCGTTTCTTCTCCCCTCCTTCCTCAACTGTATATGAATAATCAAAGTAAAAACTCAATAAAGTAAGAGGTTTAAGGGGTAACATCCTGCCTGGAGTAAATTGTATACTTTTATGAATGATGAAATATACTCGTAACCAAATGATACTTGTTAGTGATTGGTTCAGGCGCACAAATTACAAGTGCTGATATACTTTTTTATAAGGAGAACATCAGAAGCAAAATTACCTGTAGCAATTCTTTTTCTCGAGATGCCTTCCATTGTCGAAATTGTTCAGCTTCTTGTTTAATCTTATGTTGCAGTTGAACCTAAAAAAAAAAAAAAAAACTATTGGAAACTTGGATGCAAACATAAGGTGGAAAATATATAACAAAAAAATAAAAATAAAATGTCACCTTTTGTGCCTTAATGCACTGTATTTCGTCTTGTAATTTTTTAGCTGCTTCATCACTCTTCTGTTTCTGTTTTAAAAGTTGAACCTGATTCTCTTGTTTCTTCTTAAGATCTTGTATCTGATGAGTAAAAATTACAAAAATCTCTTCAAGGATATATTATGGCAAAACAATCATAAATAAAAGTTTCGGAAATAAGTTATTCGTGAATAAGGGACATAGAAAACCTGAGTTTCAAGAAGTTTTAGTTTCTGGGAATGGACGTCTTGCATTTTTTGTGCTTGTCCATCAGAATTAGCAGAAAGGTTTTCAACTTCTGTCAACAGTCTATCCCTCTCGTGCTGCATCGATTGAATAAATGAAGATAAGAATATAAATATCAAAAGTTGTCAACTTAATATTCATGTAATTGTTCTGTATTTAGTATGAGACCTGAACAGTCCTTTTTTCCTCCTCAAGTTCTATCATTTTCTTTCCGAAGTGTTGCTTAAGAGCAGTGGTGTCATATCCTCCAAATAGTTTCATTTCTGACTGCAAGGTGTAGTATTATATAAGAGTAAAGAAATTGTTGTTTTCTGAAACAATCAGACTCGTCAAAAATGATTTGGCTAGAAAAGATGCCGCAAGCAACAAATTGTCATGCAAAATACGTAAATATAATTGAGCATTCACTTCGAACAAAGAAAGCAATATTTTTTTCTTTTCAAGCACGAGCTGCATACTTACTTGCATCCCAGAAATGCAAGAGAAAAAAGACTTAAATGAATAGAGTGCGATGGCATTCATTAAGAGAAAAAAAAAAAAGCATTTTCACTTGAGAACTTAAAGAGTACCTCTTTCTTCTCCAACTGTCGATTTAATTCATTTAATTCTTTATCCATACTATTTTGCAAGTAGGTATGCTCCAACTCCTTCGCTGTATCTTCATCAATATCTCCGGAATCACCTGATTGACAATTTAATCCCATAAATATGCAGTCCTAATTTCTAAGTAATATTTAATATTTAACAAAAATAAAAGCTGGAGTAACTTAAGTTTATTTTCTGGATTATAATTCTGATTCATTACTCAAAATATGGAATATCAAGTTTGATGCTATTTCAGACATAGAGAAACATACTGCTTTCACTCATTTGATAATCACATGACTCCATACTTTGCAATCCCCTTTTGAGCCCTTCACTTTTCATGGTAACACTTTCGCCAACCTGCAAAATTTTAGTTCCTTTAAGTACCTTAGAATATGACACTACACATTTGTATGTTATTCAACATTTAAATGTGGTAATCATGCTTAATAATGTTGGCTGTTAAAGGATAGTTACATACTTTAGTATTGGCTTCATAGTGCTCAATGGCACCGCCTCTATTGCGAAACTCATTAACTTCCCGACAAAGCTCCTCATTAGTTGCCTCAAGCCAAGCAATTCTATCCTTAAGACCCTGCATGATTAAACCCTAGTTAAAGCTCGCTCGCTGTGATTTCTTTGCTAACTCGAATATGGAAGTTTCACAAATATATTTAGGCGAATCTTTTAGTGGATCATTCTAACAGGAAAAAGCTTTACACAGGGCTTTTGTAGTTGAGGGGCAGCTCCATTTTCGGAAAATACTGGAATAATATTTTGGAAGAAAATTATGAAACAGTGTTATCCATTTGTTGGAAATGTTATACATATAGAGCAAGACTTTTCTCCCACCTAAGGGGTAGAAAATAAGAAAGATTGAGTGTTTTTTTTTTTTTTTTTTTTTTTTTTTGTGAAGAAAGAAAGATTGAGATTTACCTGTATTTCATCAAATGAAACTCCTCCACCACGGGCACAAAGCTCAGCTTGCAAATATTCCAATTGTTGACGCATCTTCACCATTTCGTTGGATATGGGGTCTCTGTTAATCTGGTCATCAAGTAACCAAAATGATCTCAATATGATAACTTTAAGAGAGAAGTAAACCTTTTTAAATATGACGGATTGCCACACTGAATAAGGGGATAAAACTTTAATTACTTACAATAGGTTTGTTCTGGATATTCCGAGCACGGTTGGCATATTTCAGAGTGTTCAGAGTTTCTTCGGCGTTTATATCGGCAGGACTAATGCACGCTGGAAAAACACAATTTTTTAAAGCATAAGCAATAAAGAATAATAAATGGAATATGGATAATTATAACGAACGAAAATCATGTCCATGAATAAACCTACAGAAAAAGCATATCTTACCTATCATTACTGTTCTGCTGTTGCCACCAAGAGAATCCTGCCAACATCCATAGATTTAGAACTTTCTAAAGCGATGATAGCTCGGTAACAAAGAGGGAGTAGAAAGTTACTAACATAGAATCGAATGACATATTTGAATCAAAAAAGAACATGCAGGCGGTATCATAGTCATATCCCCATAAAATTGATTGATAACTTGAATTCTAAACAATGATTGAATTCAACCAACCAGAGTTCTAGACTAACATATTTGCAGAAAGTTTTCATGCTTAGTCTTCTTTTTCCTACTTAATTTGATGAAAGAAATATTTAAGATATTCAAATGTACTGATTCTGAGACAGCACAAATACAACATGAATATTGAGAAATACAAGTATTTCATTATAGTAGCCAATCCGATGCGTGAGGAACGTTCGGCTTCTAACTCGCAAAGGAAATTACAAATATTGATCAAAATTTGATACTTGTAATGCATAAAAAGGTTTCTCGTACAATAAACTTCGAGGCAATCACTAGGCAATCATAATCCAATGAAAAACAGTATTTGAACAGCGAAGCAAATGCCCTTAACATTTGGTTAGTGAATGGATGTCAAACCTGCAGTAGCCGAGTGAGTTTACTATCCCGATATGGTACATGAAGGCCTTCTTTTCGCTTCTTTTCATCACCAAGTGCACTTATAACATTGCCGAGTGCAAGAAGGCCCTTGTTAATGTGAACACCTGTGTAAACAGCACATGTTACAAAACTTTGGTACGAAAAAGAGCATCTGAAAATCAACAGCCAAAATCTAATGGCTTAATTTAATTACCTTCCTTAAAACGTAGACCATCAGATCCTGTTCTCTTTGCACGCTCTGATCCAGCAAGATCCACCAAATGCAATTTGGCACAGAGATATTCTTCAGTCATACAGTCATTTAGATTGCTGTCATTGGAATTGCCTGGATGAAGCCTACGCATTTGCTCCATCGTGATGGTGAAGATGGCATGAGAGCGGCTGTCAGAGCAACGGGGAATAATTTTATGCCCAGCAATGACTTAAACTCACGTAGGAAGATAATTTAGCATGACATTTCGTAAATTTATTCTGCAACCTAGGCTTCTCAAACAGGGCAAAAAATGCAAGCACTCATAAATGCAATTAAACAAAAAGAAAAATGATGCAATGAAATGCCGTCATTTTTCATAGTAATTGTTGTAAAGCACAAAAGTTCACCAGTTTAAGTATTTTTAGAGACCGAATCGAAAAAGTTCATGAAACAATCTTCAGCTATATCCTTATAAAAGCTCAGGAATAAACATCACGAATTCGAAATGCACAAATGTGGAACACTGGCTTTGCATCCACAGTCAACCCACTCCAAGTAAGAATTTGAAGTGAATTTTCGAATTATATAAATTTCATCTTGTTTTCTTTTCTTTAAACCTTTCCAGCCATTAGTTTGCCTGTGGAACAGGCTTTTAAATCCAACTCAAAAACTTCCTGCATCAGGTGGTGCCTATTTTCACACCTTGCTAGAAATCATATTTGATTTTCTCTGAAAACACATACGAAAACAAAAAAATATATATTGGATTACCAACCTCGACTGGTTGTTCATGTTTGTGCTCCCAGTTGCCCTGCTTAACGATCCTTGCTCCAAACAATCAGCCATTTCTTTAAGTGTTTTGACACTGCACTCTGTAGACCCTGCGAGTGTGATAACACCGTTCGATGTTTCACGAATTTGTATCGGAGGTTTTCCAGGGATGGTTACTTTTGCAGCATGTCCATTGGCTGTCTCTTGTTTGTTAGATAAGCTGGGATCCAGCAGATCTCGTACTTCTTCTTTATGAATCTTCAAACGACAATACGAAGTTCAATGTCAGCAGCACCACATGAGGCTAAATACATTAGAGAGCAATATTTTAAAAAACAATGTTCGTTTATGACAGCAGCATAGTAATAACAAAAGACAGCACAACAAAGTCGCACAAGGCCATTTTGAGCCAAATGCTTCTCAATAAATCTTTTAATCTAAAAAAAAAAATAAATAAACTTATTGTTCATAATTTACATCATTCAGGCAAAATGGACACAGTCTCCCAGATATAATCACCTGACAAATATTATTAGGGTTAATTACAAAAACTACCCCTGAGGTTAAGCTTAATTACGAAAAGATCAGTTATCTTTCAATTACAAATATTCCCTTGACATTTGTTTCTAGTTTATGAATTGCACTCTCCGGAGGGGGTTATTTGTTAGTTAAATACACACCTCAAGGAGGTGTTTGTGACACTTTAAGGGGGTGTCTGTAATTTTGAAAGATAACTGCAGATTTTTGTTATCAGGCTAAACCTTAGGGATAGTTTTTGTAATTATCCCCTATTATTATTTTTTCCCATAATTTTGTTGGACGTGCGCAATAATGCAGTAGCCTTAGCATGCATACATGAAAGAAACACATTATATATACATATATATCGCTACAGGCATATTTTAGTTTATCAGAGTTAAAAAAAAAAAAAAAGGCCTGTAAACGAAATGCTGTCAGATTTAGTACATGTAAGAACAATGCTACACAGAATAATCACCGTGTAACAGATGGCAGTCTATTTCTGAAGAAAAACAAAAGTAAGATAGGAAGAACCTCAATGAAGGAAACGTGTAGTTGGAATTCAATTTCATGCTTTAGAGTTTCGATCTTGCTGAATAAAGCATTCATAACTTTCGGAATTAATCCAGTTTGGCATCCATCATCTTTTAGACTAGTACCCATGGTGTACGTTTTTCCAGACCCCGTCTGCACCACATTGAAAAAAATCGTATATTTCAGATACAAATTAGCATTGTGAAGTTAACTTACATTTACTCACAATTTCTTTTAACAGATTTTAAACTTTACCTGTCCATAGGCAAGAACAGTAGCATTATATCCTTGAAACAAGCCGTCAACCAGAGGTGCAACACACTCTTCATACATGGCAGTCGAGGGAGAGCCGGTACTACCATAAACGTGATCGAATGTAAACGAGTGCGTGCCAATTTGCACCTGGAGAAAAATTATAATTAATATCAATTAGACAAGAAAGAAGAGAATTGATGGGTGCAAATCAACCTGAATATCAAGTTCTTTTGTAAGACCAGAAATATGTATGACAGCTTGTTGCACATACAAGTCACAGTCACCAATGAGAATAAGAGAGAAAGGGAACATAAAAATAAGCAAAAAAATAATAACAATAACAGATGCAAATATAAAATTGTGGTTCAGAGCAATGTCAAACTAGACAAAAATTGCAAATAAAATAATTCAAAGGGAACAATTTTAGTAATTATCTTAGATAAACTATGGGTAGTTTGTCTCTCCTGGCAAACAAATTAAACAGTGTTTAAAATCAAATTCCTCCCAAAATACCAAAATTTACAAATCCTGATGGTAGAAATTGCTGAACCTTCTTATTCCTCAAATTATTTCTTGAAGCCCACAAATTTTGTCCTCTAAATGCCAAAAAAAATAATCAAATTACAAGGCATAAGAAAAAGTTAAAAAATGTGAATCTTTTTTCCTATTTTTGGACAACCCAACTCTGTATTGCTATAGAACACCAAAATTCAGATCATGAGAAACACTGCATCTCAAACTTCAACATGCATGGCCTCCACAATTCCATTACTAAAATTTTATCTTGGCAAAATTATAGTATCACATAATTATCAGATCTTCTCAAACCCATCAATTCCAAAAGAAAATAATTAATCCAAAAGCATCTCACAGACAACCAATAAACCAAAAAACACTTTTTTATTCATATTTTCTTGAAATTGCAGCAAATTCATCACAAAACCCACATCACATTATGAATATTGCGAGTACCTGAGGCTTCCCAGGTACTAAAGTAACACAATCTTTACATCCCTGAAGCTTCTCATCTCCTAGCAGAGGCCTAATATGAACTGCCACTTTTACACAACAATCCTCCCCAGAGGAATTAGCTTCCATTGTGAACAACACTCTTTTTTTACTCCAAAAAAAAAAAGGAAAAAAAAAAAACAAAGGCAAATGTAATTTTGACAAACAGTTGGCAGAAGATTTGAGAGAAGTGAAAGGGTGAAAGACAGAAAGAGAGTTTGTTTGGAGCAGAAAATGATGCAGCAACTAGAGACAGAAGTTTAGAAGACAACTAACTAGATTGTTACTATATGCAAATGAGAGAGAGAGAGAGAGAGAGAGAGAGAGAGAGAGAGTAGTAAAGGGTAGTTGAGGGAATAGAAGAAGAAGCCTCCTTTGCTGTGTGCGAGTATTTTAGTGTCTGTGGTGTGTGTAACTGCAAGGACAACCACTCTCTCTTTAGGATGTTTGGGGTGTTTGCAATAAAAGTGTTAATATCAAAAAATCATTTTATTTAATCAAATATCGTGTTTTGCTTATGAAATGAATTTTACAACTTTTTCCCCAAATACTCTCAACTTCTAATTTTATTTGCAAATACTACAAACTTCTTATTTTGATCTATTTTTACTTCTGCTACCAAAAAACATTTTTTTCTAAAACACTCCTTTTATTATTCTTGGTATTTTATTTAGGTATAACTACAAAAACATCCCCAAGGTTTGGACTAATTACAAAAAAAAACATTGAAATGTTTAAAAATTACAAAAAATCACAAAGTTTGATTTTGTCTTAAATTTAAGAGGGCAATTGTAATATTTCACAAATAGGAGGAGGGATTTTGAAATATCTTTTGCTTATGAGAGGGGGAAGACGTAAGCGGAATCAAACATTAAGAGATTTTTTGCAATTTTCAAAATTCCTGGGTCTTTTTGCAATTAGCCCAAACCTCATGGTTTTTTATGTAATTATCTCTTTTATTTATTGCTTTTCAATTTTAATGTTCACCGTGTGGCCCAAACCGTTGGTAGTCATACCATCACTATTCATACTACTGCTAGCTATGACTATTTTAATTTACGGCATTATTGGATTTGAAGACTTCGATTGTACTCCAATTTAATTCTTCCTCGCTTAGAAAATTACTTGGAATAAAATTTGATGACCTACTCTGAAAATGAGATTATTTAGGTCAGAGATAATTTTTATGTGACTAAATGATCAAAATACGCGCATATTAACCGCACTAAAAATATAAGTCGAACAAAATGTTGATGCAGCTCGAACCAAAAAATTATATTTACTACTATGTCGTATGTTCCAAAAACACAATATTGTAGATCTTAGTTTGGTCTAGTGTAGCTCGATTCCATATTCAACAGGAAGACATGTTTAATCTCGTACGAATTACTATTATAACTGAGGATTAGCCCGTCAATAGGACCTGCTTATCTCAACTCATTTATGTTCATATAAAAAAAACACAGATGGCTATTGATAGGTATTTATAAACAAATTAATGTTTGAAATATCTTCTATATACTTGATATGATCAATTTCAACAATGTATGTGTAACCACTAGCTTGTAGTTCAAGTGGTATTGCTCACCTTTGTTAGGGTGTTGACCAGAGTTCGAACTATGTATCTTTCAGTTTCTTTGGAATTTATCTCCTTCTCTCCAACCAGTACTCCCAACTTATTAAAAAAAAAACAATGTGTGTGTATTTCCCCAAAATATGTCCCGCTGCTTCCAAAGGTTTTCCTTATTTTGCAAAAAAAAAAAAAAAAAGAATAAACAGTTGCACATTTACTTGTGTGTTCTTTGCGATTGTAGTAGATTGTACGTATGGTATACGAATTCAGAATTAGTGTGTGTATTTAATACAAATCATTGCATATATATAGTACTATTTTATAGATACACCTGTAAAGGGAGTGTTTGTTTGGCGAGAATGTGGTAGAAAAAGGCCAACACACAGCAGCAAACCACATGATGTATGGAAATAATGACATTCCTGCCCTTCCTCTTCATTAGAGTTGGAGACTGGACTCAACATGCGTGCGTGTATTCTATAAATATAAATATTAATATATTTGTACATTTATATTCAAATTTCGTTTTTTTTTTCAAATGGTTTTTGCTTTGATGACTTGTATATACATGTGCATGCTTTTATGTATATATACGTACATAAATATGTATACAGGAGAAAAAAAATCTAGAGCATAGAAAAGTAATAATGAGCAATTAAATAAACTTAGTACGAATTATTAGTGTGATCTTTTTGAGTTTGGAAAGATGTCTCTAGGCTAACTAGGGTTTCACGACCGTCGGTTGCCTCTTCTCCGTTTTTCGGTCGTCTCCTACGGCTGCTCCATGGCGGAGCCGCCCTTCTATGGCTATACGTCAAACTTCGATCCGCAAGGAACCAGCCATCAGAGGGCTACTCCTCCACCTTTCTTGCGTCCGTCTGGTTTTGATGAAGGTTCTAGGGGGTCTGCGCCCCCACCTACTTCTCATGTGGTATCCGCTTCCTTTACCCCCTTGGTTGCTCATCTCCATGGGGGGGGGGGGCAGCCCCTCTATGTGTTCCCATGAGGAGCCCCTCTATTGTTCCCATGAGGGGCTGGCGTCCACTATCCATCCCAGGGCAGGCCCCTCCCAGGGGGGTGATATCCCCTAGTCCACAGCCTGCCATCCTCTGAGCAACCCTCTTGCATTCCCCCACCCAGAAGCTGTTTCCAAGATGCACAACAGATTGCTGGAAGTTCTGCCCCAAAGACATTTGATTATGAAACTCGACATTCGGCTCATAATTCTAATGTTCAATCCAATTTTGGCCATTCTTTTGCTAAAATTGTTTCAGGTACTCACCACGATATGGATTCGACGACGCAGGCCCAAGGTAATTTTACAACATTTTCGCATGTTGTTGCTGGTAAATCCCATTCTATCCCTAAACCTGTTAGAAAGGAAGATTATTATTCAGTTACAATTGATGAAAACGTTTATCAACAACGCCTCGCCGAATTTTCTTATTCATTGATTGGAAGGGTGATTTTGAGCAAGGGTAACAAACCATGGGCGACTATGCTTCTGCATAAATGCCTATCAGATTTATGGGGAATTAAAAATGATTGAAAACTAATCCCCCTGGGTAAGGGATTCTTTTGTGCCAAGTTCTTGAATGTGCAGGATAGAGCTCGAGCTCAAACACGTATTAATTGGGCACTCAATCCGGGAACTATTAGGCTCTCTCCATGGGTCCCAGATTTTAATCCGTACAAGGTACACACGTCGGTGGCAAGTGTTTGGGTCCGAATCTTCGAGCTCGGTTTGGAGTACTGGGATCCTAATACCATCTTGGGGATCGCCAGTGCGATTGGAAATCCGATACAGATTGATCAACGATTGCTTGACTGCTCTCTGGGGCATTTCATTCGGGTGTTAGTGGATATTGATTTGGCGAAACTGTTGGAGGAGCACATCATGGTAGAACGGATTGGCCAGTGTTCCTTTGTGTCAGTTACTTATGAGAAATTACCGGAATTTTGTTCAAAATGCAGGGTAACGGGACATTCAACGCTTTCTTGTCGTATTACTCCCGCATGGAACTCAACCACTGAAAGACGCGCCTCTCCTGACCAGGGACGTCCCAGGACTTCAGCGGCACGTCTGAATTCTACGCAACGGGGTTGTTCCAGGGTCCGTAAAGTTTACCGTCCGGTGCAACAGGACAAGGGCAAGGCCGTTGATGAGGCCATGGGAAATACGGGTCATCAAGGTCGTGTTAAGGAGGGTGAACCTTCTTCTTCACGTATTCACACTAAGAATTCTTTTGATGTTCTGGGTACTGATTCAGATGATATGGCATGTGATAATAGGAGTTTGGAGCACAAATCTGATAATGAGAATCGGATTATGGCTCCGGAATATAATACTAGCAACACAAACAGAATCATGTTTCCTTATCAACCACATGCAACAAATTTGGATGAACATGGACAGACTAATTTGCAACGTGGAATGAAAATAGTTTCAAATACCCTTCCTTTTAATGATTACGTCCTTAGCTCCAATGATCCTTCCGAGGGGTTCAAGGCTCTGGCCGTTGCTGCCCCAAAACGTTGGTCAGATAAGGCGGATGAAGACGATCAAGATGATGCAGACAAATTGGAAGCTTTAAAGGCCAAGTTAGGCGATTCAACTGCTCCAATTGTCCTTCACTCAAGTGATTCGTCAGAAGGTATGAACGCTCTGGCAATTGTGGATGTAGGATCATGGGCCGATATTCCACAGGATACATCAGACCATCAGGAGGATAATCAAGCACGTGCAAAACAAACACGTGCCAATATCCCTCGAAAATCCTCTAGAAATAAACGTCCATCATTTCGGTTGAGATTTTAAGTTATTTCAGTTGTTTTTTTTATGGGGTACTCTTTTTCCTATCAAAGGTTTCCCAATGGGTTTTACTTTGATAGGTTTTAACGAGACCCCTTTTTTTAAAGCTAGTTGCTTGGCTTGTAAGCAGTACACTATATTTTCTTTTTTAATAATATTTTGTATTTATTCAAAAAAATTAGTGTGATCTTTTTATTCCTTCGATGGTGTACCATATGGGTTTAGTGTAATAAAGTGAGTCGTTTGGGTTGTAGTAGGTCTCGTGGGCCGCAAATAGTGAACTGAGCCTCACGAATTGCTCAATGATGGTTTCAGCCTCATGGACCAATTGACGTAGCGAAAGCGTAACAATTGGAGCGATTGAGAGAAACACTCTGGTTTTATATTTCTTAATCAAAATTCAACTGCTTTGCAACATAAAGAAAAGCACTTAAATAGCTATGGTTCCCATGCATTCCTACTGCAACTAGAATTATATCTAACTTAGGACTCCAACAAAGAAACAGAAGCAAACTTAGACTCCAACAAAAAACAAATAGCTAATGGACTCCAAATAAAACAATAAAGCAAATAAATAAAAAAGACGTCAACTTCATCAAGCACGAACAATTACGACACTCGTAGCTTCATCGCCATCATTCTCCCCTTCCGGAAAACGATTTGCCCTCGAATCGGAATTAGCTTCATCGCCGGAAGTGACCGGGGAGTTTAAGACGATAGGCATTTGGGTTGATTTTTTCAATGATCTGGACTGGACCAATCTTTTGGGCTGATAACTTGTTAAACTCATGTGCGGGATATCTGTCCTTAGTCAGAACTGTCCACACAAAATCTCCAACGTCGAATTCCACAGAACGACGACGCGAATCAGCTGCCATCTTATATTTGGCATTGGAATCAAGAAGTTTAGCACGAGTTAGGTCGTGAGTGTGCCGTAATGACTGAATCATATCAGCTGCGCGCACATCAGCGCGAACCGGAGAAGGCAGCGCGATCAAATCTGAGGGACCTCGAGGCAAAACTGCGTAGACGACTTGAAATGGACACATACCTGTACTACGATTGAGAGCTGAGTTATGTGCAAATTCAGCTTGACTAAGCTTGTTGTCCCACGTCCGTGGAGTCTCTCCAACAAAGCAACGTAGCAGGTTTCCGAGGGAGCGATTCACCACCTCAGTTTGTCCATCCGTTTGTGGGTGGTAGGCGCTGCTAAAGTCCAGCTGGGTGTTCGCCATACGCCAGAGACTTCGCCAAAAGAAGCTCAGAAAACGCGTGTCACGGTCTGACACGATAGACGACGGCAACCCGTGTAAGCGGTAGACTTCCCGAAAGAATAATTGAGCGACATGTACGGCATCAGACGTTCGACGACAAGGAATAAAGTGAACAATTTTGGAGAAATGGTCCACAACCACGAAAATGGAATCATGGCCGCGTTGAGTGCGGGGCAACCCGAGAACGAAATCCATGCTAATGGCGCACTAAGGTTGATTGGGGACGGGCAAGGGACGATATAACCCAGCGTTCGATGCGGTGCCCTTGGAAACCTGGCAGATACGACACCGAGAGACATAGCGCGTTACATCACGGCGAAGGGAGGGCCAAAAATAAGCACGTTGTACCAGCTCAATTGAACGGTCACGTCCCACATGGCCTGCTCCATGCAATTCGATGATGAGTTTGAGGCGTAAGCTGCAGTCTGGGACACACAAACGGACCCCTTTGAACAAGAACCCATCAGTTGGTATCCAGAGACCGGCTACGATCCTTAATATGCCATCTCGACACCACTTGATTTTGAAGCTATGAGCAATGACACTACTCAGATTCGTCAGCAGATCGACTTGCTGGCAAAACAAGTGCATATCGTACGCATCCAATATCAAGAAATCAAGAGATTTATTGAAAATCGATTTCTTGGTAGTTGTGAGTTTGCCTACGATATTGTGCCCCAGTTCACCCCATTGGAAACCTATTCCACGGGCATGGATGCTTTATTCTCAAGTGACATTGAAAATGATGGGTATAATGGGCCACCAATTTTTGATGAAGAAATTGACAACACTATCATGGAGGTCGGCTACGACGAGCCTCCAAAATTTGACGAGGAGATTGGTGGTTATAATGGGCCATCTATCTTTGATACGGAAGGTGACAATACAATTTCGATGGTTGCCTATGAAAAACCGCCGAAATTTGACGAGGACGTTTATGGTTATGACGGACCACCAATTTTGGCCAATGACGATGAGAATTGCCATACGCATGAGGTCATGCGACATGATCTTAACCTGGGAAAATTTCTGTTCAATACTAAAAAGGAAATATTACCATTTAAAGACATTGGTTTTGGACTACCAATTTTCTTCAAGTCTCTGGGAAGATTCATTGAGATCGTGGAAATCCCTTATTATATAGCTCCAGGTGTGCTGAAGAGAAGCTATGGACAAATAATAGATTGTTTTGTTTTTGATCTAGCTCAAATAAGTTTTGATATTCGCCTTGTTTTTCCATCTCGTCCTCCTCGCGCCCCTCCATGGTTTGACAATTCTTCGATCTCCCTTCCGATTCGAGGACGAATCGTTTCGACCCCGGAGAGAATGATGGAGATATTGATAAAGATATGATATCGTGTTTATTATCTTTTAGGATTTTAGAATATATTTTAGAATATCTTATATTATATTTTAGGAAGTGATTTATATGTTTAGGATTCTATTTAGTTTATCTTTTAAGTTTCCTAGTCAAGTTAGGAGTTTTATTGTGCTAGGATTTTAATCCTATAAATAGTTGCTATTTTATTGTTTTTAGAGAGGTTGAATTTTGATATTAATAAAAACGAGGGTTTTCTCTCAAGTCTCTTTTACGGTATTCTTATAGAATCAACGTAATAGGTGAGTTTGTATCTTTGTTCACGCTTCTCCCTGCATCACCAATTTATAATATTGGTTTTACCCCAACATTACCGTAAGTGTATTTCTCAATTGCTATTGACATCGTTAATTTGTCAGCTTGTAATTCTCAATAACATGTAGTTTTGAATTGTTATTGCATTATTTTTCAAGACGTATATAACATGTATATTATCAGTTTTGAACTTCTCATTAATTCTCGTGCTCACTTTACGTTTTAGGATGACAATGAAGCGGGTGCAAGCTCGAACCTTTAGTGGGTCTTGGGTGGGGTCATGAGCCTTAAATTTTAAAACCTGTCAGGTTTGGAGTGACCAGGTAACGCGCGTGTCCAATGCACTACTGTATATAGTTTTTATTATATAAATATTATTTACTTAATATATTGTTTTTATTTTAGTTAAGCCACTTAATCAAATGATTAATTTCCCTTCCTATTTCTTATTATTTATATTTCTGTTGCAAATATAGATTTTAATTATGGTATATTTTGTTATTTGTACAATAATATATGAAATTCAATGTGTAGTTCATATTTAATTGATGGTGTAAGTTTTCTGTTTTTTATATATGTGTGAAATCTATAGTTTTGATAGAGATAAATGAATACCAATAAAATAAAAATTAATATTTGCAATCCGCGGCGGAGTGGATCGATCGTGTTTTGGATCTGGAGCGGAGCAAGGCGAGGCACCAGTTTGGCCATAATCGTATCTCACCCATCTGTTGCCATCTTTTTTTTTTAATTTTAAAAATTTCAAATAAACTGAAAGATACCGAGTTCAAACCCGGGTCAATACCCTTACAAATGGTGAGTGTTACCACTTGAGCTACAAGCTAGTGGTCCATCCGTTGCCATCTTTACTTACACTTAAGTTGTTTTTGAAGGAATATAAACAAAAACTTGGAATTTATCTTAATCTTGGGATAGAGATGTTTATTCCATAATTATTTATTTCAAATACTCTGTATCGTTGTGAACATTAAAAATCGAAAAAGGACAAAACTGCAAAAACTAGATTTTGAAACGTTTTACATTTATCTATTTGTTCTCAACTTGCAAAGTATATATATACTACTATTTGCCAATCCTATTATTAGAATTCCACATAGTTCAATGTAAAAAGTTCATACTTATTTTTAATGGATGGATTAGTGGACCCATTTTGTTCAATAGGGCTCAACTCCCACCACCCAAACAATAGATGCAGGTGGGGGTGGAGTTCAATGTGAGGGTTTAACTAGTGATCATATGATACCTTTTTCTTTTCTTTCTTTTGGGTCCCATAAATCCTTTTAATTATAATTATGGTACACTTACTAGATTTTTTTGGTTTTTACTGTGATTGTAATTATTCCTTGGCAATTTTTTTTTTTGAGGGAATATTCCTTGGCAATTTATGGCACATGGTTTGTAATATATACACAACAATACTATGAAGACTTACGGCATGATTGGTATGTGGGAATGGGGTAGGAATGGAATGAGCATTCCTTGTTTCATTCTGGTTCACATGTTTGGAATGCTTTAGTAATGGGAATACTCATTCCCATGGGAATCCCTATTCCCAAAAGTAAGGGAATGACCATTTCTCCTCTCCCCCATGGGTTTAGCTATTCCCAATCATCAAGAATGACTCAAATTTTATTTTTAATAAAATTATCTTTCTATAAATAACTAAAAATGTTGGATATAATCTATATTTTTTAAAAAGTAGTGTTATAAATAAAAAATTATTTATAATTTAAATATAAGTTATATTTAATATTTTAATAAATCATAGTCAATTTCTATCAATATTCAATAGTTAAATCAAAATTTTGATATAGAATTATTTTGTTGCTTTTCTATATTTTTTTTATAAAAAATAGAGATAATTACAAAAATATCCCTGAGATTTGGGATAATTACATAAAAACCCAGAGATTTTTTAAAATTACAAAAAATCCCTTAAGGTTTGATTCTATCTTACATTTTGCCCCTTCATAAGCAAAAAAATATCAAAACCCCCCTGATATTTATAAAAATACTATAGTTACCCCCTTAAATTTAACACATAATCAAACCTGATGGGGTTTTTTGTAATTTTAAAACATCTCTGGATTTTTTTGTAATTAGCCCAAATCTCAGGGGTGTTTTTGTAATTATCCTAAAAAATATTATATAAAATATTTTTGATATCATATATAAATCTATATATATATATATTATTTAGTGCACATTAAAATAATCTTATATCAATTTACGAATAATACATTTAATAAAATTTATTTAAAAAATCTTATTTAAGAGAATTTGATACTTTAAAATTATTTTTCTCAATTACTATCATTAATTTATAATTACCAATCAAGATATTTAAATCTAGTAAAAAATCATCATCCATTCATTTCTTCATTCCTTGTACATACCAATCATAAGAATAGTAATACTACATCATTCCATTCCTAATGTTATTTTATTCCTAAATTCATTTCATTCCAACATGATTCCATTCTTTTATACCAATCATGCCGTTAGATGTTCTCTAGTGGCTTTAATTTTCCCAATCTCCTTCTAATTAAACAGCTAAATCATACATTTAAAAAGCCAAATCTACGCTAATATATCATTAATGATGAAACACCCATTCTAGGGGAGATGTATAATTGCATAATTTAAGAAGAATAATGACCTACTTGATTTAGCTTGACCTTTATGATTTAGAAAATCACTGGTACTCATGAGTAGACATGTCCAACGATTCCCTCCGAACCGCCGGTTACGGTTCGAACCGCGATTCTGATTCGCCAAAGGGTGGAACCGTAACCTAACCGTCCTATAGAAGGTTTCGGTTCGGTTTCGATTCCGAACCGGCGGTTGAACCGCGGTTCCGCGATTCCGGTTTCGGTTCGGTTTTTTTCTTTTTTTTTTTTTTTTTTTTTTGAATTTTTGAATTTTTGAATTTTTAAGTTTTTAATATTAATAAATTAACACAATTGATGAAGGAAATAAAATTGAGTAACACAAAAAATAATTTTATTGATTTAAAAGTAAAATTACAACTTACAATTTACAAAATGAAAAATTCTAATATATTACAATTCCAAAGTACAATTTAAAAATAAAATTACAAGTTAATACAATTTCGTATAAAGTTTAAATTACAAAGTACAAAGTACAAACCACAAAGAAAGGAAAAAGAAAAAAAGAAATGGGTTTGAGTTTTATTTTAATATTCTAAGTTAAAAATTTGAAATTTAACTTTGAATATTGAAATAAAATTGCCTACGTATCCTCATAGAGGAATCAAAACCCTACGTAGTTCTCTTACCTTTTACTTACCTTAGGGAAGGTGGCAATTGGCAACGTGATTCTTCAATTATTTTGTGACCCGTTGCTTGAATCGGTATCAAGATTATCGCTTTCTTCGGAATCATCAAAATCGACTTGTTGCTCACGTGTTTCGGCGTTTGTCCAATCGTGGAGCAATACTTGAGCCTCTAGACTTTCTACTGTTAATCTAGATCGTCTAGGATCCAGAATATAACCTCTCTCACTGAATGCTTGCTCTACGGAGACGGGGTTAAAAGCATGTCTAGTATACCTTTCAAATTTTTTATTATCGGCAAAGGTAAAAGGAAGTGACATACCACTAACAAATAAAGTCATGTCTTTTTCTAGCATTTAAATCGGTATATTTAAATAAAGAAGAAGAAGACTCCATACCAGTGAAGAACCCGTGAATCCCGCTCGGTAGTTGTGTTTGAGCACGATCTAGCCCAACTTTATCCTGGATGCTTTTTGTTGAGGTGGTTCGTGAACGTCCCATAACCCCCTCCCTCTAAACTTGTAGGAATTAGTGCAATAATTGCAAGTAACTTTGAAACCGCCGGTTGTAGGATCCTAATTTTTTAAAATGAACCGAAAAATATCGGATCTAAGTGGCGAGCTCGCGACTTTGAGTTTGAGTTGGCGATTGCGATTCCTTGAGCCTCACCTTCTTGTTGCAAACTAGCAAAACAAGCTTCGATTTCATCTTCGTTCAAATCGAAAGCTTCATCAAAACGTGGTGGTGGTGGTGGTTGTTGCTCGGAGCCGGACGCCAAATCTTTGCCCTTAGATTGATGGGAAGATCCTCCACGTCTCGACATTTTTTTAAAATAGCTAATGAAATTAAAAGTATGAAACTACTAAAACTTAAATTGAAACTTGGAATTTAAACTTGAACAAGTTGAATATAGAGAATGTAGAGAATTGAGAGATTAGAAATTTGGTGTGAGGAAAAATGGATGAATTGGAAGGGGTATTTATAGGAAAAAAAATGAAATTCAAAAAAATAAAAAAATAAAAAAAACGGAAAAACCGCGGTTTTTTTCAACGGTCAAATGATCTTGACCGTTGATCATCAACGGTCAAATGATCTTGACCGTTAATTTTTTTCAATTTTTGAATTTTCAAAAAAAAAAAAAAAAAAAAGGTAAAACCTACTGGCCGGTTTTACCGAAACCACGCCGGTTTACGGTTAAAACCGGCGTTAACGGTCACAAAAGTGACCGCTTGAAATTTCAATTTCAATTTGAAATTTGAAATTCAAATTTAAATTTCAAATTGTAAAAAAAAAAAAAAAAAAAAAATAGAAAAACCGGCGGTTAAAACCGGCGGTTTGAACCGCCGGTTGAACCGCCGGTTTAACCGGGCGGTTTTCGGTTTGAGAATTCCGAACCGTAACCTAACCTTAAAATTAAGGTTTACGGTTCCGGTTCGAACCAAACGAACCGAAACCGGGTCAACGGTTCGAAAACCGTTGACCACGGTTCAAACCGCTGATTCGCGGTTCGGTTCGAACCGTTGGACATGTCTACTCATGAGCTACAAAATAAAGTAAGTCATTAAAATTTTCATACTGTTTATATCATATTTGTTATTTTGAGAAATGTATCATCTCCTAGTCTTCGTGTTTTCGAAAATAACTTGGTCCTCATCATATTAGAATTATAATTTTGTGAAAAAATCTAGGGAAACATAACATTTTACCGTTAATAAATATTCCAAATATACTAAAATTTCATTGTGATGCACAATTACCATTCAACTCACAAGAATATTATCTAATCATCTCTTATTTCAATTTGTGCATCCACAATTTGTAATGAGGATCCCAAATCAGTTGGTACATATATACAGTGTTCTAAAAATCGCTAGGCGCTAGTCGGGCGGTAGACTGGGGCCTAGCGCCTAGGCGGAGGCTGGGCGGGGTTAGACGGGACCTGAGCGGGATTAGGCGGGGCCTAATTGAAAAAATAGCGTAGGCGGGCAAGGAGGGCCTAGCGCCTAGGCGGGGACTAATCGGAGCTAGGCGGGGTCTTTTAGAACAGTGCATATATAGTCTCAATAAAAATGACTTTTGCACACAGTCGAATATGTTTTGTTTTGGGAATCGTTTGGTCAATGCCCAATGGCGTTGCCAGCCCACCAAAGTAGGATACGTGGACCACCACAAAAATGGGGTGAATCCGATGAAAAATAAAAATGTAGGTCCCAAGGGGTGTAAGTGTAAGGTTTAGAAGGGGGGGGTTGAATAAACCTTACCAAATTTTCGATTTAGGCCTTTTAAATCTACTGAGTTCTACACAAATTTGTGTCCTTGATGGACAATCGAATTAGTCACTCAAGAGAGTTAATCTCTCAACGACTCAAATTGAGCTATTAGTAGAGTAACTCACCGTGTTGCTATAATTTGACTTAGTCCGTGGTTTTGTTTTCACGGAAGACTTAACACCCTTAAGTTTGTTTAAGCAAGTTTTTACAAATGACTTGATTTAGTACTTATAAATTATCGATGGATAGCAAATTTATCACAGATATAAGCAATTAAAAGTGCGGATATTTAAATGTCAGAAAGTAAATGACACAAGAAAGTTTTTATAGAGGTTCAAGATGGGGTAATTCTTCTACTCCTCTCTTCTCCAACTCCTGGAGGAATCCACTAAGTAATGATCGGTTTACAAAGTGGTAAGTCCGTATACAAGTCTTGATCACAACAAATACCGACTTGATCCTTTGGGACTCGATCACGAGACGCCTTGATCACTCACCTGGCTTCTCGTGCGACTCGAGCTTCTTCACAGGCGGCAGCCGCCTTGCTACTACTGACTCACTTGCTCAAGCACTTTGGATTTGATCACGAAGCCCTCCAAACGCTTAAGACTTGGTTCACCTTGAACCTTTCTACAATCCTTCTTGGAGTGTAGACCCTTGTTTTCGTAGTTTCCTCTTCAACTGATTGAAGTTCTCTTTCCTTCACGCGGTAAGTGTTGGATTGATGTTCTTCGAGATGTAGGCTTGAGGATTTGAGAATATTTCAATTTTGATAAGCTTGTAAATCTCACGTGTGTGTCATCCACGCATCATCTGTTTCTCAATCAAACTCATCGACCTTTTATAGTGAACTTTCAAAAATTTGCCCGTTGAAGAGATAGGCTCATTTTTGAAAATCACTTTGCGATCGTTGGTTTGCACTTCTTGGAATTGCCATTTCCTCGTATGAAATGTTTTATCACCTTTTCGTAGTTCGACACGGTGTAGTGCTTCCCATTGGTTCATTTCTTTGCACGCTTCGGGACCGAGCACTCCAAGAAAGGTAGTATGAAGATATTACTTGTTTAAGTAAATCTCTTGATTTACGTACAACGGTTCTTTTTCGATTATCTCGACTTGACGCATTTCCTCGCTTTCCCCAGGTGACTTAGAGTCGACTTCCAATCATTGGATGACTCTTTCACCTTGACTTGAGACTTGTCTTCTCTTTGAGTTGACTTGATGATGTTCCACTCACCGTATCTCACCGCTTCTTCGAGTTCCCGTCTGCTTTTCTTTGTTGTACTCACTGTCTCACAACAGAGTTTTCCTTCAAGCCTTCATTGTCTTCTTGCAAGTTGGAGCATAGGCGACTTAACTCGGCTTGCCACTCTAATTGTTACGATACATTTCAAAGCAAGAATTGGGAGCTAACTTTCTATTCTAAGTTTTACATGGCACTCATCAAAATCTAAATAATAAAATTCCTAACAATTTCCCCCTTTTTGATGATGCCAAAACTTAAATCATACAAAGGTGCAAACAAAGATACATACAGATAGTGTATTGACATAGAATGTATGCGCATAATCAATCTTTTTATTGATCATATCATTCTTGTACTTAACACAATCAACAAGGTGTATCGTAGTATGTAATTGTCTCAAAAAAATTTATGGCATTATTACGTACACTTACATTGTATGTATTTGCATATAAAATACACGGGGTTGGGCAAAGAACACTTCATCTCCTTCATTTGTCTCCTTCTTTTTCATCTTGATCAAGATCTTCTTCTCTTCTTCTCTTCTTCTTCTTCGTCATCATCACCGCCTTCTTTTTTTCTTCTCATATGCCTTCCTGGCGCCTTCATCTTTCCTTATTCTTTCCTCGTCTCTCCGCCATAGCCGAGTTTGTCTCTTGTTTTCTTCTTCTATCCTTCTTGCATACTCGGCGTTGGTTTTGGCCACTTGCAAGTTCGCCACATGGTCAAGCCACCCAGAGATCCCTCCTTTCTTTCCCCGGATCTACGTATTCAATATTCTTGGGCGAGGCCTAGTCCAAGCTTCTTCCTCCACCGCCGCTTCTTCCTCTACCTATGGGCGTATCTTGGGCCTTTTTTTCCCAAATTTCGGTGAGTGCCCACGGAGTGACCAAAGAGAGTGATCGCTTGTTCATGCTGCCTGTCAGCCTTCTTCACATAGTGTGAGACCCTTTTCCCGAAGATGATCCCAAGCTTGAGCCAAGGACAAATTTGCAAAATAACCTTCGATTCGAGCGTTTTGAATTCGTCAACCGATCTTGCTCTGTCCGACATCCGAAATGGCATACGTGTCTCTGTCGCCGACCGAATGCCTCCGTGTTCTTTCAAAATGTTCATCACCCTGGCATCCATTCTTCCTTCCACCTCCTTCATCCCCGCTTCAATTTCTTTTCTCTTCTCGGCCATAGATACAAAGTGTTGGAGTGGCGAGTCACGGGGAGTTTGTCGCTTATAATGTCACCGTGACAGACCTGTTGGGGGTTTGTGCAATCATCAAGGTCATATTCTTTGATCCTTCCCCCTCAAAGCAGATTTTCCTTTCTTCGATTTCAAAATTTCCTCACCGATTTTCCTTCTCAAATTGTTCCCTTGTCACCGCTTCCTTTCTTTTCAAACCTTCAGATTTTGCTGCTTTAAGGTATTCCTCTTCCCCTTTTTGGCATCATCAAAGGATAGAGGAACCCCGGGAACATCTTGGCAAGCATGAAGTCGAAGTCTTCGATGGTTGAATTTTGCTTCAAGTCTGCTGCGTTGTATCTTTGCCGCGAATTGATCGAGTAGCGTTGGATTCTCACAAATCGCTTCATCTCACCCCATGAGAAGGCTGAATTTTCTTGTCATGTGTTCTTCCAAACGCCGTATATCATTTGCATTTCGCTCACGCAGCAGCTTGATCTCGGCGGTGTGAGCTTCGTGCATATGTTCAATGTGTTCCCGCAGTCTTCGCGTCAACATTTTCACTCTCCACACCACCAGAAATTGTTGAATAATTGTCTGAAGTATCTCACCGTTTCCACACGCATTGATTCTTCTTTGTTGCCACCATTCCTTATCCTGATTGTGATGCCTCTCAAGTCACCGTAAGGTTGGCATCTCTGTTGTCCAGCGCATATCCAAGGAGGCCGATGCCTCTCCATCTTTTCAACTTCAAAGAAAGAGTGCCTTGAACACTTCCCGTACTTGGTGATTCTTCTTCATTTGTAGCCGATGGCCATACAAATGTCAAGTCGAAGTCGGCCGAACAATGGTGCCTGAGTGAAAAACAGGAGCTGGTCCGTGGTAGCGTGCTTGCTCATTTTCGACTCTTCGTGTAGTTCTCGTATCTCCAAAGTGAGAATGGGAAGGATTCCACAAAGGATTCATCACCGCCATCCGGGATTTGTTCGATGATAAGCGGTGGACGTGAAGTTCTTCTCGGGAATCGATCCACTGTAGCTTGAGGAGCCGGAGCGGTGGTCTCTGGTTCACTGGGTTTTGTGGTGCAATGAGACTCGGCTTGGCGAGCCTCAAATTGTCTTAACAGCCTTCGTTGGTCTCACCGATTTCTCCTTTTGAGTAGACTGGTTCTCGGCCTTATCGAGCGTCATCGGACGATGATGAGATTTCCATTGGTGGCTCATCATCAAAATTAAAGGTCCGACGAGTAGTCTTGGGATCGGGACTTGCTCGTGCCTGGAACATCCGCACTGAGTCTTTTGGATTTGTCATGGGAGTCGACTCAGCCTTCCTTCTTCGCCCGATCCCGAGAAAGGTGACATCGGGGTTGTCCTGGGAATCATGAAGTGCGCTGATCTCCTTCTCGAGATGGATCGATGGTTGCGGGAGGGATGTTCTCTACTTCACAGGTTTGTGTTACCCCGGGAAGTCTCAACCTCCCGTGGCCTTCATTTCCTCCAGCAGTCTCTCTGCTGCGAGGCACTGTCCTCCCTTTCGACAAAGGTCACTGTCTTAGGGTCTTCTACAGTGGCATCCATTGGAGTCTCAACCCCATGGATTGCGCTTTCATTGCCCAGTGTTAACTCCCGTGGCTGTTCCTTCCTCGTGCCTCGACCGCATCGGCGCGTCATTAGCCTTCGTGAGCTGTTGGCACCTCACCGAGACAGTCTCAATCGCCTGAGCTTCGTTGATGGCAACTTGTCATTTCTTCTTGTGTTTGAGTTTTCTTTGCTTCGCCTCCTACATTCCTTGTGGAGTCATCTGCGCAAGATCCTCCGACCTTTGCCGCAGCGGGTGGAGGGTTTCCCACCGAGCACCCCGAGTGACTTGGAGTGGGGTCACTCGTCTCCAAACTCCCTATTTGTTGCGATTGATGGTTCGGCCGTTGGGGCGGTGGCACACCTTCAATAGGGGTTGGCTCGACCGGGTCCCCACTAGCCCGCCATCGCCATTTCCTTATTGCCTTCTTCCGAGTTAGTCGGGAAGTGGTAGCGAAGAACATCGTGGCTATTTGTTGAACCACTCCCATTGGATCGATTTCACCGTGTTTCGGAGGACTCTCCTGGTCCCTCCATCGATCTTTTGCTCGTGAAGGATTCTTGATTCACGCAATGCTTGCTGCGTGATCCGCAATTCTTCCGTGGCGCACATTCTCCTCGTTCCTCGTCACTTTCGGAAGACATCAAGGAGAGGATGGAAGTGTTCGTAGTGCCGAGATAGATGACAGATACTTGCCTTTTCTCGTGCTTCTCGCTTCTTCTTGACTTGCTTTTCTCTCTCGTGTCCTTGTAGATCTCGCAGAATATTCATGCGATTGTCTTCATCTAGAGTCCGAGTACAGTGGATAATCCAGGAAATTTAGCGATTCCTCTTCTTCTTCTATGAATTCAGCCGTAGGAACTGTTCCCTCGACTTGCTCAACTTCCATTTTCTCCACTCACGCAGACGATTTTGGATGTCTGGGTAAGGTGGAGATAGGATCATAACATCACTATCCGCTTGGGCCGGTTCTTCTTGAGTTTCACTGTGTGAGCTACACAGTGTGTCTTGAGTTGCCTCTGCTGATCACCTTCACAGAGACTTGGCTTTTCATCAATTACATCCGGAGACTCTACTTCTCCGATAGTCTCCGGTATTTGTGCTAGCCGAGTAGCCGACTCACCGGTTTCTCCGCTCGGATTGCTTTACAAGTCTTCTTCGTCTCTTGGTCCATACCAGAGGGATTTACGGTTCGAGAGACGGTGTCCTCTCGAGTCTTGGGCGGCGGGGCCTGTGCTTGTGTTTGTTTCGAGGAGCCGGCCGTCTAGGTTTGTCGACCTCCTCTTTTTGACGATCGAGAGAAGGAATTTGTGAGTCCTTCTCGACCGCTTTCTGCGCGGCGGGGCAGTGACACGGCCGCTTGGGCGGGTGACTCTGCTGCGGGGCAGTGCATGTTTGGTTTTCTTTCTTTGCGGGGCAAGACTTTTTGTAGTCAGGGGCAAACGCCTTTCTTCTTGGTTGGAGAGGAAGCGCTGTGTCTTGGTCACCGATTCCCCTCACTGTGTGTCGCTCTCTTGGCGTATGCACGCTTCGAGCACCAGAGAGATTAGCTCAACATCCTCTTGTTAACATGGAAAGCTTTCCCATGTCTAAGAGGTACTCCTTTCACCTCCAATAGCCGCCAATCACTAGGCCATATCCCGGGATCCTCCAAATGACCCATCTTCTTTGAAGGACTTGTTTCCCACGTTTTGGCAGAGTCTGCAGATAAACTCAGCCTGATTTATCTTCTTTTCTTCGATTATTGCAGCCATCACAATCAATTTTGCCTTTGACATTGGTCAAAGTCCAAATTTGATGTCGATACACTTGGCAACAATGTCCAACAATTTGTGATAATCTTCCTTCAAAGCTCTTGTTTGTTTGTGTATATTATTTTGTCAAAGAACGCCGGACTTGGCTATTTCTTTCCATGCGTCAACCAAGTTTACATCACCTCTTTGATCTCGGATGCTCCTCTGCCGTAGTGAGCAATATTCACCAAATCCTTGGGTTTGTGATAGTCACCGCTTCCCGTGAACAGATGACTTGATTCCTTCGTCGTGAATCTCGGCATTCACGTAGAATTGTGCGACCTCCTCCACATAGGTCATAGGATACTCCAAAGTGTTAGAAACGGTTTTGATCCTGCCGTTTCTAGTTTCTCCGCGATTTTCTTCACCAGGGTGTCGTCGGACCCTGCTTCACCATTAAAATCAAATCCACTACGAACCGGTGTGGATTTGTTTTCCCAACTTGGTAAAGTCATATGTTGGTGCCATTTCTCGAAATAATTTCAAGAAAAATTCGAAAATAGATTTGAAGTTTGATAGGGTTTCGAGAGTGTTTGCCTTTGCTTTTTGAGAGAGAGATTGAACAGTTTTTAGAAGTGTGAGAGAGAAACGGACGAAAAATGGTTTAAATATGGTTTATGAAAGGGCGTGCGGACGGTTTTTGAGTCGTGATCGAAATCAACGGCTTGGATTTCGCACGCATATTGAGCGATTCATGTCTCGTATTTAATGCGGCAAAGATTTATATCCAATCATAGGCTTGGTGTGCGGCTTTATGTCCGTACACATCATCATTATGCTTTGACGTGTCTCTTAAAACATTCCCGCTTAAGTCAAAAACGATCGCGTTTTAGTCACTTTGCTCATAAGTTATTCAAATTATCTCTTAGCCGATTTAACTCTGCTTCTCACATTTCTCTTAGTGACTCATTATCACCGACTTGGTATAGTGACTTTTTCCGATATCATGGTGATTCTTGAGCTAGTTTTTGTTTTCAGCTCTTTTTCACCTTCTTTCCTGTTTCATTTCTTTTCTTTGATTCTTCTCGTGTCTCGGCTTAGCTCAATTAGCCCCAACTCATGTTTGAGTTCTTCAAATCTTGACTCACATAATGGTTTTGTGAAGATGTCGGCTAGTTGCTTATCGGTTGAGATATATTCCAAGATAATGTCCTTCTTTTCAACATGATCTCTTATGAAATGATATCGACATCTATGTGTTTTGTTCTTGAGTGCAACACAGATTTTGAGTGATTGCAATGGCACTTGTGTTATCACACATGATTGGAATTTCTTTTTCTTCAATTTCATAATCTCTCACTTTGTCTCATCCATAGGACTTGGGCACAAAGAAATGCCCTGCAGCCTATGTATTCTCGCCTCACCGTAGAGGTGGCTATTGAGTTTTGCTTCTTGCTAAACCAGAAATTAGTCTGTTTCAAGCATTTGACATGTGCCTCAAGTACTTTTCTGTCCACTCGCATCCAAAGATAGTCGTAGTCTGAATAGCCAATTAGCTTGAATCCACCTTCCTTTGGATACCATAGCCCTACTTCTTGGCTTCCTTTTAAGTATCTCAATATTTTCTTAGCTGCATCATATGGCTCTCTTTTGGAGCGATTGAAATCTTGCACATACACCTACAAAGAAAGGTGATGTCCGGCCTGCTAGCGGTGAGATAGAGCGGTGATCCATAAGTGCTCAGTATCTTGTTTGATCTACTGAGCTTGCCATCTCAAGCGTCCATGTCCATTTTGATGATGTGTTCATTGGTATTTTCACGAAAGACTTCTCCTCCATACCAAATTTCTTCATTAAATCTCTGTGTATTTTGTTTGACTTATAAAGGTTCCATCCTTCACTGCTTCACTTGAAGTCCAAGGAAAAATGTCGACTCTCCCATCATGCTCATTTCAAATTTACTTTGCATGAGGTTTGAGAATTTTTCACACACTCTTTGTTAGTGGATCCAAAAATGATGTCATCCACATATATTTGAACAAGCAAGATACTCTTCTTGTCTTGAATTAAAAAAGTGTTCTATCCACTTTTCCTTTAGTGAATCCATTTTCGAGTTAGGAATTGTGACAGGGTATCATACCATGCTCGGGTGCCTGTTTCAATCCATACAGGGCTTTCTTGAGTTTGTACACTTTGTCTCCAAGAGTCTTCTGCTCAAATCCTGGAGGTTGTTCAACATACACTTCTTCTTCCAATAATCCATTCAGAATGCACTTTTTACATCCATTTGATATACAATGAAATTTTTGTGAGTCGCATAGGCAAGAAACATCCTTATAGCTTCCAATCTTGCTACAGAGCAAATGTTTTATCAAAATCTATTCCTTCTTCTTGGCAATATCCTTTGGCTACCAGTCTTGCTTTGTTTCTTACCACAGATCCTTCCTCGTTCATCTTATTTCGAATACCCATTTGGTTCCAATAACATTTTGATGTATGGGTCTTTGTGCTAATTCCCATACTTTATTTCTCTCAAACCGATTCACTCTTCTTGCATAGCTTGAATCCAATGTGTGTCATCCAATGCTTGTGACACATCTTTGGGCTCTATCTGCGAGATGAAGCATGTGAACATTGCTTCTTGTTGAGTTCTCGGATCTTGTCTTGACACCTTCTCTCATGTCTCCAATGACAAGTTCTCGTGGATGGTCTCTCGGCCATCTTACGTCGAGGTTGAAGTAAGTTAGCGGATTCGATCTACTTGCGGTACCGTGTTCTTTGTGGGTCGCCTCTCTCGTGATCATTCAAATTTTGCAGATTTTCCAAATTTCTTTTTGAGATTCACTATCTCATCTTCTTCTCAATTGATAATCCCCGCTTGAAAGATAGGGACTCTTCTCGTAATGTTGGATGTTTGACTTATCACCGACTCTTCAATGTCTTCTCCATTTATGTTTGGCTCATCGAATACTACATGAATGGATTCTTCAGAACCATAGTTCTTTTGTTGAGTATTCTCAGTAGGCTTTGCTTTCACCGAGTATCCTAAGAAGATACCCTCATCGACTTTAGCATCAAAAGCCTTTAGGTTATCTTTGCCATTATTATGGATGAAGCATTTACATCCAAATATCCCGAAATATGCAACATTTGGTTTTCTTCCACCCGGATCTCATAGGAGTCTTTGTCACCGCCTATTTATCATACATCCTGTTTTGGGTGTAGCAGGTCGTGTTGATTGCTTGACCAAAACCTTTTTGGTAACCCCGCTTGACTAACATGGTCCTTGCCGCTTCTTTGAGGGTTCTTTTTTCTTCTTTCGCAACTCCATTCTGCTGTGGAGTCCTTGCGGTGATAGTTCATGACCAATACCATTCTCAACACAAGATCTTGAGTTATTATTCCATTGACAAACTCGGTTCCTCTATCGATCTTATTTTGATGATGGTTTGACTCTTCTCATTTTGTATCTTCTTCATCACCGTGGGTAGCTTTTGTAGAGTTTCTTTCTTCTTGCACATGAATATTGTCCATGTATATCTTGAGTAGTCATCTACTACCACCAAGGTGTATTTCTTTCCACTTATGCTTGCTTTGGTTCCACTTTGGGCCAAATAGATCCATATAAGCGGATGCAATATTCTTGTTGAGGATGGGCAAGTCTTTTCTTGGAACGACGACTTGATTTGTTTTCCTTCCGACATGCATCACATATACTTTCCTTCTTGATATCGAGTCCGGAAGTCCTTCCACAAGATGACTTCTTGCTAGCTTATTAATCGTTTTGAAATTCGGATGACTCGGCTTTTTTGTGCCACGACCAACTTGATTCAAATTGTGTGCTCTTTGCTAGTAGACAGTCTTTGGGTGTTGCGGTTGACCAATCCACTACATACATATTTTTCTCACGCATCCTTGCAAAGACAACTTCATTAGATTCAACATTTTTGATTTGGCATATTCCCATGTTGAATCCAACATTGTAGCCCTTGTCGCAGAGTTGACTAATGCTTAGTAAATTGAAGTTTAGTCCTTCAACATATGCAACATCCGTGATTTCTAAACCATTCCTCCGGATGGATCCAATGCCTCTTATTTCACCAGGAGCTTCATTTCCTCCAAATATGACTTTGGCTCCTTTGACTTCCTTGAATTTTGACAGATTTCTCTTATCTCCTGTCATCATATGTCCGGGAATGTAGCTATCCATGTACCAGGTTCCTTGGCACTCACTGCCTTGAACCCGCAATCAAGGAAATTAAGTTTTAGGTACCCATTCTTGTCCGGGTCCCGAGGGGTTAGAATTATAAGATGATCCAACCAACCTATAGCCAAATGATTTGACTCTAAGAGGTTGCCATCTATCGATGCCATAATCATAATCAATCCTGGCAAATTGCTTGGGGAGTCCAGGTTCATACAAATTTGTCTCTTTTGTCTCGTATGCTGCATATGTGTTTTAGCAATTGCCTTTCTTGGGTAATTGTGGTGTCTTTGAGTGTAGTAGTGCCTAGGTGCATATGTGTCTTTGATGAAAGCTCTTATGCTTTTGGAATGGCCTTTGTTGAGTTCTAGGCCTTTGCCATTTGGGCTTGTATTCCATAAGTCTAGCCGATAGTTCACATTATTCCATCGACTTGGCTTGGATATTTTCTACCATTCCCATCATATGTATTTCTTTTATGAGTTTTCTTCGGATTTTTGGTAGCTCGCTTCTTCTTTACTGAGTATTTTCTCGTTTGGAGTCTCGCCGAGGGACTCGGTGAATCTCTTCTCACTTGTCCTTTCAAAGACTCTCAACTCGGCCGTTTTTTCCTTTTCCTTTGTAACCAAGGCCAGCCGCTTAAGCTTAGTATTGTGCTTTGATTGAAAGTGTGTGCATCATTTAGAGTTTTGGATTTTTCGGACTCTTCATGACTTGAAGATCCTTTTTCCAAAATTACTCTTGAGGTTTGACATGGCTCAAAGGAATTAAATCCTAAGCCCTGTCTTGTCTCCACATTCTCTTTGACTCATAATAAGATCATCCAATGATTTAGATGCCTTAGTGAATGAGGCAATGACATTTTTGAGGTCATTCTCCCTCTTTTCTATAGCAAAGCAATTTCTCGCTATTAATTTAGCATTTTCAAATTTTTAAACTCTTATTCTCATCGACTTTTTGACTTAGAGTTCTCGGCTCCTTAGTCAGTCGACTTTGAGTTTTGACTTTTGAGTAGGTCAAGTTTTCCTCATTCAATAGTGTGTGTGAGGTTTTAATGTGCTCAAAATCTTTCATCATTTTGCCTAATGAATCATAAAGATCGAAAATGGGTGATGAAGTGTGTGTGTCACACGATCACTATCACTATCACTAGTGTCCCGAGCTTGTTGAGTTAGATTGTACCTCATCTTCTTGATCTTGTTCTTTGGCCATTAAGCGGATCAAGGCTTCTTCTTCGAATCACTTGAGTAGTCGGCTTCACCGCTTCTCTCGAGTCATTGTCTCTCTTGACTTGGTCATTTGTCTCGAGTCTCTGCACCATCATTGCCTTTTTTCTTCTCTTGTCTTCTTTCTCTCAAGACCTTTCTTTCTTCTTCGTTTAATACTTGTTGACTACAGGATATGAGCAATCATGGCATAGTGACCTGGTTGTCTACAATTCCAACATAGATATTCACCTTTTGCTCACTCTTTCTATTCTTGAGTTGTCAACCCTTTGATACTCAACTTGTTGATGATCCTTCTCTTGGTTGGCCTATCATCCCTTGATTTGGAGGGAGCCGAGTGTCTTCTAGAGGATTCACCCTTTCCTCTCTTGTAGTTCTTGTTAAAGAACTTGTTAAATCTTTTAACCATTAGGGCTATTTCTTCTTACGGGTCAATTGCCTCTTTGACTTGACTCTCCTTCCATCTTTGACAACTAGAGCAAATTGTTTTGGGTACAAATATCTCTTCCTGGTCTTTCCTTCTCACCAAACTCATAGGCTTTGAGGTCCGAGAATAACTCATGGTTGGATGTCTTTGATAGGTCCATGGAATGTCTCAGTGCCATGACCTTCATCTCCCATTCACCGAAGACTTTTCAGGATCTTCATACACATTTCTTCGTGTATATTCCTTTCCAAGTGTGTAGACAGCTCATTTGTGATTTCTCAAATCGAGCATCTAGTTGATCCAGGTTTTCTCCTGAGATCATTTTAAAGTTCTCAAATTTTTGTAGACCACCGAAAGTTTGTTTTCTTTGATTTGCTTCGAGCCTTCACAAATCAATGTCGGTTTGTCCTGATTTCCTTAGCTTTTTTTGCAAGATTTCACTTTATTGAATATGGCTTTGTCCAAGGTTTTGTAGAGAATATCCTTGGCTACATTGTCCAGGTTGTATCTTTTTCTCATCATTTGTCCACTCGGTTCTTGGTTTTTCAACCATGATCGACCGGTCCGTGTCGTGATCTTCTTCCCCTTCACCGCAACTCTTCGTGCAGACAAATGTTCACCTTTAATATTTGCAGAGGCCCATCTTCTATCACTATCCACATCTCATCATGTAATCTTTGATAGATGAGCCTCGCATACGAATTTTCCAATCATCAAATTCTTCAATAGTGAACATAGGAATGCGTGTTAGATTTGCTTCCATGATGATAATTTTTAATGAAAGAAAAGAGTTTTGAAGGTTTAAGTACTAAAGCGGACTTTTGAAAAGTTTGGAGATCTAGTTCAAGAACTGCGGAGGGTTCAATGAACCAACCGCTCCGATACCACTTGTAGGTCCCAAGGGGTGTAAGTGTAAGGTTTAGAAGGGGGGGGTTGAATAAACCTTACCAAATTTTCGATTTAGGCCTTTTAAATCTATTAGTTCTACACAAATTGTGTCCTTGATGGATGCAAATCGAATTAGTCACTCAAGAGAGTTAATCTCTCAACAGCTCAAAGAAATTTAGTAGAGTAACTCACCGTTGGCTATAATTTGACTTAGTCATGTGGTTTTGTTTTCACGGAAGACTTAACACCCTTAAGTTTGTTTAAGCAAGTTTTTACAACTTGATTTAGTACTTATAAATTATCGGATGGATAGCAAATTTATCGTGAGATATAAGCAATTAAAAGTGCGATATTTAAATGTCAGAAAGTAAATGACACAAGAAAGTTTTTATAGAGGTTCAAGATGGGGTAATTCTTCTACTCCTCTCTTCTCCAACTCCCGGAGGAATCCACTAAGTAATGATCGCTTTACAAAGTGGTAATCCCGTCCGGATACAAGTCTTGATCACAACAAAATGACTTGATCCTTTGGGACTCGATCACGAGACGCCTTGATCACTCACCAAGCTTCTCGACGACTCGACTTCTTCACAGGCGTTTGCTTTGCTACTACTACCTCACTTGCTCAAGCACTTTGGATTTGATCACGAAGCCCTCCAAACGCTTAAGACTTGGTTCACCCTTGAATCTTTCTACAATCCTTCTTGGAGTGTAGACCCTTTGTTTTCGATGTTTCCTCTTCAACCGATTGAAGTTCTCTTTCCTTCACAGGTAAGTGTTGGATTGATGTTCTTCGAGATGTAGGCTTGAGGATTTGAGAATATTTCAATTTTGATAAGCTTGTAAATCTCACGTGTGTGTCATCCACGCATCATCCTGCTTTCTCAATCAAACTCATCGGCCTTTTATAGTGAACTTTCAAAAATTTGCCCGTTGAAGAGATAGGCTCATTTTTGAAAATCACTTTGCGATCGTTGGTTTGCACTTCTTGGAATTGCCATTTCCTCGTATGAAATGTTTTATCACCTTTTCGAGTTCGACACGGTGTAGTGCTTCCCATTGTTCATTTCTTTGCACGCTTCGGGGGATCGAGCACTCCAAGAAAGGTAGTATGAAGATATTACTTGTTTAAGTAAATCTCTTGATTTACGTACAACGGTTCTTTTTCGATTATCTCGACTTGATTGCATTTCCTCGCTTTCCCAGGTGACTTAGAGTCGACTTCCAATCATGGATGACTCTTCTCACACTTGACTTGAGACTTGTCTTCTCTTTGAGTTGACTTGATGATGTTCCACTCACCAGATCTCACCGCTTCTTCATCGAGTTCTGTCTGCTTTTCTTTGTTGTACTCACTGTCTCACGTGTAGTTTTCCTTCAAGCCTTCGGTTGTCTTCTTGCAAGTTGGAGCATAGGCGACTTAACTCGGCTTGGCCACTCTAATTGTTACGATACATTTCAAAGCAAGAATTGGGGGAGCTAACTTTCTATTCTAAGTTTTACATGGCACTCATCAAAATCTAAATAATAAAATTCCTAACAAAAAATAAAGTATATAAAAAATAGGTGGGGCCGTGGCCCAGGTCCCTCCTGTCTATGCCATTGCGCTGGCATGTTAAGCTAGTGGTAAAGCGTTTATAAAACTCAGACATGTTTTGTTCATATTCCTACCCTATTTTTTTTTTTTTTTTGTGACGAAAACATGTTCATTATTGTATTTTCGAGAATAGTATTTTTACTAGAAAAATACTCGTGTGTTACATGGGATTTGTGCTAATTTTATTAAATTCTAGATATTTTTAATTTATTTTTCGTATTTGGCTTGTCAAAATAACGTAAATTTTTAATTCTTAATTACATTGTTATATACAGCCGTTTTCACATTAATTTTCGACAAATTAATTGTATATTACAATGGCTAGGCGTTTAAAAAATCACTTAGTTAATTGTATTAATTTTATTAATTAAAAGTATCCAATAAATATATCTTTTATTTTTTCATTGAGTATTTTACTTTTTTAGATTATATAAATAGATTGTTTAGATTGTATAGATTTTTTTAATAAGTTGGGAGTACTGGTTGGAGGGGAGGAGATAAATTCCAAATAAACTGAAAGATACAGGGTTCGAACCCTGGTTAGCACCCTTATAAAGGGTTAGTGGTACCAGTTAAGCTACAAGCTAGTGGTAGAAATTGAAAGATACGGGGTTCGAACCCCGGTCAACACTCATACAAAGGGTAAGCGATACCACTTGAGCTATAAGCTCGTGGTGTTTAGATTGTATAGATAAAAACTTTGATTTTTGGATTATTATTATTATTATCTTTTAGATTATAATAAACTATATAGATATAATATTTGATTTACGGAAAATAGATTGTATAGATAGAATCCTTGATTTTTGGATTATTTGTTATCTTTTAGATTATATATATAAAATATGGAAAATATATACAAATAGGTCTGCCGCATGGATAAATATAAAGTCGCCATGTAGAATTGAGAGAATGAGGAGTCGACACATATCTCAAAATAATGAGGTGCGGACATGTGTCATATTTATTTTTTCATTTAGTGTATGGGGTTGATTACTCAAAACACTTAGTACAATATTCAAATAACAACTTTACGATATTCAAGTAATCATATAACTTTTTTCAAAAAAAGAAAAAAACCATATAACCCATTACATCCCGACTAATTACAACAACAAAACAACATTGACATGTCTACTGTTCTCACTGACATCAATACAATAATATTAACAAAAACCATTTAGAAATTATTTTATATTACACACTCTTAAATCCTACTACCTAAAAATATTTGATTGCCCATTCATGAGGTAGCCTAGTGATGTATGATAAGTTCTTGCAGTCGAAATATCTCAAGTTCGATCTTTGTACCACTGGTCGAGTCTGTGGCACAGTTAGTCGAGCCTGTCGGACATGGTTTATCTGGCTGACGTGGTTTGCATGTACTGCATTAAGCCCAAAAGTTTATCTAGTATGCATCTGAATGATACTGGTTGCGAGTTTTCCATTATTAGAAAAAAAAACATATTCTAAAAAAAATTGTCTGAACAACCGAATCATACCAACATTGCCTAATTCTTTCTACTAGTAATTATAATGGAAAAAGAACAAAGAAAATGTTATGTTATGTTTAGAAATTAGAATATAGGGATTTGGGAGTTTAGCAAAAAGAGTGAAGAAAAAGAGAAAATAAGGAAAGGGACATTTGTAGGGGACACGCAGTAAAAGAAAGAGACCCACACATTTAGACATTGCCAGCTCGGTGGTCTCCTACCTCACATGGGGGCTTTTTCATAGCCCCTATAATCTCCTTGGACCCCACCTTCACCCAGTCGGACTCAAGGCTCCTTGTGGGCCCAACCCAACAGAAAGAAAATTTGTGGCACTTAATTTATTAATCGATTTTAATATTTTGTATCGTATTTAATTTATAAATACATATCAAATATAAATGATCCCCTTTAAATATATGTTCTAATTTTTTGTTATATATTTAATCTGTAAAACAAACGTCCAATTAATATGCTCGTATCATTATAGTACCAATATATTATGCTCAATTTCTTCGTAATTCATTATAAATGTTAATTTATTTTCATATGTGCATTAATGTAGGAGAGATTTTTTTTACCTATACTCCCTTTTTCGTATCAAATGACCACAGTTGTAATCGTTACTATAATATGAGTTTCACTAACGATATGATATTATTAATTATATATGATCGTTTAAAGAGAAATTACTAAGTCAGTCAAAATATTGTATTTATTTATATACATGGATGACAACAGGTAGATTTGTATTTAAGACTTGATCTATTGCGAGTTTTAAAGATACAATCTTAAGCTCGAACAAATCTAGACATACTGCACAGATCTGTTAAATCCATTTTATAATATAAAAGTACTATAAAATTTATCTTTAAAAAAATATTTAGTAATTTTTTTAAAAAAGTATATTTTTTTAAAGTAAAATATCATCAAATACATTATAATTTTTTTAAAAAATAAACCATAAATAAATGAGTCTAACTCGTGTTGGGTATGTAAATAGTAAACTCATACTTGACACAAACCCAATTACACTACTACGATCCACCCAAATGGGGCGGACTTGAGCTGAGTTTGGCTGAACAGATTGTCATCCCTATTTATATCACTCTGGACTTTTTCGAACATGAATTCTAAGAACTATTTGTCAATTTCTTTCCCACAAAATTATGGTCGCTAAACGAATGTTGTTCATGATCTTGCTTGTTGATTGTGCCTTGTCTACCCTAAAGTCCACTCCTTTGTTTTCTCTTTCTACATGCATGTGTGAATATACCTTTCTTTTTCTTCAAGATAATTGCCAAAAATGCCTAACAATATGAAGGACTGGCAAAATCCACATGCTAATTAAATCATGCCTATCATGTTCATCGGATGGAATCTTCTATTCCAAAACCGTGTTTCATCTCCTATTCCAACCGCGTGGATGATTGACACGTATATTACACTTACCATATTAGAACCCCACAATTTATGCTTGATTTATGCTTGAAAATAAATATGGTAAGTGTAATATACGTGTCAATCATCCACACTACGGATTGGAATAGGAGATGAACACTTTTAATAAAAAAATCCCATCAAAGATATTCATGTATGTAACCATCTATTGCCAAATTTATGAACCCTTCTATTGTGTTCCTTCCGTTATAAATTATACTTTTTCTTTGAGGCGATACATATATTATTTAGATGATAATTAAAAAATACATATAAACTTTTTATGTGGTTAGAATTTGTGATGTCACATAATTGTTTAAATGAGATGACATTTTGGAAAAAATAAATAGAAAATATAATTTTAATGATATGAAATATATATGAGAAGAACTGTTTTATTCTTGATTTCTAATGTTATTTGGTAAAGTATACAGTATTACGAAACAAATTAAATCTTTTTTGTTTGCTCTAATTGTGACATTAATCCAAATTTAGTTCTTTCCACGCAGTAACTTATAGTTTAATTATTATTATTATTATTAATATTTCAAATATTCAATTTTGTTAACTGCTAATGTTTTTCTAAGTTTGACTGTTTTTTTTTTTGAGTGCCTAAGTTTGACTATTACTTTCGAAAGTTAAGTTTGACTAATTTAATGCTATTGTTAGCCAAATTCGAAATTGTGAAACTTGACACAAATGGTCATGTTTTATCATGCTTGGAGTCCGCTATGGGGTGAATCTAGATCTCCTATTCCATTTTTTAATTTCACTTTGTATTTCATTTTATTTGATGAATGACACATATTTTTAGGATAAATATATATTGTTGATTATTTCAATGTATATGAATTGTGTCATTCATCCAAATGGTGGAATAAAATAAAATATAAAATGCGACACCGTAAGACTTTGTTGGAAATTGGTTTATAAAAATAAGTTTTGACCGAATTTTTGACCGATTATTTAAGTGGGATTATTTATTAGTTTTGGAAAATAAATGATATAATCGTAATCTAGACCACGGGTAGATGAATTTAGCATTTTAAATTTTTCAAAACCAATTTCGGGTGAATGAGAAATTAATTTATAAAATTAGCCACTTAAATGCCTTTTATATAAGGAATATAAAAGGGTGAGAATAAGGAAAACCATATTCCACATAAAAAGCATATGTATTAACTGTTTGACTAATTTATATAGAACTTCACCACTAATAACGAGTAATCATGTGGAGCTCCTTATGGTACACCCTAATGGACCAAGTCAATTTTGACTAGCCTTTGGCTAGCTCATATACGCACCATCCGAGCCCGAGTTAGACCCGCACACGTCACACATAGTCGCATTGGATGCTTTAGAGGCGCAATATGCATTTATTCAGGGGTGTAAGCGAGAAAGTGTGAGAATCCATGGACGAGGATCCAAAGAATTGTGCGCTTGGTTCGATTGTTTTTTGAGCAAGAAAGTTTAAGGATGCGCTCAATGGGTTGATCAAGTCGTAGTGCATTAATCTTTTACTCTTGATTGGCGGTCATCAACATGTGTTTCCGCCAAGACGAAAGCAATCTACTCAAGAATACGAGTCACTTTGTTTGCAAGACTTTGTAATCAAGTCTCATTAGTGTCTTGTGTTCGATTATCTTAGTTAGTTGTAATTTTCATTATTTTGGAGTCCTTTTGATGTTTTCGAGGCCAAGAAAACCTTTAGGGCCGCGTCGTAGGTTGTTATTTTGAGTTCGGACGAAAGGGGGTCGAAACAAGGCGTTTCACACCAAATTGACTTTTTCGCGTTTTTTTTTGAGTTTTTGAGTTTTCTTTTTCGGTTTAAGTTGTTTCCTAATAAGATTTGTTGTTTGGATCCCTTATAAGGGTGAACACTTATTGTTTTTCGAGTTATCAATACAATTAATCTTTTACTCTCAACATCGAGTGTTTCTCCAAGTCTTCAAGATTCGTGTTCTTGTTGCAATTATCGACTTATCGACAATAATCCATAATTGTTTGTGGTGTCTTCTTTCTTGCTTTGCTAAGCAACGGTCGAGGTTTCCACAAATTAACCGAACTAGTGGAGGTCTTGGGTTCACTTCTTGTTGTTGGGTCGTATGCACAAGTGTTGTTGCGGTTATTGTTGCGGTCATGCACAAATTAACCGTTGCTGCGGTTCACACGCTGGTAATCGAGCCATCTAGCAAGTTAAGTCTATCCTTGTTCTTTAATTTTTGTTATTTTCCAGAATTTCTCATAAATCCTAGTTCTTGAAGGGTACAAAAAAAAATCGAATTACACAAAAAAATCAGCGGGTAAAGAATCATAAACCGCGCGTACAAAAAAAAAATTTCTGGAAAATTCGAAAATTTAAACCCAATCTTCAAATTCATCTTTTACGATCCGTTGATTGGCTTGGTAATTTTCTTGGTGTGTTGAGGCGTACTTGCAACTGTCTGATTAGTTTATAATCGTGACAAGTGCGGGTACTTGGGGATTGTGAGTTGAGTGATACACGAGTGTATACACGTGATGGAGTGATTTAAAACATGACAGACGAAAACCGACAACCATTGGAGAAGTTTGATATGGAGGCACTTGCAAGCCTCATGAAGAAAGTAATGATCGTAACATACGGGGATCCCAGGGAGGCGCCGAAAATAGAGGAGCCTGCTACTAGGGCGCGGATGCCGATGAGGTTCGAGTCAGAGAAGTGGGCAGACGAGATTGATGATTTTGATTCTGAAAGAGAGCAAAATTATAATTCGGGTAGAGGTCGGCGCGGACATAGGGGTAATCGGGGGCGTGAGGATAGCAATTTGAGTAACATCAAAATGCAAATCCCCTCGTTCCAAGGAAAAAGTGATCCGGACGCCTATTTAGATTGGGAGAGGAAAATCGAGAATGTGTTTGATTGCAAGAACTATTCCGAGTTGAAAAAGGTGAAGTTGGCGTTAACTGAGTTCTCAGATTATGCAAGTGTGTGGTGGGATCAATTAATGATCTTAAGAAGGAGAAGTGGCGAGCGACCCATTTCCACATGGGAGGAGATGAGGAGTCTGATGCGACGTCGTTTCGTACCAAACCACTATTATAGGGGCGTCTATCAGAGGTTGCAAAGGTTGACTCAGGGGTCGAAGAGTGTGGATGATTACCACAAGGAGATGGAGATGCTTATGGCAAGGGCAAATATCAATGAGGACCCGGAGGTGACTATGGCCAGGTTCATCGCGGGTTTGAATACTCCTATCGCGGATGCCATCGACCTACATCACTGTGTCGATCTCGAGGAGATGGTGCACATGGCGGTGAAAGTTGAGCAGCAGGTCAAGAGGAGGGGTTTCAACCGGCAAGCACCGAGCTCTAACTCCAATGCATGGAAGTCAAACACTAACAAAAAGGAGGAGCAGAGTTCGAGGGCAGCGGATCCAAGGGGGAGGCGGCCGAGCCTAAACCCGCAGGTAAAATCGAACCTTCTACTGCTCGAACGAGGGATATTAAATGTTTTAAATGTCATGGGCTTGGACATATAGCTAGTCAATGTCCAAATAAGAGGGTGCTGGTGTTGCGTGAGAATGGGGAAATGGAGTCGGAGAGTGAGGGAGAGCAGGATTATAGTGATATGCCGGAGTTGGAGGATATTCCGGAGGTGTTAGAGGCGAAAGGAGAGCCATTATCCTTAGTGTCTCGGAGGGCACTGAGTATTCAGCCTAAGTCAGATGAGGGAGTCCAGCGAAAAAACATCTTTCATACAAGGTGTTTTGTCAATGGAAAAGTGTATAGTATCATCATAGATGGTGGGAGTTACACTAATGTAGCAAATGCAAAGATGGTGGATAGGTTAGGAATTTCGATGATAAAACACCCACAACCTTATAAGTTGCAGTGGTTGAGCGACTGTGGGGAGATGCGGATAAGTAGACAGGCGAAAGTAGCGTTCCAAATAGGGGGATATAAGGATGAGGTGTTGTGCGATGTGGTGCCGATGCAGGCGGGGCACATCCTATTGGGTAGGCCGTGGCAGTTTGATAGGAGGGCGCAACATGACGGCTACACCAACCAATATACTCTTGTTCACAATCAAAAGTGATTTGTACTTCTTCCTTTAACTCCAAAAGAAATTTATGAGGATCAAATAAAATCAAGAGTGGGAGAGGTAAAAGAAAAGGAGAGCTCGGCTAGTGAGCATAAAAATCAAAATAAAGCCGAGAAAAAAAGAGAGCTTGAGAGAAAACAAGAGTGAGGGTCCGGCTAAGGGTAGAAGTGAGGTTCGAGAGATAGCCGAGAAAAAGGAGAGCAGTAATTTTGATAGGGCCGGAAAACAAAAAAGGGGAGGGGATGACCATCAGGTAAGAAACGAGAGAAAAATAAATTTGATGAAAAAAATGAGTGACCTTAGGAAAGCCACCACGAGTGGTTGTTCGATGATACTCTTGGTTTACAAGGGCACTTATTTATCTACTAACAGTCTTAACCCCGATTTGCCTAGTTTTGTCTTGTCTTTGTTGCAGGAGTTCGAGGATGTATTTCCAGACGAGATGCCGGATGGATTACCACCTATTCGAGGGATTGAGCATCAAATTGATTTCATTCCAGGAGCATCACTACCTAACCGGCCGGCATACATAACTAATCCGGAGGAGACAAAAGAGTTGCAGCGGCAGGTTGATGAGTTGCTAAGCAAGAAACTCATCCAGGAAAGCATGAGTCCTTGTGCGGTTCTGGTGCTACTAGTTCCGAAGAAGGATGGGTCTTGGAGGATGTGTGTGGATTGCCGGGCTATTAATAACATCACTATAAGTACCGACATCCCATACCTCGCTTGGATGATATATTAGACAAACTCCATGGTTCTAGCATCTTCTCCAAGATAGATTTGAGGAGCGGGTACCACCAGATTCGGATGCGAGAAGGGGATGAGTGGAAAGCGGCCTTTAAAATGAAGCATGGTTTATATGAGTGGTTAGTCATGCCTTTTGGGCTAACCAACGCACCTAGCACGTTCATGAGACTCATGAACCATGTTTTGAGAGCTTTCATCGGTAAGTTTGTCGTGGTTTACTTTGATGACATTCTCATTTATAGTAAATCATTGTATGAACACTTGGATCATTTGAGGGCCGTCTTAGAGGCATTGAGAAAAGAGAAGTTATATGCAAATGTCAAGAAGTGCACATTTTGTTCGGAGCAGTTGATATTCTTGGGGTTTGTAGTGAGCTCGAGGGGAATTATAGTGGATGAGGAGAAGATTAAAGCTATCCAGATCTGGCCTAAACCCACATCGGCCAGTCAAGTGCGTAGCTTTCATGGCCTTGCGAGCTTTTATCGGAGGTTTGTGCGGGATTTCAGTACTATCGCAGCACCATTGACGGAAACTATTAAAAAGAGTGTTGTGTTTCAGTGGGGCGAGGCCCAAGACAAGGCATTTGAGTTGTTGAAGGAAAGTCTAACACATGCGCCTTTGCTAGCATTGCCGGATTTTACCAAGGTCTTTGAGATCGAGTGTGACGCATCGGGGGTTGGGATTGGCGTCGTACTAATGCAAGAGGGGCAACCGATCGCGTTCTTCAGCGAAAAACTGAGTGGGGCGGCCTTGAACTATCCGACGTATGACAAGGAGTTTTATGCTTTGGTCCGGGCCTTGAAAACATGGCAGCACTATTTGTGGCCGAAGGAGTTCATAATCCACACCGATCATAAGTCCCTAAAGTATCTAAAGGGGCAGCAAAAGTTGAACAAGCAACATGCACGGTGGCTCGAATTCATCGAGATGTTTCCATACATCATCCGGTACAAGCAAGGTAAAACTAATATTGTAGCAGACGCACTATCTCGAAGGTACACTCTTATCTCGACTTTAGATGCTAAAATTCTTAGGTTTGAACATATTAAAGAGTTGTACTTGCATGATCTTGATTTTTCTGAGTCGTTTGTTGCATGCGAAAAGGGGGCAGAGGGTAAATTTTATAAGCATGATGGTTTTCTATTTCGGGAGGATAAATTGTGCATTCCTGAGTGTTCTTTAAGAGAGCTGATTTTGTGAGCATGTTAACTTAGATGGCCAGAAGAAAGCTGATTTTGTGAAACAGTTGCATGAGAAAGCAAGGCTCAACATCGAACGGCGAACAGAGCAGTACACGGCGCAGGCCAACAAGCATCGCAAGAAGATGGTATTCGAACCGGGCGATTGGGTTTGGGTACATATGCGACCCGAACGTTTCCCAGCACATCGGAAGTCCAAGCTGCAGCTGCGGGGGGATGGACCGTTTCAAGTGCTTGAGTGAATCAATGATAATGCGTACAAGATTGACTTGTCGGGCGACTATGGTGTTAATGTTTCTTTCAATGTTGCTGATCTTAGTCCTTTTGATGTCAATTCGGATTTGAGGACAAATCTTTCTCAAGAGGAGGGGAATGATGAGAATCCATGGACGAGGGATCCAGTAACGGTGTCAGTTGGTCTGATAACAAGGGCTCGAGCAAGAAAGTTTAAGGATGCGCTCAATGGGTTGATCCAAGTCGTGCAGAATGAGACCAAGAGTGCATTACCGACAGATGAAGAAGTTCGGGTGGTCCAGTTGATTGGCGCCATCAACATGATGAAGTCTGCCGCAGACTGAGCAAGCTACGGACGCCGAGAATACGAGTCACTTTGTGTCTTGAAGACTTTGTAATCAAGTCTCATTAGTGTCTTGTGTTCGATTATCTTTGTTAGTTGTAATTTTCAGTTATTTTGGAGTCCTTTTGATGTTTAGAGGCCAAGAAAACCTTTAGGGCCGCGTCGTAGGTTGTTATTTTGAGTTCGGGACGAAAAGGGGGTCGAAACAGGGCGTGCGCAGGGCGACACGGCCTGGTCGTGCTCACGGACACGGCCGTGCTTGGCAGCATGGCCTAGCCGTGCCAAGGTCACACGGCGTGCTACAATTGATGGGTCGAGTTCGAGTTCCAGCGAGCAACACGGCCATGCTGCGATTGAAGTTTTTGTTCCGAATTCCAGTGGAGGACACGGCATGGCCGTGTCACGAGCCGCAGAGTTGACTTTTTCGCATTTTTTTTCAGTTTTTGAGTTTTCTTTTTCGGTTTAAGTCGTTTCCTAGTAAGATTAGGGTTTGGATCCCTTATAAGGGTGAACACTTATTGTTTTTCAGCAGTTATCAATACAATTAATCTTTTACTCTCAACATTGAGTATTCTCCAAGTGCTTCAAGATTCGTGTTCTTGTTGCAATTATCGACTTATCAGGCAATAATCCATAATTGCTTGTGGCGTTTTCGCATACCGAGGTTCTTGCTTTGCTAAGCAATGGGTCGAGGTTTCCACCAAATTAACTGAACTAGTGAAGGTCTTGGGTTCACTACATCTTGTTGTTGGGTCGTATGCACAATTGTTGTTGCGGTTCACATCATGTATCTTCGGAAGAGATGCGACCTGGACCATCAGATTGTGCCTTTTGATCAGAAGGCACGATCCAACAATCCAAATTGATCCGGACCAAAGGATGCACCTGTTTAGAAAGAGCATCTGAATTTATATATAAACAGACCCAAGGATAGTATATAAGTTTCGAAAGTTCTGAAACACTTATTAGTTTGCTGTAAGTTTAAGTTTTGTAAGTGCGACTAACTTAAACTTGGAAGTCGCTCTATCTTAGAGACAATTGCCTGAACCGTTAGTACTTTTACGGGACAATTTCGTCTTGCGGAGATAGTATATAATACTAGCATTGACTTCAAATTTTGTCCCGTTATTCTGTCCATTTTACGAGAAAATCAAATACCGCAAACAATAGACTTTTCATTATATTTTTATTATAATTTATTAACCGCTGTTATGTGTACATTCTAAAAATAAAATATCATATGTGAAGAACAAATTATGTCATTTAATAGATTATGCAATAAAATTTGCAATCATTTTTTGTCCATTCGGTATATATTATCGAACTAAAATTTCTAAAAACTGAATATTGTTAAATGCCATACAAAATACCAAATCAAATTAATTGGTTCGGATTCAATTACAGATTTTTTTAAATAATTCTATTTGGTATATATTTTAGTCAAGCTTAATTTCCCCCTCTCAAAAGTTACTTAACAATTAAAATTATAGTATATTTCTGTTATTGGTTTTAATAAAAACATTAAAATAATATAAAAATAAATTATAGATAAAAGAACCACGAGCTTGTAGCTCAAGCGATATCACTAATCCCTTATAAGGGTGTTGATCAAGGTTCGAACCATGTATCTTTCAGTTTCTTTGAAATTTATCCCTCCCTTCCAACCACTACTCCCAACTTATTAAAAAAAATTATAGGTAAAAGAATTGTATATAAATATAAAGTATAAAAACTAAATGTTCGGTAGTATGAACCAAATAAAAAAAATTAAATACAGTTTAATAAATATCAAACCAAATACCGAATATTTTTTTTGTTTAGTTTCAAATGTTTTGCAATTTCTAGTTTCGATGCAGTCGGGTTATCAAAATGTGAACACCCCTAATCCCTGTAAAGATGCCTTGTAAAAGTATTTAGTTACCCACCCCACCCGCAAAAGGTTTTAAATCATCTGTTGATCAAATTCCGTTATTTTATCTCATATTTGATATTCAAAGTATATAAAATATTTTCAAAAATCACAATTTTTAGCATGAATTATATAAATTTATTATTTATTTGTTACAAAATGAAATATGAAGTTAAGTTTAAAAAGCTCAAGCTGCCACCAATCCCTATTTCGTTATAGAAAAGCAAATTAATTAATTATCAGCGCAGGATTTTGAGCAGTAGTGCCATCAAAGGCTGAAACTACTCAGTTGTATAGGCCATAGGGTGGTCCATTGCAGTTGCTCTATTTAATGGAAATTCTGAAATATCCAAAGATAGTCCATTTGCTCATTGTAAATTGAGTTCTTTAATTGTACATTTTCAATCGGATTAGATCTTTTATTTTAAAATAGTGATTCATTCCATGTTCTACCGCATTGACGATGGACACGTGCTTTTGAAACGATTATATAAAAACTCACAATTTATGTTTGAAAATTAATTTGATAAGCTTCACAAATGTGTTAATCATTCGTGCGGTAGAACTATTAATTATATCCTTTCTTGTTCTTGACTTTGATAATATTATGGATTTTTGTCATACACTGTGCTGACTTAAGCATCAGAAGGGATTTTACGGGACAATCAGGACCATTCTAACCTTGTTTGCGTCTTGTAGGCCCCGACACATGGATTGAACATCAGACCGGAGACATACCTTAGGTCGAAGATTTAACTCCTGTAAGTAAGGCACGATTTTTTAGCAAAGATCAAATTTTATAAAATAATACATAATATGTAATGTCTAAGTATTTAAATTCTATATATTGAATAAAATAGAAATAAGTCACTATAATGTAATCTTATGAAAAACAAAACCAATATGGAATTAAGTCATCGTATTAATAAAAAATCCGAAAATATATAATGTTACAAAATTATTTCATCAGAAAATTCGGATGATTTTGTCATTATAAAGCTGGGAACAAAAAGAATTTTCCTGTGTGAGTTGTGACTATTGACTCTCGATCTCTTTCGAGCTAATAATATAGTACACCAACATTTGCAGAAAAACTTATACTCCTTCCTATTCAAAATAAGTAACGTTTTGACACATAAAATATCTTGAAAAATAATGGCTTTTTGACATTTTCAAAGCTGATGAGAAAATATTTTTCCCAAATTACCCTCAAATGTATCATTTTCCAATACATACTAATGCCTAAATTTATTTTGTTCCAAAACAACATTTATAATTAATTAAGGATATATTGAGTATTTTAATAAAAGTCTTATTATGTCTGTTTTTTACTAGAACATCAGTTATTTTGAATAGGAGGGTATATAAACCATCAAATGAAGACCCCATACATAAATACTAAAACGAAAAAAAGAACAAGCAAGAGACGGTAGTGCACAGTGCAATCCAAATATTTCTACCACTGGAGTTCATTGCTTTGCTCTCAAAAAAATGAGATGAAATTCGAGACTTGAATCCAAATCAAATATAAAATTTCAGGATATCAATTTTCGGGCAACCAGTAGAATAATGAATACTTTTATTGCTTTTTTTGACTGCAATGGTAGACTACAAGTTAAGAAAACTGTCCCCAACCAAACACCACAGATCTAATTTGCCCTCTCCAACTACTTCATCCACAAGGAAGCAATTGGGGTGAAGATTTCTGACACAAATTATCCCAACTTTCAATTTCTAGGTTAAAAAAATTACAAAAACATCCAATTATCTTTCAAGATTATAAATATATTTTGACGTTTGTTTATATTTTGCAAGCTTCACTTTATTGAGATAATATTTGTTAAAATAGATACAAATCCTCAAGGGAATGTTTATAATACCTTAATGATTTATTTGTAATTTAAAAAAATAATTGGATTTTTTTTATAATTGAACTGAATCTTAATTACTATAAATTTTGTATTTCCCGCAATGAAAAATTATTATGTAATTCGCGCAATGAAATTACAAGAGGGTTTGGGGTGATTTTTTCTATCCCACCGTTAGCTTGTGTAGGATCTCTGATGCTACTAATTCGATCACCTAAAACCAATTAGTGATAGAAAATGCGTACACTTTTATCCTTATAACATACTTTGTGCATGTGCATTCTTGTGAGCGACTTGACCTTACTTGAATATCAATCGCCATAATATATTGTTCGAATGTGACCAACAATTTGACAAGCCACTTGAATATTGGTTTCTTTCACGGAATAATAATCTTTGCAATCTAGTTTTCATTGTATTTGGTAGTTAGATTTGATATCAATCTTTCTTGTTGTGGAAGGACTAACAAATAAAATAAAATCAATTTTAGTTATAGCTATTATGTACACATAACAATAAAAGTTAAAAGTATCGTGTCTGTGTTAGTTATCAAATGCTGTAATTAACGTATTCTGATCATATTTTACAGAGATAATTACCAAAAATTCCTGAGGTTTGAGCTAATTACAAAAAACCCATAACTTTATGAAAATTACAAAAAAAACCCTCGAAGTTTGATTTTGTCTTAAATTTAAGGGGGGTAACTGTAATATTTCTATAAATGTCAGAGAGATTTTTGAAATATTTTTTGCTTATAAAGGAGGCAAATGTAAGATGAAATCACATCTCAACAGTTTTTTTGTAGTTTTAATTCAAAAACCACTGGATTTTACTAATAATCAGCCTAAACCTATAGGGAAGTATTGTATTTATCCCAATTTTTTTTTTTAATATAAGTGGTGAAAAATACACGAACTTTGCTTTGTAAAGCTATATTTAATAAATCAAGTCAATCGAGTCCATATATCGTATAGGTTCCCAATCCAAAATTTTAACTTGAGGAGTTGTCCAAGTGCACCAAATTAAATTTCACAAATTTGGTAACATTAATAAAAGTCCTAATTAAGTGAGGATAATTAAAATAAACCCCAAAACTGGAAAATGTAACACTACAATATGTTGTCATCTTCTTAACCCCTATTCCAATATCAAAACTTTTAGTCTTTGCCATTTACAGGTTACAACTTAGCTATCTTTCTATGGTTAGAAAGGCTAATACCTTTGGTGATTTATGCCCATCAAGGATCAGTGAGTTTAATATATATTGCTTGGTTGGGCAGAGATCAAATTATGTTGTTGAAAGTAATTATTATAGATGGGCATATGTGCTAAATTTAATTAGATAATTACTAGCTCACATTAAGCATATAGACGTTGATTAGAATTTGGTCTCCTAATTGTTAAAAGTGGTAAATCAAATGAGTAAAGCTAAAGATATGGTAGAAAACCTAATTAATTAATTTGTGGTTAAATCATCGGTTGCTAACTCACTTGGATACTATCTAAATTATGAGACTGTTATATGTTGATGGGCACAATTCTCGAAGAATATTTGTTTTATAAAATATTCTTCAAGAATTGAGTTTGGTCCATTGGTTAGACTCTTCCTACACGGTTAGAAGGTCAATAGTTCGAATCTAACGGGACGTCCACAAAAAGGAAAAATGCTACTCACGTACGATTATTGTTGTAATTAATATCCATTCCACATAATAAAAACCCTAATAATATATTCTCTATTTCACTGCATTGATTATTTCATCATCGTAAAGTATGACATTAAATGATCTCTGAATTTTAATTTTTTGAGTTCAATGAGGGATAGTAAGGGAATGAGACACACACACTCATATGAGATCGCGCGAACTCGGGTCAATTGCTCTAACAACACAAATCTCTACTAGTAGAGCACAAAATTGATCCCAAATGATCTCTCAATTAACCCAAAAAACTTTATAAATACTTCAATTCCCCTCTCTTTTTTTCTAGTTGGCAGCTTTCTGCCATTCTAATGCATGTGTTTCAATAATCACTGTAAACCACCCAAAACACTCAGATTAGACCATGTGGACAAAACCACATGCTGGTGGGACTAAAAATTCTTTCACTAACCAATGCCTATTTTGCTTTTTTTTTTTTTTTTTTATCATGTCCAAGTTTGTTATAAGAGGGTCACTACTTGCCAATTACACTTGTACCATACTATATACTTTATTCCCAAGCCCTAATCCTATCCCACTTTCTTTTCTTTCCTTTGGATCACATGCTCCCATTCCCCCTTTCTCTCCTAACATTATTCTTATCCTTCTTTTTCTGTCTACTTTCAATCCATCAGTTAACCCCACAACCAAATTCTACTTATATATTCCAAACAAAATAAAATCATTAGTATCATAATTAGGACTAAATTTTATTTTTTTATTTTTACTTCGATCCAATTGAATCGCGCAGTTTTGTTTATCAGTGCAGTTGTATACAATATATATATATATATATATCTCAACAATAGACTATAGTATGATAGAGACAATTTAAAATTCGTGATTGCAATCATGTTTGCCATGGCCCTCTTGCTATCTCAAAAAACAATTATGAAATCTTATTTTCGGTACTTCTTTTTTGTCTTCCATCACCCAATGTCTTGTATCAAAACTGCAATTTCTTGATTTCTCTCTCCCCCCCTATGCATGAAATTATTGTGGACGTATCATGTGCATTTCTGCATATTTTTATTTTAGATAAGCAACATTTTCATCATATACAATTACTGACCTATATGTCACGAGTTATCTTTGTACGCAATGATTGTATTATTTACAAACTAAATTTTAATTGTCACGAGCTATGTTTGTAAGTAACGATCACTTTATTTACATACTAGATTTTGATGAGCCTAACGTATAAACTTTTAATTATATACAAATTATGAATAATAAACTTCATTATACTTATTATTATTCTATATATACTAGTTAGACATGAAAATGGATGAATTTTGCATCCATTTACATCCTTAATGTCCAGGGCATATTGACATTTTTCTGCCTTCCGTTCGTCTTCCCCAAGCCCTAACTTAAATTTTTTGCTCATATCTTTTTTAAAAAAAAAAAAATAATATGCTAATAATCATGAATACTGTAATGAACGTTATACACTTATACTTGAAAGTTTCTATAACATGTGAAGTTTACACGCTAGTTTAAATATATACTTGTCGAAAATTATAGTTTGACTTCGTATAAAAGCCGATAAAGCATTTAATTGTGGACACACAACATAATATAAAATTACAAAAGCGCGTAACTAAAATTAATATGAAAAAAAAATCATAAAAACCATACACCTATATAGATAGAACTGAAACAAGATTATTTAAGAAGACAGCTAATTAAAAGAAGAATTCATAGCTAGAATATCTTCCAACTCATCAACATGTGGGTAGGCAACTAGGATTTTCCTAGTCGGTCACAAATATATTCTACATAAACATGTGGTTGCTCCCAAAAAACTACCTCTTCTTGCCGATCACCTTCCCAGACGAAGTCCACCGAGAAACCTGCACAAGGGGGGCCGGAGGGGGGCTCCAGCGTACCCTCTCCGATGCTTAAGTCAGTATCTTGGGGAGGAAGCAAAGGCTAGAGAGAGAAAAAACAATGTAACAGTAAAAAGTGAGAGATTAGGTTAGAATGAACCTGGGCTTGGGCCTTTTATACCTTAGCTCGGATTAGGGTTTCCGTAAAATCCGGGATTCCGTTACGATTTGGTGTCAGAGTCATCATTAGATTAGGATCGGATCTCATTAAAAACCCTAATTTTACGCCTGTAAGACCCGGAGCTCCGACTGCCTCGAACACGTCGGCCCTTGTATTGATGCAAAACCCCTTAACTCTCCAAGGCACCCTGAGTGTCTCATACATCCTCGGGGCCGAATCGACCTCTTCCTCTCAAGTCATGTTAGACTTAACAGTCAACAACAGTCGGCTTAACACAATGACTCTACACAGTCGGTGTTATGATCATAGCACAACCACTTGCACTCGGGCTTAACAGCCGACCCAAGTTGATAAGCCCTGCACCAATCTCATCTTTGTAAGCCTCCACGGATCGCCCATTATTTAATGCTTAACATCATCCTAAAATTTATGAGCCTCATCATTTCTACCAATGTCCTAGATCATCGTGTCGGCCCAATACTTCAGCCTGCTGTCACCCCAATGTCTTAGGGCACACGCTGTCGGCCAATGTCCTAGCCTTGTCGGTCGGCCTGCATAATCATTTGCCCTTATCAATTCCTCCCCCCAACTATGGGTTGATCTGCACCTCAACCATAGTTGCTCATAGGCCGAACTGACCTATCATTTAGGGTTTGTGCTTTTCATCTTCCCGCCGACTCTTGGCATTTGAAATTCTTGCCGCCCTTTGGCCTTTCGAGTACCTGACACGCGGATTTGATTGATGAGACGTCTTTTCGGCTTACTGACGCCTCGTAGACCGTCCCATCATCTCCTCGAAAATCAAGGCACCCCTTTGTCTTCTCTCCCCTTATAAAAGGCATCTTCCTCCTTCATTTCCCATTTTCCTTCCTCTCGATTTTCGAGCTTTCCCCAAGAAATATCCTTCTTCTCCGGTGGAATCCTTCAAGTTCCGGTAGGCTTCAAAAGTTTCACGGTCCAGACTATCTTCCTCCTTCAACCTCCTATTTCTATCCAGTAAGTAACCCTTTCTTTTCCAGTTTTTCTTTTCTTTTAATATGGCCTCCTCTTCTTCTTCTCACTCGACACCGTCGGACCCAGTCGTCGCCGACTTAGAGCGATGGGCAATAACGACGGGCTCTGCTCCTCCGCCCCTTTCCCTCACCGGAGTCCGTCCATCGGACCCTGATGCGACTGAATCCAGCTCTGATTCAGGTCGAGACTCCGATACAATAGAAATCCGAGCTCCATGCTCGGGCCCTTTGCCTGTATACCCTCACGATTTTAAGGAGACCACCTTATCAGCCTCCAATCTTCAAACCATTAAAAGAACAGCCCAAATTCCTTCCTCTTTCAAACTCTATCTACCCAGCAGCTCCGACCGACCTAACCGACCTCCACCCAATGCCCTATCCTTCTTTGCAGGTCAGATAGAGGGCGGCCTCCGATTTCCCATCCATCCATTCATGGTTGGGGTATCCGAGTTCTCTCGGGTGCCTTTAAATCAACTAGCCCCGAACTCATTCCGTATCCTAGCCGGCTTCATTATTTTGACTAAGTACTTAGATATAGAACCCACTCTAGAGCTGTTCTTCGCCCTATTCCAAATAAAGAGCTCGAACACCAAGGGCCTTTTCTACATCACCTCCCAAGGTGATGCTCAGTTTCTAAGCAAGTACCCTTCCTCCAACAAATTCTGGAAGGACAAATATTTTTTTATTTCTTCCCCCCGAGCTTGGGGGTTTCCTATTGCTTGGACCTGGACCCTTCCACTCCAACGCAAACATAACCCCAGAGATCGGTCTCCCGATCTCCAGGCTCAGATAAATAAACTCACCTTGGTCAAGTACGACCTCTCTCGCCTTATAACTCCTTCCCTTCTGTACTACTTTGAGCTGAGCCCCATCGTGGCTCCCTTGCCTTGTGACATTGGTAATTGTCATTTTTGCGATTGATTTGTTTTATTCTTACTCACTAGCTAATCTTTTCTCTTTGTGCGATATGTTCATGGCACGATGGTTGCCGAGGATGACGAGGAGCAAACCATTGCTCCCTGCTCACAACCTCCTTCATCCAAAGTGTTGCCGCCCCCACGCCCGGAGGTCGCCTCCTCCCACTTCGGCGACTGCACACGCGATTCCGCAGCTGATGGCCGATCTCACCGGCCCAGGGGCTCAACCTTCTTTCCGACCTCCTCCTCCCAAGAGAGATCGGGCTGTCGGCACCAAAGACAAAGGAGAGCGCCAAGAGGGCGAAGAACACCCCACCTCCTGCTGCTCTCTCTCTCTCACGCACTCCCATTCATACCCCAATCAAACCTTTCTCACAGTAATTCCATCCTCGAAAAACAACGATGGAACCTTTGCCATCCAATATGTCCAAGGCAATCGCCAAACCCCGACCGAATCGCATGGAGAAACTTCGGTGATCTTTGGTGGTGACTTCATTCTCGCTAAACCACTCAAAAGCCGAAGCACACACGGGTGGCGACGATCTCCCGAGCTCGGGTTGGCTTTGCCGATCCATCCCAGATTGCCGAGCTCAACAATTCTAAGAAGGAGGTCATTCGGCTGAAAGCTCGGGAGACTAAACTCCTAGAGGAGAACCGCCGGTACAAGGACGGGGAAGAGGTCAACAAGGCTACTGTGGCCTCCTTGGAGGCCAAAATAAAGACTCGGAGGCCGATAACGCTTATCTCAAGACCGAGCCGAGCGATCTTCAATCCATTTATCTTTGTCGACTAAGCCCGAGCCGAGGGCGTCGGGTAGGCAAAAAGTTTCCTCACCTCCCCCGAAAGCTCTTCCATAGTTCAGGCCATTCGGGAGAGGGTGAAGCAAGCCTTTCTGAGCTCCAGGGAATTTATCAAAGTTCTCTCTGTATCTGCCATGGAGTACTACGGCTTTGCTTTTGACCAAGCCGAGCTTGACTCGGGAACGCGTATCACTGCGAGCCCTTCGATCGCCGAGGTCCCCGGAGGATTTTGCCCGACCCCAAAGGCTTCGTGTTTTCTGACGAGGCGTAGCGTCTCAACCTTGCTCCTGTGGGGGAGTTCATAGAATCCTTATCTGCTCCTTTTATCCTCCACTCTGCCTCCCGGCTCGGCCGTCCTTCTCAAGCTCCCCGGAGCTCGGAACCCTCGCCTTCCGCAGTCAAGTTCGAGATATCCCGGATGACGATCCTGAACTCGCTCTCATAGACGATGTGAGCATCTCCATGGACGACCTGAACACCGAGAATGTTCCTCCTACTACTTAGGAGTTTAGTTCTGCTTTTGTGATTTTCCATCATGTACTTGTATTTATTTTGAATGATCAATAAAGCTTCTTCGCACTTTCCTTTTCTCGATCTCTTGTCTATTATTCTTGTAATAATTTTTTTTTTTTTTACAAAAAAGATTGGCATATTGAGCTCATCAAAGAAAGCTGGCTCGAGCCGAGCTCCTCGCATGGCCTCGTGGCCCCAAGTATTTGGAGACTAGCTCGAGCTGAGCTCCAAATACTTGTCAGTTTCATCAGGAGCCGAGCTCCTCGCTCAGAGCCGAGCTCCTCGCATGGCCTCGTGGCCCTAAGTATTTGGAGACTAGCTCGAGCTGAGCTCCAAATACTTGTCAATCTTTATCATTTCCATTTTCCGAACTCATAGTGTGGCAGCGGATCATTTCATTCAAAACGAGTAGATTGATTACATCAAATATTTCTCTATTCTAGGAATGATATTTCTTCAAATTGCAACTGTTCCAAGCTCTCGGGAGCTTTCGACCTCCGATCTCTTCCAGCTCGTACGCACCTCCTCCCGATACCCTTCACCACCACCCGTGGTCCTTCCCACCCGCATCCAATTTCCCTTTGTTTTTGCTAGCATCCGACCTTCTCAAAACTAAATCACCGATCTGAAAGGCCCTTTTCTTTACTTTCTTGTCAAAAGCCGCTTTGATCCTTCCTCGTGTCTTTTCCATCTGCAAAAATGCCATCTCCCTTTTCTCATTTATCGTATCCAATGCCTCTCGAATCAACAGCTCATTGATATTTTCATCAAAATTCTGGACTCGATGTGTTTCCATTCCGATCTCTGCCGGTATCACAGCATCCATACCATACACTAAGCTGAACGGAGCCTCGCTAGTGGCGTCCTTCGGATTAGTTCGATAAGCCCACAGCACCGAACTGAGCTCTCGGACCCACGCTCCTCCTGCTTTTTCCAGCCGAGCTTTCAATCCCTGGACAAGAATTCTATTAGTCACTTCCACTTGCCCATTAGCTTGCGGGTGGGCCACCGAAGTGAAGTTTTGCTTGATCTTCAGTTCTTCACACCAAGCTCGGATTTCTGCCCCCGCGAACTGCGTTCCATTATCTGATATCAAAACCCGAGGCACTCCATACCGACATACTATGTTTTGCCAAATAAATTTCATCACTGCATCCTCATTTATCTTAGCAAGAGGTTCTGCCTCCACCCACTTGCTAAAATAGTCGATTGCCACAATCAAGAATTTCCTCTGACCTGAAGCCGGAGGAAAGGGACCCACTATATCAATTCCCCACTTTGCAAATGGACATGCCGAGCTCATCGTCATGAGCTCCTCCGCCGGTCGATGTACCAAAGGTGCATGGATCTGACATTTTTCACATGCTCTCACCAACTTTTTCTCGCTTCCCCCCTTCGTAAGTAAGGCCAAAAATACCCTGCTCTAAGGACCTTTTTCATCAAAATCCTTGCGCCCATGTGGTTCCCACAACAACCTTCATGTATCTCTCTTAGTACATACGTACCCTCTTCTCCATTCAAGCACCTCAGCAAAGGCATAGAGAAGCCTCTCTTATATAACTTGTCTCCGATAATGCAGAAACGTGTCGCCCGAATTTTCACCGAGCCGCTTCACGCCTACCGTTGGTAAGACCCTTCCTTTAGGTAGACTATGATAGCCGACCTCCAATCCTCCTTATCCTCGATCTCTCCGACCTCTAGCCCCAGCAAGTGCGCTTTCTTTTGCCACCAAAAGTGTAACTGCTTTTGCTTGATTTTCTAAGGCCGAACTGGCCAATTTTGCCAGAAAGTCTGCCCGACCATTCTCTTCCCTCGGGACCTGACATATTTTAATTTCTTTCACTTTCCCTTCTAAAGCTCGATATGCTTCAACATACCTCTTCATCCTCTCCTCCCTAACCTCGAACTCTCCCATAACCTGTTTATGGACGAGCTGAGAGTCCATGTAAACTATCATCCTGACAGCCCCCATCTCAATGGCCATTTGCATTCCTCTGATGAATGCTTCATACTCCGCCTCATTATTAGATAGCTTGAACTCCAACCTCACAGCAAAGTCATTTTCAATCCCTTGCGGGCTGATTAAGACAATACCAACACCACACCCCGAGCTTCCTACTGAACCATCCACATAAATCACCCAAGTTCCTTCTCTGCTATCATCCCTAGTTGATTCTTGAACAAAGTCTGCCAAAGCCTGAGCTTTAATGGCCGATCTGTTCTCAAACTCAATATCATACTCACTCAGCTCAATAGCCCACTTCACTAACCTCCCCGCTACCTCGGGTTTACTCATCACATTTCTCAACGAAAGATTAGTTCGAACGATTACCTTATGCGAGAGGAAATACGGCTGAAGTCTCATCGCAGTCACCACCAAAGCCAAACCTGCCTTCTCGATCTCCGCATATCGCAGTTCGGCATTCCTCAAAACTTTACTGACATAGTACACCGGCCTCTGAACCGATCTCTCTTCTCTGATCAGGACCGTGCTAACCCCCTGCTCCCCTACCGAAAGATATAGGTATAAGGGCTCATTAGGCAACGACTTAGTTAGCAATGACAGATCAGCCAAGTAATTTTTCAAGTCCTCGAAAGCCCTTTGGCACTCCTCATCCCAAAAAAACTTTTTGGCTTTTCTCAAGACTTTAAAAAAGGGCAAACTTCTCTCCGCGAGGCGCGAAATAAAGCGATTCAGCGCTGCTAGCCGACCTGTTAAACACTGCACATCTTTGGCATCCCGAGGTGTTGCCATCTCTCTGATAGCTCTGACCTTCTCTGGGTTGGCCTCTATTCCTTTCTCCATTACCATGTACCCCAGAAACTTTCCCGACCTGACCCCAAAGGCACATTTCTTGGGGTTGAGCTTCATTCTGTATTTCCTCAAAGTGTCGAACGTTTCAGCTAGGTCACGCACATGATCCACAACCTTTATACTTTTGACCAACATATCGTCTACGTACACCTCCATGTTCCTGCCGAGCTGCTCCCCAAACATCTTATCCACCAACCTCTGATATGTGGCTCCCGCATTCTTCAATTCGAACGGCATTACTACATAACAGAATGTACCAAAAGAGGTGGTGAAGCACACCCTTTTTTGGTCTTCTTCTGCTAGCCTGATCTGATGATATCCTTGCGATGCATCCATCATACTAAGTAGTTCACACCCCGACGTCGAATCCACCAGCTGATCAATTCGGGGTAATGGGTAGTAATCTTTAGGGCAAGCACGATTCAAATCCCTAAAGTCCACACACATGCGCCAATCATCCTCCGTTTTCGGAACCAATACTGCATTAGATAGCCATTCTGGAAACTGGATTTCTTTGATGTGCCCTGCTTTCAACAACTTTTGCACCTCCGCCCTAATTATAGCATCCTTCCTAGGACCGAAGTTCCTCTTCTTTTGTTTCACCGGCTTATATGATGGATTAACATTAAGCCTATGTTCAGCGATGCTTGGATCGATCCCCACCAGGTCTTCCGCTGTCCAAGCAAATACATCTACATTACTCCTTAGAAACTCCACCAGCTCATCCCTTAATTCATCAGTCAACTCCTTCCCGACCTTGGTGACCTTATCAGGGTCACCTGGCACCAGCTCGACCATCATCATTTCCTCATTAGGTTGGACGTGCTCCACTGGCTCGTCCAACCTAATCAGCTTGTCCTTGTTTCTATCATCATCAAAAGCACTCCCCGCTCTCGCTTCCGAATACTTTCTACATACAATTTTCTAGCCATATACTGATCACCACCGACCTCCCCTACTCTATCTCCCACAGGAAACTTCATTTTTAGATGGTATACCGACACCACTGCTTGGAAGGCATTCAGTGTCGGTCTACCCAACATGACATTATAGGAGGACGGTGCCTCGACTATAAAAAATCGAATCATTCTAGTTTTACGATTAGGCTCCCTACCCAAAGAGACAGGCAAAGTAATCATCCCTCCAGCGAATCCGACCAACGCCGTGTCCACCGTCTCCAAGCCGACCTGGAGGTCCATCTTCTTATAGCAATCGTAGAATAAGATATCCGCTGAGCTCCCTGTATCCACAAATACCCGCTGCACATCATAATTAGAGATCGTTGCTGTGATCACAAGAGCATCATTGTGAGGTGTCACGATACCCTTACAATCCTCTGGTCCAAATTGGATATTCGGCCCTTGACCGACATGTTCCACCTTTAACTGTTCTTGTACTCGATTTGGTGCTGCCACTCTCACATAATTTTTCCGAGCCCGCCTCGAATCTCCTTCCGCCGGCCCTCCAACAATCATCTGGATGACCTCTCGCCGAGGTGGGGGCGGAGGTGGAGGTAGCTCCTCCCTTTCCTCCCCCCTACGCTCCGGCTCCCGCCGAGGTTGATGATATCCCCGATTATCCCTCTTGTATTCCCCTTTTTTCTCCTTTTTGTCGATGTACACAAATTCCCTAAGGTGACCCACCTGAATGAGCCGCTCGATCTCATCCCTCAGGTGTGTGCACCGATCTGTGGTGTGCCCATACTCATTGTGAAACCTACAAAATTCCTTACACTTCGCCTTTACCGGTGCCTCTGCGTGCGCCTTTGGCCACCTCAGGTCGGGATGCCTCTCAATAGCTACAAGCACCTCGCCCTGAGGGATGACGAGGCGTATACTTCTCAAACCTCGGCCTTCCTCCCATTGCCTCAGACCTCGGCTTCTTCTGAGGTCCCTTATCTTCCCGATCCTCCCTCCTATCTCTTCTCTTCTCTCCTTCCTCTCTCTTTATTTTTCTCGCCTCTTCCAGGTTAATATATTTCTCCGCCCGAGCTAACAGCTCGTCGAATGTCTTAGCAGGCTCTATCACTAATGATTCAAAGAACTCCTCATCCCTCAGGCCCTGAGCTAGGGCATTGGCCAAAATTTCTGGACTGGCTGACGGCACCTCCAACTTTGCCGCGGTAAACCTCTGAATATAGCTCCGAAGTCCTTCCCCTTCTCTCTGTTTGATGTTAAATAGAGTCAGGGGCGCCTTTTGGTACTTACGGCAACTCGTGAACTGATTAAGGAAAGCCGAGCTGAAGTCATCCTGCGTGACTACGCCCGGAGTATCTCCCAGCGGCGTACGGTTCAGATCATCTTCCAAGTTTCTCCTAACATCCTCCATAGCCAAAACTCGAATCTCACGTCTCTACTCAAACGTTCCCACAGACGGCGCCACTTGGTTGCTCCCAAAAAACTACCTCTCCTTGCCGATCACCTTCCCAGACGAAGTCCACCGAGAAACCTGCACAAGGGGGGCCGGAGGGGGGCTCCGGCGTACCCTCTCCGATGCTTAAGTCAGTATCTTGGGGAGGAAGCAAAGGCTAGAGAGAGAAAAAACAATGTAACAGTAAAAAGTGAGAGATTAGGTTAGAATGAACTTGGGCTTGGGCCTTTTATACCTTAGCTCGGATTAGGGTTTCCGTAAAATCCGGGATTCCGTTACGATTTGGTGTCAGAGTCATCATTAGATTAGGATCGGATCTCATTAAAAACCCTAATTTTACGCCTGTAAGACCAGAGCTCCGACCTGTCTCAGAACACGTCGGCCCCTTGTATTGATGCAAAACCCCCTTAACTCTCCAAGGCACCCTGAGTGTCTCATACATCCCTTGGGCCGAACTGACCTCTTCCTCTGAAGTCATGTTAGACTTTAACAGGTCAACAACAGGTCGGCTTAACACAACTGACTCTACACAGGTCGGTGTTATGATCATAGCACAACCACTTGCACTCGGGCCTTAACAGGCCGGCCCAAGTTGATAAGCCCTAGACCAATCTCATGCTGTAAGCCTCCACGGATCGGCCCATTATTTAATGCTTAACAGATCATCCTAAGGCTATGGGCCTCATCATTTCGGCCCAATGTCCGGTATCATCAGGTCGGCCCAATACTTCAGGCCTGTCAAGTCAGCCCAATGTCTTAGGCCTGTCAGGTCGGCCCAATGTCCTAGGCCTGTCAGGTCGGCCCAGACAATCATTTGCCCTTATCAACATGCAATTTGTTTGACTTTTGCCTTATTCTCCTTTTTCAATAACTAGTAATCCCGCACGTGCGTTGCACGTGTATTATTATTTAATTATTATTCACATGCATCATTATTTTTATTATTATTCATGTGTATTAGTTTTTTATTTTATTTATTTATACTGAAACTATCTATTAACATGAGCTGGTATTTATTACTTTATTTTAATAATAAAATATTCATATTAAATAAGTAAAAATAAAATTTATTTATAGTCGGGTACACATTGATTCTCTCACATGCATCATCATCAGAAAATATTGACACATCAAAAACGTGGTTGGCGCGATAAGAGAAAACAAACACTTCACCATCTGGAATTGTGTTGTCATGTACGAATTTGCTCAATCCATCCGTAAAAAAGAACGCGCCATAGGTGATCACAATTTAATGGTATAAAACCATTAAAATGACGTGCGAATTTGGATGGAAGACGCTGACACAAAAAAATTAATATAATTACAATTTGAAGAGATCATGACATAACAACATATTTAGTTAAACTTTGTAATGAATTTCTAATGGAACAATATCATTAGTTATTCCAATAAATTCCTTATTAAAATAATAGGAAAAAATCAAAATTATAAAACTAATCACTGAGCCGGTATTTAATTTAAATTATCATCCTCATGAGCACCTGGGAAGGTAAGCATCGGTTTTATCACTAAGTATTTATTTAATTATATTTCTATTTTGAAAGAATTTTATTTGCCATCACTAACTAAATTACGTAAAAAGCCTATTATATAGATTATTCGATACAAAAAGAAGAAATTCTAGAAGTGATCGACGTGTTTAGTTTGCAATTAGTTTCACAAAATCAAAGAGTTAGTATCAGGAATAATAAAAAAATAAATAAATCATAATTCAAAACACAACTTAAAAAAAATACAACAAAACTATCAGCAATAATAAAAAAAGAAACAATTTTTTTTTATTAAACTCACCAAATAACATCCGTACATATCTACAACATAGTTTATATAAAAACTCTTGTTTAGTGCAGAATCCAAGTTCAATATTATCAATGTTGGCGGGACATTTGATGAAGATGGTAATAGGAAAACGTGAAGATGAAGCCATATTTGGTGGTTATGCTTTGAATTTAGGATCAACAATATCGAAGTGTCTCTCTAAAGAAATTTAAGTAGTATAAATATAAGAGGATTTAGCATAAATAGTAAGCTGCCAAAAAAATCATTGAACACAAAATCCATTATTAATTCAATGGTAAAAAATACTTCAATGGTAAAAGATACATAAAATATTCCTATAATATTACGCCGAACAGAATTTGTCTATTTTGAACTATTATTGAACAATTTAGGAAAGTTTGAATAGTCAATTAGTATTTAAAACTTATTAATATTATAGTATACAAAAAAGTAACAACCACCATTGAAACAAAGAATAATATATATGAATAGAAATGATGTATAGAATCGTAGTAATCATAGTAGTAGTAGTAGTAGTAATAATAATAATAATAATAATAATAATAATAATAATAATAATAATAATAATAATAATAATGTTATTTATAATATTAAGTAATTAATTAATTATAGTCAAAGACTATATAATTTTTAAAATATGAGTAATATATATAGATAGAATTGATACTACAGACTCACTTTTGGTATAAAGTAGGAATACAATTTATAAAATTTTCTTTTTTTATACATATAAAATAGGAATATCATATATAATATTTTCCTAATTTATGTACATAAAGTAGGAATACCATTTACAATATTTTTCTAAATTAAAATATTACCGAATATAAGAAATAAAAAATGCGGATTTTTTTTGTTTCGGACTCCTAATCTTTATACATTTATAAAATAAAATAGGAATACCATTTATAATACTTTCCTAATTTAATACAATTTGTAATATTTTCCTAATTTATATACATATATAATGTAGGAATACCGTTTACAATATTTTCCTAATATAAGAAGTAAAAAGAGCAGGACATTTTTAGTTTCGGACTTCTGCTATTATATATATATATATATATATATATATATATATATATAGATTCACCATTGTTTTTCCCTCAACAAAAAAATAAAAAATTAATTCACCATTGTTTCCTTTTTCTTTCAGCTGCATCATTAAGAAAAGAATCAATTGCTACACACTATTTTCGATCTCTTCTCTATATTTTTGTGTCCATAAGGTTTCACTTTTGACAATTTGATTTGAAATAACGGGGTAGAAGCCCATGGGCTTTCTTATAGCAGTAATCCAAGAGATTTTGCCTAGCCCACTCTCTTGTGGGCCCAATTTGAAGTAAGATCTTAATGTTTTGGAAACAATGCCCCACATACCAAAATAATCTGCACTAGTCCTAGGAAATAGGAATAAACAGGAAACACAATTGGTTGTTGTGAGACCCCAAAATTATTAATCAAATTATAATGGCCCGGATATTGTATCGTGTGACTAAATGTCACAATTTAATATTAATAAAATATAGTTTAATTTTTTTTATTCATAGTATCTATATTAATATTATTTTACTTCCCTAACTTACTAACTGCTAATCCTAACTACCCCTAAGTGATATATTATTAACCTAGCTTATGTTATATGATTTAATTAACAAATATAGGATTGTGACTTATCACTAGAATTGATAAAAAGTGATTGACTTATATAAGGGAATTGGACTATACGGCTAGTGATAAGAGGTTGAGATATGATAATAGGATGTCAATATCACCAAATACCAACAAAAAAAAAATATGGATGGATGGATTAGTGAAGTAGACGGCCACTTAGGGGAGATGAGTGACACATTTTGTCTTCTTCCTTTTGTCCTTTTCCTAGCATGCTAAGCCCTCTCAAACCCAAGACAAGCCACCTCAAGCCCAAGAAGACCATTTCACTTCTTCCCTAGCATGCTTTCCTTAGCCAACTTCCAAGAAACCAAAATCATGAGTGCCTACACTAGGGGGGGAGGGGGCGGCCACTTAAGGATAGAAGAGGGAGAAACTTGTGTTTTACACCATTTCATCCAACCCTTACACAATCTCACCAAAAACACACCACTCTCTCCATCTCAAAAACAAAAGGACTGAATCCTAGCAAGGAGGCCGAAAATTCTAAGGAAATGAGCTTCAAATGAAGTTTGGAAGGCTAGTTACTAAGACAAGATAAGACTCCTTTAGTATGTCACCTTATTAATCGTAAAGAAGAACCTAAAGGCGTCCCCCTTAAAAACCATACGCGATGGAAGTCCTAAGGCTTTCTATATTGGAGAAATGCCTTTAGTGCACCGTCTTGGGTTCCCCAAGAATCTGTTCTACCCATCCCACTCGTGCATGGCTGTCCCCCATGCTCATCTTCATCCTCTCCACCAATTATTCTTCACCTAGGAAAAATTCCATCCATGACTGTTTTTGTGCCTTCTTCTTCCGCCCGCTAACTCTTTTTTTCTTTTGTGTCTCCCTTGTGCTTTTGCTTTTCGCTTTTCGTTTTTCGCTTCTCTTCCTTTTTTATTTTTAATTTGCTCTCACTTTTTTTTTTTCTTTTTTGCAGATCTCTGTTGCGTGGGAAGGATTGGGCCTTGGCTGCAACCAAACCATCTGGTGCCTTAGTTTTATCACTTCGAAACGCCCCCGTCAAGAAAACCTTATGGCAGAAGATCTTGAGAAATTGTACGCTCGTATCTCTTTAGCTGCAGAGGAATCCGTCACGATAACCACGAACCCCGTGGCACAAGATTCAGTGGATCTTTCTCTCTGTCTCGCCGGGAAAATTCTAGCCCCTCGTATAATCAACAGTGATCAGATCTCATCGCTTTTCAAACGGCTTTGGAATCCTAAAGGTTCTTTCTCATGCACGACAGTTCACGATAACACGGTCCTATTCTCTTTTGATAATATCCTGGATAAGAAACGGGTTATGGTTGGATCTCCTTGGCTTTTTGACAGATATCTATTGGTGATTAATGAGGTTGTTGCTAATGTCAAGCCTTCAGACATAGTCTTCTCGCACTGTGAGTTTTGGATTCAGTTGCACCAACTCCCTTTGGGCCTGATGACTAGAGAATTCGCATTGTAAGCGGGAAATTCTATTGGTGAATATATTGACATTGACACTGATTCGTCCGGCTCGGTCATTGGAAAATTTGTCAGAATCAAGGTGCGAATAGATATTTCAAAACCACTCCTCCGTGTTCTCCATGTTGAATACCTCGGCCAAAAATACCCCATTTTTCTCAAATATGAACGTCTCCCCGATTTTTGTTTTCACTGTGGCATCATCGGACATGTCCTAAAAGATTGTAAAAAACACCTACTTCATCCCTCATCCTCCTCTAAACCACCCGAATATGGAACTTGGCTTCGCGCTACCACCAGTGAGAACCCTTTCGCTTCTTCCCGTCGTCCTCAAATGCGCCCTCATGATAATAATCCATCCCCTGCCCATAATGAAACCCCCATGCAAAATCCCATGCATGACCCACCTATTCAGCCCTCATCTTTTTCAGAAATCCCAAACCCAGCCGACCCCACCCCTACTCCCTATTACTCACAATCCCCTCCACATAAGACACATAATCCTACTCATTTAACTGAATCAAAAGCCACCACAGTAAATAGCCTAGCTATTGTTCCATATCACTACCACACTCCAGAAAAAAATACTTTTACTCCTACTAAACACGCTCCACCCTCTTCCTCTCATAATACCCATCAGGCCTCTCATAAATACCCTCTCCTGCTCACACAACCTCCCCCATCTCCGTTCCTTGTTCAAGTCCCTATGATTCTGGATACTCTTGCTCGTAAACTAGCCCGTAAATTCACCTCACTCCACAAAAGATCTTCATCCACCCCATCCTCATCAAAGCCTATACCCAAAAGAAAACTCCAAGTCGATGATTTTTTTTTACTGAATCACAAGCGGTATCTATTAAAATCACAAACAAAATATCCAAACCAAACTCCCCCTCATCCAATATCCCTTCATCTACCCCCCATCTTGATTCGACCCCTCTTGTATTGGCGGAGTCTGGCGAGGGCCAACTCCGCCGCTCACAATGAATATCATAAGCTGGAACTGTCGAGGGCTTGGGAACCCTCGAATAGTCCAAGAACTCCGCGATATTATTCGCACCAAGTCGCCTGATGTTGTATTTCTTTGCGAAACTAAATGCAACAACTCCGTTATTAATAACATTAAAAATCGACTTTCTTATTTTGGTATCTCTGTCCCTACTTCTGGAAGATCGAGAGGGATTGCCCTCCTTTGGGAAAAATCATTGACCGTCTCTCTTCGCAGTTTTTGTAGTCGTTTCATTGATGTCGATATTCACTATGAAAATCACATCATTCGAGCCACTGGGGTCTATGGCCAACCCGATGTCTCATTGCGTCGCCAATTCTGGAATTTGTTCTCCTCCCTCGTCTCTCATACACCCATCCCGTGGATCTATTTCGGTGATTTTAATGAAGTGCTTATGCAACAAGAATTTGTGGGTAGCAACAACAGGGCCCCGTGGCAAATCAACGCGTTCCGCGAGGCGCTTTCCAATTGTGACTTACAATATATGGGTTTCAGCGGGCACATTTTTACTTGGAGTCGCCTCCTTGTTCACCCCCTCACTCAACGGGCCCGCCTGGATCAAAGTGTGAATAATAGCCTATGTCGAGCTATTTTCCCGTTCTGGAAGGTAACTCACAACGACTCTTATTCGTCAGACCATGCGTATCTAAATATTAGCATGTCTCAACGGCTTGCTATGAGATTCAATCAGGGTAATAGAGTTCGTCCTTTCCGCTTCGAAGCAATGTGGATACGGTCGAAGGACTGCAAAAAAACTATTGCGGATAATTGGCAAATGGATCTTGAGGATATTGATAGCAATATTAAAAATTGCCAGATCGGGCTCCTTAATTGGAGTAAGTCATTCTTTGGTAATTTGCCAAAGAAAGTCAAAGATCTTAAAGATGAAATCGCCAAGCTTCAGAAAGGGCCGATAAGTACTAACTCCAAACTCAAGCTTGTACAACTTGGCTCACTTTTGGATTCTTTACTCTCGCTCCAAGATATTCGGTGGAAACAATGAGCGAAGCAACACTGGTATAAAGAAGGCGATCGAAACTCTAGTTTTTTCCATGCGTTTGCTACGACGAGAAAAGAAATTAACCCATCACATCTCTTAAGGACGAGAATGGCATTATTCAGACTGAGAAGCATTGTATCAAATCTATTATTGGCAATCACTACGCAGATATTTTCTCTACGTCTATGCCCTCTCAGGATAATATTGACAATCTGTTAAGTCGGGTTAGAACTAAGGTTGCGGATGAAATGGCTGTCGTCCTGTCACAACCCTTCACTGCCGACGAGATCAAGCGCGCCCTTAAGCAAATGCATCCTTTTAAGTCCCCCGACCCAGACGGTATGAGTCCCGTATTCTTCCAAATATTCTGGCACATTGTGGGTAATGATGTTTCACATTTTGCTTTAAATGTTTTGAATCATAATGTGTTATTACCTACTTATAATTACACTCACATAGTGCTTATTCCAAAAGTTCGGCGGCCCGACCACATTTCGCATTTCCGACCAATAAGTCTTTGTAATGTGATCTACAAGCTCGCCTCCAAAACCTTAGCCGTCCGTCTCCAAAACATTCTTCCTGCCCTTATTTCTGATTCACAATCCGCCTTTGTCCCTGGCCGACTTATTACGGACAATATTCTCGTAGCTTATGAAATTCATCACTCGATGAAACTTCGTAAGCACAGCAAAATTGGTCATATGTCCGTTAAGTTAGACATGAGCAAAGCCTTCGATCGGGTGGAATGGATTTTTTTTGCTTCGCGTTCTTTCCAAACTTGGCATTCCTCCTCACTTCGTTTCTCTCATCCATACATGTATCTCAACCCCATCATTTTCCTTTTTATTAAATGGAAGCCAGTTTGGTTCCCTTGTCCCCCATCAAGGCCTTCGACAAGGAGATCCCCTTTCTCCGTATTTGTTTATTTTATGCTCCGAAACTTTCTCTTTAATTTTGCAGGATCTCCTAGCGGCTGGCTCTCGCAATGGCATCACTATTGCTCGAAATGCCCCTAAGCTCTCTCATCTTTTCTTCGCGGATGATACGTTATTATTCGGGCATGCTACCATTCAAGAAGCTGAAATGCTCCAATTTGCTATTAAACTTTACGAAGATGCTTCTGGCCAAAGGATTAATTTCAAAAAATCTGGAATTTTATTCAGACCCAACACTGTACCTGAGGTTCGGTCTACTATTGCTCATCTACTTCACATACCGGAGGTATCAAGCCATGGCAAATACTTAGGACTACCTTTGGTGATCGGGGCTAATAAACAACAGATTTTTAATGGGATTTTAGATAGAATTTGGGGAAGAATAAATGGTTGGAAAGAAAAACAATTGTCACAAGCGGGTCGCATTGTCTTGATTCAATCCGTGCTTCAGTCAATTCCAACTTTTGCTATGTCGTGCTTCAAGCTTCCGGACGTTATCATTGATAAAATTCACTCGATGGCTTCACAATTCTTATGGAATAGTGACTCGGCGAAGAAAGCGATTCATTGGCGAAGTTGGAGTAAGTTGTGTCTGAATAAGGCGATGGGTGGACTTGGATTTTGACACCTTAAAGCTTTTAATTTAGCTTTACTCTGTAAACAAGCGTGGCGGATCCTTACGTGCCCCACTACGCTTATTTCCAGAATTTTTAAAGCTAAGTATTTTCCGACGCGTGATTTATTCTCGGCACAGTTGGGGCACCATCCTTCTTGGTCTTAGCGTAGCATTGTCAGTTCAATTAGTAGTCTCAAATTGGGATGCAGGAACTTCATTCGTTCCGGCTCTTCGACTAATATTTGGGGTGACCCATGGGTTCCGTACCACACAGATTTTCTCATCCATTGTGCTCGACCGATTTCTTCAAATCTCCAAGTTGTGGCTGATCTCATTGACCGTGAAACAGGTTGCTGGAAGTTGTCCCTAATCCGTTCCATCTTCTCTGATGCTGAAACTAAAGCCATTCTCGAGATGCCGCTAAGTGCTTGCATCTCTCACGATCTTTGGGGGTGGCATTTCTCGAAAAATGGTAAATTCTCTGTTCGATCGGCCTATCATGCTATTGTTTCTTCAGTCGACTCGCTCTTCATCCCTCAAATCCATTCGACCAGCAGTTTTGTGGAAAACTCATTTTGGAAAAAAATTTGGAAATTACGTATACCCCATAGAACTCAATTATTTATTTGGAGGTGTCTTACTGGATCATTACCTACGCAAGATCACCTCCAGTTACGGAACATGGAAACCAACGAACCGTGCGCGACCTGTGCTGCTTCTAACTCCACGACTTCACACACGTTTTTTGTCTGTGAATTCGCCGTGTCCGCTTGGAAGCACGTGGGTCTTTGGAACTTGATTAATATGCATGAACAACCTTCCTTCAGGCTTTGGTTCAGGAAAATAATGCTTCATTTGGAATGTGATATGTGTGAAATCTTTGCTGTGGTATGTGATCTTATTTGGCATGCACGTAACAAGAAGAAATATGATGGCATTGACCCTGATTCTCATTCTATTTGTCTAGCTGCCAATATCAAGCTTATTGATTTTAATGTCGCACACTCATGGCCGGAACGATCTTCGTTAGGGCTAGCGAGTAGTTGCCTCTCTAGACGCAACCCCACGGGCCCTAGGATTTTTTTCGATGGTGCAATCTCCACCTCCTCCTCCTGTGCGGGTACGGGAGTTGCGGTTTTTGATTCATCAGGGAAATTCATTCAAGGTCGCTCCAAAAAGTTTTCGGGTATCTCCAATGCAGAAGTGGCGGAAGTGCTAGCCCTTCGGGAAGCCCTTCTTACTTGTCGACAACTTAATCTATCCCTTGTGGAAATCTTCGGTGATGCCGCCGCTATCATACTTGCAATCAACGGTGAAGCCCATTTTCCTAGCAGTTGCTTGGCCATATTTGACGAAATTGTAGCCGCAAAAGCTCAAGTTCCTCTAGCGATTTTTTGGACTAGACGCCTAAACAATAGTGTTGCTTACTTTTTCGCATCCTTTGCTAAGAATATGTCGTTTGATTCATTTAATTGGGACCATGTCCCGCCTCCACTTTGGCAATCGTTGCTGGACGATTTCCAGCACCTTTAATCCATTAATGAATTTTCCTTTCAAAAAAAAGTATGTCACCTTATTTTTTTCTTCTTTCTCATTTTCTCCATTTTCCTCCACCTTTGACCTTCCAAAGATACCTTATAGGGGTTCCCTCAAAAAAAAAAAAAAAAAAAATACCTTATAGGGGTTGTTTTAAGAGTCTTGAGGAGACCTAGAGGAGACTTACAAAAGTTAGAAGCAACCTTACAAGCACAAAGAAGAAGTGGGTGAAACTCTTCTAAAACTCATAATTTTTGCATAAAAATAGCATGATATATGCGTTTATTTTTCTTATATATTTCTGGAAAAATTCCAGTTTTAATTCTGAAAAAAAAAATTCAAAACAAAAGATGTGTATATGAACTTATGTTAAAAGTGATTTTGCTTAGGAAAAATAGCTTTTGTATGCTATTATGCTTTCTTTTGACATGAATGTATGTGATTCATTTTATAATATATTTCTGGAAATTTTTCAGTCTTTTTATATTTCTGGAAAAATTTCGAAAATTATATGTGTGTTGGAATTATGATAAAAGTACTTTTTATATTAGAAAATAATTTTTATATGCATAAAAGTCTCTTATATTTATATATCTTCAAGATTACTGAGATATATGAAAAGATGTATTTTAATATGATATGTTAATATTAGCGCGCTTCACTTTTTCAACACTTAGCACTGCTTATCGCATAAATTAAAGACAAGAACAATAATCAAATAGGAGGAGCTTTAATATCAAACAATTCCATCTAATTGACTTTTTGGACCCTTGTATTTGTGAACAAAATCGAGTTTGGGCTACTTTTGCAAATACGGCAAAATATAGGGCCAAAATGATAAAACCAAAAACTATGCAATTCCACTGTAAAAATCCAAAAGTTTAGACCAAAATTACTGGAATAATATATTAAAATGAAAAATAATAATTGGGACCCTCCGGGTCAAGCAAATACGAATATACAAATTTTAGACACTTAAATGTAATTTCCAACCCTTAAGGGGCTAAACTGTAAATTTCGAAAATTTGGAAAGTTACTGTCCTAAACAATTTATGAAATTATTTTAATTAATACTATGGACCTTTAGTCCAAATTTCACGAAAACCAGGCTTGAAATGAGACCTTAACGGTAAAATTGCCTTTGGGGTTAAAATAGAATTTTTCAGAAAATCGGTACTAAATCTGGGAATTTTTTAAAACTATTTTTAATCTACATACTTACTGCCCCAAAGAAATTATTATATTTGAAATTTCGTTAAAACCTTTTTTGGTTTAAGAGATATCCATTTTTAAATGTATCGGGTTAAAATAATAAATTGAGAGAAATCTAGGACTAACCAGCAATTTTTGAAAATTTGACCCCAAGACCCAGAAAATACTGATTTCTTAGAATCTTTAGAAAAATTAGGGACTGACCTTGCCCTTTTCCGAGTCCGTAATCACAACTTATGGAATTTTTAATACCCCAGCATAAATTTTCCTCTTTAATTAAAATATTTTATTTTAAAATAAAATTCACCAATGTCATAGGAAATTATTTTATTTTCTAAAATTCAGTTTATTTATAAAACATTAAAATATTCTTTCAAAAAATACATTAAAATATTTTATTTAGTTAAAAATTCTATTTTTTTAAATTATTATCCGAATTTATTCGGGATTTTCATACCGACTAATTGTCCTGATAATAAGGTGACTACCTCGCCCGCATAATCCGAACCTTATTAAGAACTTCAGCATAACATACTGAATCCAAGAATAGAACTGGCTAGATTACCCCCAGATATCTAAACCGTGTCAATGATCGATCGATCAATATCGAGAACGCACTTGGTCCCTCTTGATGAATGATCGATCAGTTAGCGTCACACTTTCGTGTGCAACCAACTGATATGAATTGATGGAATTGTGGAGTGGATAAGTCACGTATGGGATGGGTAGCTTGACTACAGTCTCATGTCGGCCTCCATCGTCCAACTCCCAACCTCGAGTCGGATGGAAGAGTCTGGGGGGCGATTGGGTCGTCGGATTTTGTGTATAATCATGATTATGACGTTTTCTGAGCTTAGTTGGCTCCACTGTGGAGACGTCGTGCCAACTGGGATAACGGCTTCAGCCCTATCGACAGGAGGGATAATGTGTACTGTTTGGGGAGATGATATTTGATCAACACTTCTCTGCCGTATAAGGTGGTCTGGGTTACGTCACACTTTCGTGCGCAACCAACTGATCTGAATTGACGGATTGATTGGGTTGGCGTCACACTTTCGTGCGCAACCAACTGGTCTGAAATGACGGACTAACCGTTAAATAATACTAATAAAATTATTAAGTATATGAGAATGTCATTGCACGTTTCTTACATCAAAACTCATGAAATGATTTCACTCTATAAAATATATGCCCCACTTGCACACACTCACGACACCCACTGAGAATTTTTATCTCACTCCCGCCTATTTTTTCCAACTAGAGGATTAGACCCTGCCGGAAGAAGAAGGCAGCGAAGAATTTGATGCTGCCGACTAGCCCTACATCTTATTGGACCTTGAGTCAATTGAATCTTATTATTTTATTTTGATGAATGAACAATTGAAAAATTTGTAATAGACGAGGGTAGGACCCGTAGAAACATTTATGAACAATGATGTACTTTGTTATTTCCGCTGCGATATTTCAGACTTAGGCTACTCTGACATTACGTATTATTTGGGATTTTTCTATTATGTTTGAATTAATTTTGAATGAATAATTGGTTTATTTCACGGCCGACTTAAGTAAACCGGCCTAAGTTTGATCGGTTGTGTCATGGCTCCGGATTGGGGCGTGACAGATTATGGTATCAGAGTTCAGTTAGTAAGAAGGAACTTACACCGAGCTAACCTAGGATAGGACCCTTTGCCTATATTGGGTGTTACCACTAAGATAAGAATCTGGACGATAGGGAATTATATAACCCCTTAACTATTTATGGGATACTTAGTCAATTTCTTGACATAGTTATATCTTATAGCGCTTGATTTTTCTTCTTTAGTCATTATATGCCTATTTTGATATCATACTTGTGCTTGTTCAGGTATGGAGCCCGAGACTGTTCCATTGACGATGTATGAGGAGCTACACGCCGAGAGGGATTACCATGCCAACGCGGCCGGATATTGGGAGGGAAAATACTCCCACGCTTCCACCCGACTCCACCAATCGCGAGAGCATGCTTGGTCACTTGAAAGTGTGCTATACAAATGAAATGTCTCTACGGCGGGGCTTCACTGTGAGATCGCGGGGCACAAGATGACAATTAAAGACCGCGATAACGAAATTAAAAGGTTGCAGGAAGAGATAAACATGTTGCGCGAGGCGAATTACCAGACGAATGATAAACACATGCGCCCGACTCACGCTAATGCCCAACTACGCGAGAGGGCTGAATAAAGTGAGGGCCTCGTGGCTCAGCACCTCCACAATATCGAAAATTTTAACGCAGTGGCACACGAAATGAGAAAGCATTGTATGGTACGCTCGAAACGATGACCCAGATGCACGGCCAGATTGAGGCTCTACAACAGCAGGTAGAGACTCAGGAAGAACAGATACTGCTGATCCAGGCAAACTTTATACACCAGACCCAGCTGCTTAGAAACAGGGTTCTGGAGGCCATTAACATCGATCCGGTGGTGGCCCCGGAACCAGAAATTGAGCCAAAAATAGAACCGGAGGAGGATTGGGAGGAAGAAGTGGAAGAGGATCGGAAAATGGACTCGATGGATTTCCTACAAGATCCAGATGAAGAATAGGAGGATCCGAACCAAGTGATCGACATCGAGGGAGATAGCGATGATGATACATGCAGCACCGTCACAGACTAGATTAGCTCATTTTATTTCAAATTCTGTAATAGACCAAAATGTAATGGATAGCGTAACCATGGTTCAGTGACTGTTGTTTGTAATTCGACTTAAGCTTTCTTTTAGTAATGGAACTCGTATTTTCCTTTAATTGCGTTATGTGTTGTTATTCTTATGTCTCTCGTACTTGTTTATTTGAATTGACCTGTCGTGAATCTTGCATATTATATCTATGATTTTCAAATACATAAAGTGGATGAACTCTAATCCTTCTATATATAGATGGCCGGAAGAAGAGAAGGTCTAAGGCCACGAGGTCTTGACAGGGAAGACACTAACCCTTCCCCTAAAAGGACACCTTCACCTGAACTACAACCCCTGCCACCTCCTCTCCCAGCTGCGGGAGACAATTTGACCGCTCAGGCCTTGCAGTAGATCTTGTTGTTTATGCAGCAACAAGTTGGCCAAAACTGGAATGCACCCGAGCCTGCACGAGATGCTCACGATCGTGTACTGGAGCAATTTTTGCGCTTCGACCTGCCGGTCGTTAGGGGAGAACCGGATAACGCAAAGGTCGAGGATTGGCTGGAGCGAATAGAGAACATATTTGCTGCCCTTCAGTACTCATAGGAGCAACATATAACACTGGCTATTTACCGACTAGAATCCGCGGCCCGAGACTAGTGGAGGGCTGTGGAGAGAAAATTGGTTCAAGACAGAACCCGAAGGACATGGGAGAATTTCCTGCTGGAGTTCAATGAATAGTATATACCACAGGTGGTCCAAGAGGCCACAAGGGATGAGTTTCATCGGCCAGGGGGAGTAGCATATTTGATTTGTTGCGTAGTAGTATGAGTCTGAGTTTCACCGTTTGTCAAAATACGCCCTGGGATCCATAAGTATTGAGGCCGACAAATTATACAAGTTTACCCGGGGATTGCGGTTGGAACTACAGAAACAATTGCTGACTGTTGAGATGGACACCTACTCTTACACAATTGGCCAATATTATGGATAATAATGAAAATCTTGAGAGAAATGGGCCAATTACAAATGATTGTGGTTTCGGGGAAGCTTCCCAGTGGAGATGGGGTGAGCCGTACAGGCGGCTCAACAGGCGAGCACCCGAGGCTCGAAGAGGCCGAAATGGTCGGAGGACATACGGGTCGCCTATGAAGTTCCAAAAAGGCGGAACCGGAGGGGCTAACAAAGAAAATTTCGATGCGGTAGTGCTCAGCATTAGGTCCGAGAGTGCCCATTGTATACTTGCCTAGCTAACAAACCAGCGCCACCTAAGAAGCCAAGAAATAACAACCGAGCTAGGGCGCCTGCCCGTGTCTTTACTCTGGCCAGGCAAGAGGGCCCGAACGCGACCGACGTGGTGGAAAGTACGCTCTTGATAAATGATCACCGCGCTAAGGTCTTATTTGGCCATGTCTCATCGCACTCCTTTGTTGCACCGCATTTTGCATCTAAACTACATTCATGCATGGAACGCATGCCTATTTGTTTAGAGGTATCTGCTCCTTTGTGCGCGAGCCAGATAACTGATGTTATATATAATGCATGCGAGATTAAGATTTATGATATATGTTTTCCTGCTAACTTAGTATTACTACCTATATCTGAGTACGATGTAATTATGGGAATGAATTGGTTAACCGAACACTTTGCACAAATGGATTGTCATAGTAAAACTGTTAGGCTATGTAAGCCTGGGAAACCCATAGTGGAGCTATCAGGTAGTGCACAAATTCTATTAGCCCCGATCATTTCTGCCATCAAGACTAGGAAGGCGATCTCGAATGGGACGCAAGGGTACTTAGCGTTTATAATTAACAAACCTAAGGATGAGACCTAGATTCACCAAGTACCAATAGTATCGGAATACCCAGATGTATTTCTACAAGAACTCACTGCGTTGCCCCGGATAGAGAGATTGAATTTACCATCAAGACTTTACCAGGAGCACCGTCGGTTGCAAGGACACCATATAGAATGGCTCCAGTAGAGCTTCAGGAGCTGAAGGATCAACTACATAAACTAATGGACGTGGGATTTATCCAACCAAGCACATCTCCATGGGGAGCTCCAGTATTGTTCGTCAAGAAGAAGGATGGATCATTGAGACTGTGTATAGATTATCGTGGTCTTAATAGTGTGACCATCAAAAACAAGTATCCCCTTCTAAGGATCGATTAGCTATTCGATCAACTTCATGGAGCCATGGTGTACTCGAAATTCGATTTGCAACAAGGGTATTATCAGCTGAAGATTAAGAGCGAAGACATACCCAAGACAACTTTCCAGACTAGGTATGGCCACTACAAGTTTGTAGTCATGCTATTTGGATTAACCAACGCCCCAACTGCATTTATGGATTTAATGCACAGAGTTTTCTGCATTTATGGATTTAATGCACAGAGTTTTTTGACCATACCTTGACCAGTTTGTAGTAATCTCATTGATGATATACTCGTGTATTCCAAGACGAGAGAAGATCACGAGCGTCATTTGAAAATTGTACTTGAGACACTACGACAACACCAACTGTACGCCAAGTTCAACAAGTGCGAATTTTGGCTGGAGAAAGTTACATTCTTAGGACATATAGTATCTGGAGAATGGATCGCGGTAGATCCATCAAAGGTTTAGACTGTGGTTGAATGGAAACAACCAGAAACAATGACTGAAATTCGGAGCTTTTTGGGATTGGTCGGATACTATCGGAGATTTATAAAGGATTTTTCAAAAATTGCTGGACCACTTTCGCGATTGACTCAGAAACAGGTCAAATTTGAGTGGAGCGACTAGTGCATAGTCCAGTTTTCAGGAGTTAAAGAAGCGACTTACCACTGCTCCCGTTCTAGCTCTTCCAAGCGGAAGTGAAGGATTTGTCGTCTATAGTGACGCCTCGAAGGAAGGGCTAGGAGCCGTATTCATGCAGGAAGGAAGGGTAATTGCATACACCTCACGAAAACTCAAACCATATCAAACTACCCAACGCACGATCTAGAGCTTGCAACAATAGTGTTTGCATTGAAGAAGTGGTGACACTATCAGTACGAAGCAACGTTTACCGTTTTCCCGAATCACAAGAGTCTGAAGTATCTGTTCTCGCAAAAGGATCTTAACTTGAGACAGAGAATGTAGATGGAACTTATTGAAGATTATCACTTTGATAACCAGTATCACCCTTAGAAAGCGTATGTAGTAGCAGACGCTTTGAGTAGAAATGCCAGCATAGCGAGATTGATGATTAGGGAATGGAGATCCCTGGAATAATTAAGTGCATGGAATCCGACGAGAACGGACACTCAAATATTCTGTGCTAATATCTCGGTAAGACCTGATCTGCTAGACGAGATTAAGGCAGCACAAGAAGGAGATCCGAAATTCTGAGAACTTAAAGAAAAAGTTCAGAAAGAAGAACGTCCAGAATTAACTATAGTAGAAGACGGGATTTTGAGATTTAAGAACCGTGTATGTGTACCGAGTAATGAGGTATTAAGAAATAAGATTTTGGGAGAAGCGCATCGCTCAAGGTACACCATACACCCCAGTGGTAATAAGATGTATAAGGATTTAAAATGGCACTTCTAGTGGGTCAATATGAAAAATCAGGTAGCAGAATACATGGCTAGATGCCTGACCTGCCAGCGAGTCAAGGCCGAACATCAACGGCCGTCAGGGTTGCTACAGCCATTACAAATTCCCGAATGGAAATGGAAACTTATCATAATGGACTTCGTAACGGATTTGTCGAGGACTAGAGGAGGTTATGATACCATATGGCCATATAGGTTGTGGTTGACAGACTCACCAAATCAGCTCATTTCCTGCCAATGAAGAAAACAGATAGCCTACAAAAGCTGGCACAGATCTATATCCGAGAGATTGTAAGGCTACACGGAGTACCAGCCGACATCGTTTCTGATTGAGATCCGAGGTTTATCTCGAGATTTTGGAAGTGTTTGCACGATGAACTAGGGACAACGCTAAGCTTTAGTACGTCTGCTCACCCGCAAATCGATGGACGATCAGAACGTACAATTCAAACGCTCGAGGATATGTTAAGAGCATGTGCGCTAGATTTTTAGGAAAGCTGAGACATTTATTTGCCATTAGCAGAGTTCACCTATAATAAAAGCTATCAAGCGACAATAGGAATGACGCCTTATGAGACACTATAAGGGAGATGTTTGATACATGTTTTTATCTTAATTTTGATAATTTTATTTTATCACCAAAACAATGTTTTTAAAGGTTGTCCAAATACTCCTAAATGATTTAAAATGGTTTTAATATTTTCCGGAGTAATTCCTCAAGTTTATTTTTGATAATAATGGACAACACTTTTAATGATTTTATATCAATGGGTTTTTACTCCTATAACAAGATTTCTAAATGTTGTCTAAATACTCCCGATTGGTTTAAAATGTTTTTACTAAATTTTCGGAGTATTTCTTGAGTTTTATTTTTGACAAAAATTTGACAACATTTCTGTCTCGTGGTCGACCGGTCGCCCAGGGGTCGACCGGTACCTGCAAGTTGGCGATGAAACAGATTGATTTTTTTTCAACAAAATAGATGAGGGGGACCGGTTGAGACAGGGGTCGATCGGTCGAAGCCTATGTCGACCGGTCACCCTGTTGAATTTTTTCAAAGTGTTCTTATTTCTCTTATTTAAATGCGGCCATGTCCGTCATCGTGTATCTTGACAAAAAAAATATGACCGTTTGACAGCAGACACATTTCCTTAAATTGTGGGATTGATTTCTAACAGCAGAACACACTTGGATGATCTAGGTGATAGGTGAAGAAGATTGTGGTGATCTTCTTATTGAGGTGTTGAAGAATTTGGTATTCTTCAAGGTTGAAGATTGTGGTAATCTTCACAAGGTGCCGTCAAAGGAAGATTGTGGTGATCTTCAAAGGGAGATTGTGGTAATCTCCAAAGGTGTTGTTGTAGAAGAGTGTGGTGCTCTTCAAGGTGTTGTAAGTTGAATTTGTATTAATTTTGGTAATTAATAAATTTTTTTTTTCTTTTTGAAATCCATCCCTGGGATATCTTTGGGGTGGTAGAGGATTAGGCCCTAGGTGGGTTGAACCTCTTTAAATCGACGTGTGTTGTTTACATTCCGCACCTTTATTATTGTGTTTGAGCATTTGGTTATAAAAAGAGGGCGAAATCGAAAAGATGGAGATAATCTATTCACCCCCTCTAGATTATCGTAGCCGCTTGGACTTACAAGTGGTATCAAAGCCAAACTCTTTGGCAAGCTCGTTTCACATCGCGAGTGAAGAGAAACGATCGTCGGCTACTGAACGAAGCTCATCTTTCCTAAGCACCTCCACCACCAAGCCACCACTATTTGATTCCAAAAATTTTATTTTTGGAAAGAAAGAATGGAATGCTACTTACAAGGTTGCGGGTTCGACATTTGGAACACTGTCTTGAACGGAGAATCCATTCCGATGAAAGATACACCACACACCTCAAAAGGCTTCAAAAAGCTCAATGATGAAGAAAAGAAAATCATCTCCTTAAACGGTAAGGCTTTAAATATTTTGTATTGTTCATTTACTAATATAGAATATGAACATATTGTAGGAATAAAATCGGCACATGAAGTATGGCAAAAATTAGAAGCCATCTATGGAGTATTTGCAAATGAAAGAAGCCAAACAAAAACATCTACTTCTCAAAGGGATACAAGTTCATATCTAAGGAACAAGCCTCTTACAACTTCCAATTATGAAGAAGTTGAATATTGCTTTATGGGCATCAATGAAGAAAATGAGGTATGTCTTAAACCCTCTACTTCCTATGATATTGTCATTCAAAATGATTATAGTGATTTGCAAAATGATTATGATGAACTTCAAAATGAATTCCAAAGCTTACTTATTAAATACAAAAATTTGAAAAAGGAATTCAATGTTTTGAAAAATAATAAGGATAGTTTATTTACTTCCTATGAATCACTATCATGTGCTCACACCACCACACTTGACAAGGTTAGAAACCTTGAAAAAGAAAATAGTACTCTCGTTGAGGATATTAATTGCATGAAAAAGGATTTATCTAAATCCGACTTGAGTACCGATGATATTATTGATTGTTGTGATAATTCGAAACTAGAACTTGATCACAAGCTTAATGGTGTCAATCATATGAATAAGAATCAAGTCTCTAAGCATGTTGGTCATTATGTTCCTAGAATTATTACATGTTTTTATTGCGGTAAAAAGGGTCATACGGCTAATTTTTGTCGAGCTAGAAATAGCTCTAATTATCGTTGGAGACCTAAAAGTCTCAAGACTAATCCTAAAGGACCCAAACACATAAGGGTACCACAAAATAATGTTTTATTAGGTACCCGGAGAAATAATGATCAAAGAAAATTCATACCGCCAAGAAGACATCAAATGACCGTTTCATTTGATCAAAGAAGGAGAAACTATTTTCAACAAAGCCAATTTCCAAGAAGAAGATATAATCAAAAATGGGAAGAACACAATCCTTGGAAATGGCAAAGACATCATCAACAAGATGATTTTCAAAGAAGAAGAGACTATCAACAAATGGAAGGTAACAAACCTTGGAAATGGAGTGATCAAAGAAGTCATCATCAACAAAGTGACTTCTCAATGGGAAGATATCATCAACAATGGGAAAGACACAACCCATGGAAACGGCATAATTGGTAAACCGTATCTCCCCATTCATATATGCATTTTATTTTAATTCTATGCATGTTTTTAAATTGTGTCTTAATTGCAAAAATGAGTCTTCAAGCATTTATTTTTAATGTAGGTCCTTTATATATTTGTGAGTTTCAAAATTTTTAAAAGAAGACCTTGCATGATTTTCTAAAACTTTTGAGCATTTAATTAGATTTATGTGGCTTATTATCTCTTATATAATCTTATAGCATAAGCTCTTTTTTGATATCTCCTATTACTTGCCTACACTTGTATTTTTTGTGCAAATTTTGTCTAAGAATTGTGTAGGATATGTATCTCATATTCATTGGCTATTACGTCATCAAGTTCCTTAAACTATCGAGGTACGTTCACTCGTATTTTTTTCAGAACTCGATATTATGCTTATGCACATATCTTTCAAGATATTTCATTTTAACCCCTTTAGTGCCCCTAAATGATTTTGCAAATATTCTCTTAAAAAGGCACTACTTGTTATGCCTCGTTTCTTCTCGATTATATGTTTTCCCAAAACCCATATTTGTTGGATATAACCCAATAATATTCTTTTTGCAATGTTTTAAAACTTTTGGGGTGAAAATCGAATTTTGGAAAACTCTGGGAATAGAAAAATTGCACTGGGACGGTCAAAGCAAGGGCGGCCGTGCATCTGCATCGCACGCGTCGACCGTCGCCGCCCCTACCTCGACCGGTCGCCCAGGCCATTTTTACAACTTATAATCATTCTGTCTTCTTCGCAAAACAGAAGCAAGAAATCCCTCAAACCCTTAGCAGCGATTTTTTCATTCCCCTTTCTCTAGAATCTTCAATTCTTCATCATTTTTTACGATTCTTGTTGCTAATCTTCTTATTTTTACAAGAATCTTTCATATATGGCACCTCCAAGAAATTCTACCGAACAAAATCCTCAAAAGAGGAGAAGGAGGCAAAGGGGAGAATCTTCTTCCAATCCCCAACAAGATGATATTCTACAAGGAGACTACCAAAATCGGCTTACGGAAGAGGAGATTGTCGAATTAAGAGCCAAGGTTTCAAAATCGAGCATTCATTGGGACTCTAGTAAGTTATCACTCCTCTACGAGCCTCCCTCTAGAGCTAATAGATTTCGATTTTTAAACAAACTTGCGGAGGAACATTATGAGAATATTGGATTGAATGATAAGAAAATTGCATGCACTCGTATGGTTCATTTTCAAGCATTTCATGATGAATTTCCTGATATTAGAGCTTATTTTGAAATTCAAGGATGGGTTTCACTTTGGGATAATCCGTGTTTGCATTATGATGACGAGCTTATAAGACTTTTTTATGCAAATATGTGGATTGTTGATGCCTCGGTAGATAATCCGTTGGAACTTCACACTTTTGTTAATGGTAGACATTTTTTATGGACATTGGCTGATATTTGTAATCACTTTAACGTGCCAAATGATGGAGTGGTCAATGTGGATTGCGCTCATTGGGATGATAACATTTTAGGTGTTTCATTAGATGATGTGAAAACCTTTTTAGGAGTATATCCCGAAGTGACATACTCGGCAATGCCGCCAAACTATCGGATTATATCTATCATTTGCTCCTATTGTGTTTGTGGAAAGGAAGTAAAACTTCCAAGTAATCTCGAACTCTTTCTCACCTATAAGATTGTTCAAGGAGAAAGAGTAAATTATGGGGCAATTTTTGTGTATTGTTTGTTGGAATCTAGAAAGCTTACCAAGAAAAAATATACCTTGGGTAATTTAATTTGTCGTCTCCTATATTTATCGGGATACCCGGAAAATGAAATGAATACTGAAATTCGTCACAATGATTTTGATAATGACAACATTCTACAAAGGGTAAGAATGCGACGACATTTACCACGGGTTCCTACTAAAGCCGCTAGGGGACGTGCCCGACATCAACAACAACCTCGGGATGATTTCTTTAATGACAATGAGGTTGAAAATATTGGAAGAGGTGAGTTTGACGAACAAAGAAATGAAGAGGAAAATGAAGAGGAATATGTGGGAAATGAACAAGAAATTAGGGAGGAAGAAAATGAGGAAGGAGATGAAGACGAGTTGGATGTTGAAGATCTAAATCTCAAAGAGAGAATGGCCAAAGTGGAAAGAGAAACATTTAGAGATGTGGCCTCTCTTAGAAAAGAGCTCCGGGTTGTGAAAAAGGAAAATTCTAGTTTGAAAAAGTCAATCGGCAAATTGAAGAAATTTATCAAAGATCTCATTCCCGGATCTTGTTTCTCCTCGGATGAGGAATGATGTCCCCACCCCCTTTTCTTTCTAGCATTTTCATTATTGATGCTTTGTATTTTCATGAACCTTTGTAAAACTCATTTGTACTAATGATATTTGCTTGTTTTTCTTAAAAGGGTTAAAATTGCAAGTTGATAATGACTTGTGGATGATCATGATTTTGATGGAGTATTTGATGGTAAAAATACTCTAATTTAAGCATTGTTTGATAATTGGTATGAAGTACTTGATGGTAAAAGTGCCTCTTTTGATACTTTGATCATTATGCTTAGTTAGATATGTTGGGACTTTTGACATTTGATACATGTATTGTGTAAGGCATGACTTATTACTTGATAGATGTTCTAATTTTTGGCATTTGTAATGCCTTGATCATTCTTAGCCTATCTCAATTGGGTTGAACCCTTGAGAATCTACTTTGAGCTTCTTATTTGATGGACAAATGTTGCATATGGTGCATATGATCTTTTTGAGCTTTGGAATGAGGTTGATTGATGATATGAAAATTTTTGGCTTGAAACCTTTACAAGGACTATATGCAACCTCTTTTATTTTTCATGCACACAAGGTGTTCGATGAAATGTCGCTATGAAAACTTTCAACTTCTACATGATTCTCTTGCTTCAAAATGTCTTAAAATCTTTTTGAAATCATGTTTTTAGCTAACTAATGAGCTTATGGATCTCTTATGTTACAATTCTCCCATTTTCCTTAGACTTTATATATAAATTGCTCGATGGTTGTTAAACCGTCCCTTTGGCGCACTTTGATATAATTGTATGGTGTTCTCACCATCCTAACATTCTTTTTGATGATTCCAAAGGGGGAGAAATAGGATATTGGCTCATTAGCTCAAAGAAGCTAATAAAAGCTTGTCACAAAAAGCTATAAGCTATGGCTCATAAAAGCCATAAGTTGTGATTTATTTTTAGTCCAATTATTGCTTGATAGACTTATATAACTGTTCAATGATGTTTTGTGACAGAGGGAGCTTATAAGCTCTTGAACAAATTGTAAAAGCTAAAGCTTTTAGCTTATGGAAAATTGCTTTTACATTATTTTTGATATGCATGTTGATAGGGGGAGCTTATGCTTATTATTGAATATATTTACTCCCTACTTGGTTGCTTTAATATTTTTGAAAATTTTGGTTGCTTCCAAACGGTCAAATGTTTTTACCGGAAAATCATTTCTAAAATTGCTCTCTTAGTTTGTGTTAAAATTGTTTTGGTTTGTAATCATCAAAAAGGGGGAGATTGTTTGATACATGTTTTTATCTTAATTTTGATGATTTTATTTTATCACCAAAACAATGTTTTTAAAGGTTGTCCAAATACTCCTAAATGATTTAAAATGGTTTTAATATTTTCCGGAGTATTTCCTCAAGTTTATTTTTGATAATAATGCACAACACTTTTAATGATTTTATATCAATGAGTTTTTACTCCTATAACAAGATTTCTAAATGTTGTCTAAATACTCCCGATTGGTTTAAAATGTTTTTACTAAATTTTCGGAGTATTTCTTGAGTTTTATTTTTGACAAAAATTGGACAATATTTCTGTCTCGTGGTCGACCTCGGCCGCCAGTCGGTCGACCGTGCACTGCAAGTTGGCGATGAAACAGATTGATTTTTTTCCAACAAAATAGATGAGGGGGACCGGTTGAGACAGGGGTCGACCGGTCGAAGCCTATGTCGACCGGTCGCCCTGTTGAATTTTTTCAAAGTGTTCTTATTTCTCTTATTTAAATGCGGCCACCGGCGCCTCGCCTATTGACAAAAAATATGACCGTTTGACAATGAGACACATTTCCTTAAATTGTGGGATTGATTTCTAACAGCTATATTCTTGATTTTAATTGTATTTTTCTGTAGATTTTCAATCCCCAAGAAGAACCTATGCTTGATCAATCATCTCCTATAAATAGAGGAAGTTTTGGAGCAACCAATACAACAATTGAGATACAACACAACAAGATACACTTCAAGCAAATACTTGGTCTTTCATTGTTATTATTCTTGTTGTAAATTTGCCTAGCTTATCACTTTCACATCCTTGAGGTCTAGGCTATTCTTGATTACACCTTGCACTCAAATTGTATTATTCATTATTGAGTTGTAATCTTGATTTTTGGTTATCATTCAAACACAAGATATCCTTGTGAGTGTTCTTGTGGTAAGAACACACTTGGATGATCTAGGTGATAGGTGAAGAAGATTGTGGTGATCTTCTTATTGAGGTGTTGAAGAATTTGGTATTCTTCAAGGTTGAAGATTGTGGTAATCTTCACAAGGTGCCGTCAAAGGAAGATTGTGGTGATCTTCAAAGGGAGATTGTGGTAATCTCAAAAGGTGTTGTTGTAGAATAGTGTGGTGCTCTTCAAGGTGTTGTAAGTTGAATTTGTATTAATTTTGGTAATTAAATAATTTTTTTTTTCTTTTTGAAATCCATCCCGGATATACTGGGGTGGTAGAGGATTAGGCCCTAGGTGGGTTGAACCTCTTTAAATCGACGTGTGTTGTTTACATTCCGCACCTTTATTATTGTGTTTGAGCATTTGGTTATAAAAAGAGGGCGAAATCGAAAAGATGGAGATAATCTATTCACCCCCTCTAGATTATCGTAGCCGCTTGGACTTACAGGAGAAAGTGCAGATCCCCGCTACAATGAGAAATCGATGACTAGTACCCCAAAAAGAGAGAAGCAACCCTAGCAACCATTTCCCGGAGTAGATCTGATACAAGAAACTGTAGACAAGGTCAGATTAATAAATGAGAGGATCCGAACAACTCAGAGTTGGCAGAAGAGCTTTGCGGATAAAAGGAGAAGGGTTTTGGAGTTTGAGGTAGGAGATGAAGTGTTTATAGACTTTCACCACGAAAGGGACTGATTCACTCAAAGAAAGGAGGAAAGTTAAGTCTGAGGTATATTGGTCCATACAAGATACTCAAAAGAATCGGGAATTTGGCCTATCAGTTGGAACTACCACCTCCTATCGCCGGAATACATAACATGTTTCATGTCTCCAGATTGAGAAAATATCAACCCGACCTAGAACACGTTATCACACGAGAAATCCCTCTAGTATGGAGAACCTGTCATACACCTATGAAACCCGTACGAATCATTGATAGACAAGTACGACAGTTAAGGAAGAGAGAGATTTCAATGGTTAAAGTTGTATGGCATACCCACGTCTGGGACGAGAATGCCACATGGCAAATGGAGGAGGATATCAAACAGGATCTGAAATTATTCTAAGAGGAATTTGGGGACCAAATTCTTTTAAAGAGGGGAGGATGTGAGACCCCGAAATTTTGATTAATCAAAATGTAATGGTCCGAATATTGTATCGTGTGACTAAGTATCACAATTTGATATTAATAAAATATAGTTTAATTTATTTTATTCTTAGTATCTATATTAATGTTATTTTACTTCCCTAACTTACTAATTGCTAATTCTAACTACCCCTAAGTGATATATTATTAACTTAGCTTATGTTATATGATTTAATTAACAACTATAAGATTGTGACTTATCACTAGAATTGATAAAAGGTGATTGACTTTATATAAAGGAATTGGACTATAAGGCTAGTGATAAGAGGTTGAGATATGATAATAGGATGTTAATATCACCAAATACCAAAAAACAAAAATATGGATGGATGGATTAGTGAAGTAGTCGGCCACTTAGGGGAGGGGAGTGACACATTTTGTCTTCTTCCTTTTGTCCTTTTCCTAGCATGCTAAGCCCTCCCAAACCCAAGACAAGTCACCTCAAGCCCAAGAAGACCCTTCCACTTCTTCTCTAGCATGCTTTCCTTAGCCAACTTCCAAGAAACCAAAATCATGAGTGCCTACACTAGGGAGGGCGGCCACTTAAGGATTGAAGAGGGGGAAACTTGTGTTTTACACCATTTCATCCAACCCTTACACAATCTCACCAAAAAACACACCACTCTATCCCTCTCAAAAACAAAAGGACCGAATCCTAGCAAGGAAGAAGTAAGGAGGCCGAAAATTCTAAGGAAAGGAGCTTCAAGTGAAGTTTGGAAGACTAGTTACTAAGACAAGGTAAGACTCCCTTAGTATGTCACCTTATTTTTTTCCTTCTTTCTCATATTCTCCATTTTCCTCCACCTTTGACCTTCCAAAGATACCTTATAGAGGTTGTTTTAAGAGTCTTGAGGGGACATAGAGGAGACTTACAAAAGTTAGAAGCAACCTTACAAGCACAAAGAAGAGGTGGGTGAAACTCTTCTAAAACTCATAATTTTTGCATAAAAATAGCATGATATGTGTTTATTTTTCTTATATATTTCTGGAAAATTTTCAGTTTTAATTCTGAAAAAAAAATAAAAAAAAGATGTGCATATGAACTTATGTTAAAAAGTGATTTTACTTAGGAAAAATAGCTTTTGTATGCTATTATGCTTTCTTTTGGCATGAATGTATGTGATTTATTTTATAATATATTTCTGGAAAATTTTCATTCTCTTTATATTTCTGAAAAATTTCGAAAATTATATGTGTGTGTTGGAATTATGATAAAAGTGCTTTTTATGTTAGAAAATAGCTTTTATATGCATAAATATCTCTTATATTTATATATATTCAAGATGACTGAGATATATGAAAAGATGTATTTTAATATGATATTTTAATATTCTGGACCCATGTATTTGTGAATAAAATCGAGTTTAGGCTACTTTTGCAAATACGACAAAATATAGGGCCAAAAATAATAAAACCAAAGACTGTGAAATTCCACTGCAAAAATCCAAAAATTTGGACCACAATTACTGGAATAATATATTAAAAATAAAAAATAATAATTGGGACCCTCCAGGTCAAGCAAATGCGAATATACGAAGTTTAGACACTAAAATGTAATGTTCCAACCCTTAAGGGGCTAAACTGTATATTTCAAAAATTTGGACAATTACTGTTCCAAAAATTTTATGAAATTTTTTAATTAATATGCTGGACCTTTAGTCCAAATTTCACGAAAACGGGCTTGAAACGAACCCTTAACGGTAAAATTACCTTTGGGGTTAAAATGAAACTTTTTAGAAAATTGGTACTAAATTTGGGAATTTTTCAAAATTATTTTTAATCTACATACTTATTACCTCAAAGAAATTATTAGACTAGGAATCTCGTTAAAATATTTTTCGGTTTAAGAGATATCCATTTTTAAAAGTATCGGGTCAAAATAATAAATTGGGAGAAATATGGGACTGACCTGCAATTTTCAAAATTTTGACCCTGGGACCCAGAAAATATGATTTCTTAGAATTTTTAGAAAAATTAGGGACTGACATTGCCCTTTTCTGAGTCCGGAATCACAACTTATGGAATTTCTAAAACCCGACATAAATTTTCCTCTTTAATTAAAATATTTTATTTTAAAATAAAATTCAACAAGGTCATAGGAAATTATTTTATTTTCTAAAATTCAGTTAATTTATAAAATATAAAAATATTTTATTTAATTAAAAATTCCATTTTTGTTTTTAAATTATTATCCGAATTTATTCGGGATTTTCATACCGACTAATTGTCCTGATAATAAGGCGACTACCTCACCCGCATAATCCGAACCTTATTAAGAACTTCAACATAATAAACTGAATCAAAGAATAGAACCGACTAGATTATCCCTCTAATATCTAAGCCGTGCCAATGACTGACTACTGAATATCGGACTCGGCGAGTCTATGAACGCACCAGTCCTACTGACTGACTGGGTTGGCATCACACTTTCGTGCACAATCAACTGATATGAATTGACGGACTTGTGGAATGGATAAGTCGCATATGGGATGGGTAGCTTGGCTACAGTCTCATGCAGGCGTCCATTGTCCAACTCCCAACCTGGAGCCGGATAGGAAAGTCTGGCGGGCGATTGGGTCGTAGTATTCTGTGTACAATCATGATTATGAAATTCTCCGAGCTTCGCTGGCTCCACTGTGGAGACGTCGTGCCAACTGGGATAGCGGCTTTAGCCCTATCGACAGGAGGGATAAGGTGTACTATTTGGGGAGATGATGTTTGATCAACACTTCTCTGCCGTATAAGGTGGTCTGGGTTGGCGTCACACTTTCGTGCGCAACCAACTGATATGAATTGACGGACTGACTAGGTTGGCATCACACTTTCGTGCGCAACCAACTGATCTGAATTGACGGACTGACTGGGTTGACGTCACACTTTTGTGCGCAACCAACTGATCTGAATTGACGGACTGACTGTTAAATAATACTAATAAAATTATTAAGTATATGAGAATGTCATTGCTCGTTTCTTACATCAAAACTTATGAAACGATTTCACTGCATAAAATATAAGCCCCCACTTGCACACCCACTCACCACACCCACTGAGAATTTTTGTCTCACTCCCGCCTATTTTCCCCAACCAGAGGATGAGACCCTGCCGGAAGAAGAAGGCGGCGAAGACTTTGATGCTACCGACTAGCTCTACATCTTACTGGACCTTGAGTCGAGTGAATCTTATTATGTTATTTTGATGAATGAACAATTGAGAAATTTGTAATAGACGAGCGTAGGACACGTAGAAATATTTATGAATAATGATGTATTTTGTTATTTCCGCTGCGACATTTCAGACTTAGGCTACTTTAACATTATGTATTATTTGGGATTTTTCTGTTATGTTTGAATTACTTTTGAATGAATGATTGGTTTATTTCGCTGGCGGCTTAAGTAAACCAGCCTAAGTTTGATCGACTGTGTCATGGCTCCGGGTTGGGGCGTGACAGTTGTTGCATTTACATCACCAATTAAAATTAGAATTCCTAGAAACTAATATTCAATTAAAAACTGACATAAGAGAAACAAATTTAAACATATCCAATTGAACCAAATTAAATAGCAACAAATTAAAAAATATCCAATTGAAATTACAATGTAATTACTGTTGGAAATTGGTCTTAAAAAATAATGTTTGATAACTTAACTTTGACCAATTTTTTAGTGACTAATTATTTAATTCTAGAGGAATTAAATACTAGAATAATAATCTATGTTTCGAGTAGATGTGTGTAGTATATTTATATTCTTAAACCCAATTTGGAGTGAGTGCAAAATAAAATACACAAGTTAGTCACTTGGAGGGAAGGTGAAAAGTCGCCCATCCCACATAGAAAAATAATATTGATTAAATTCAATATATCAATATGTGGATGTGCAAGGGTGTGCAAGATTAAAGAACTATACACATGTGAGGTGTGGTGGCAAGGCCACGTGCGCGCGCGCGCCCGCTGGACCGTGGGCCGAGCCCGTGTCCCGACTGGTTTTGTACAAAAAATATTTGGTTTTTATTTTTGAAAAATAAAAATAAAGATAAAGTTAACTTAAAAGCTGAAATGGTTCTTCCCACTACTTGGATGTTACAACATAGTGGTCATTGAAGAGTGTCAACTACTTGAATGTTTTCAGCCCACTATCCCATGAAGCTACCGCATTGCAGTTATGAGGCCCCTCACCTGATTGGAAGTCTTATAAATAGGACTGCATTGTAGTTGTTCAAGACATAAACAATTTTCTTTTTTTTTTTAATATTATGTCATTGCATAGTATACTTAGTTTTTCACATTCAGTTTGTTGGAGCCTTGAAATTTGCAGTGCTGCTATTTCAAGGACGTTCGTTGTTGTATCTTTAGGGATAACACGTCTGTTTTATCAGCACTATATGAGACGTGTTTATCGTGCGGATAGAGTCCAACTCGCCTCAGCATTTCTGCAAATTTTCTTTCTATGTTATTTCGTTGTAATAGATAGTCTATTCTTGTACTCCATTTTTACATAATACACATAAAATTTAACAATTGCAACAGAAACCAATTGAAATTACAACGCCAAAAATCCTAATAAGAATATGCCCAATTACAACTTATGACCAATGAAATATCCAAAATAGTAGGTGTTAAAATACAGTATATATTGGAATTCCTTATTTAGTTTTAGTCCTTTTGTGGTTAAGATTTCTAATCTTTTTAGGGTTAGATTTTCTAGAAGTCTCTCTTTCTTTATTTTATAATTTACTTTTGGTTTTGCATCATAAGAATACAAAGTATTTATTTTCTCTCTCAATATTTTTGGATTCTTTGATTTCTACAGTAGCATAAGCAATGCGGACACGCTCCTAGGAAACACAACTTAAGACATAAAAAAAACACAATTTTGCAGAGATTGGAAAAAATAGTATGATATATAGATTATCCCAAAAAAAAAATAGAACAAAAAAAGAATAATAAAAAATTGCAGAACTCTTATGAGAAAATAAAAATTGCAGAATGTATCGTGTTACCACCCGTCCTTACTTCTTACTTGAGTTGTCAAAATCAGTTCGACACGATGAAAAAGTTGGAATGTAGTGCAATTTCATAGGTCCAAAAAGTTGGACGGGGCTGGTCAACCCTGCTTCAAAATATATGTTGTACTAGGCTCCAAAAAAAAGCGGTTGGATAAAATTTCAAATTTCGGACTAAATTAATTTTTATCTTTGGCTCAACAGATAAGCACTAGTCTGAATCAACTAGCTCTATTCGCAACTCTACTCCTTGCATCCATTTTGCTGCTACACACAACCATGCTCCATGCATAGTCCCCCTATATGATATTTTCCGTCACTTTTTAATGTATCTATATATATAATAACAAACTTATTTCCAAATTTTATTTTCCCCTTTTTGCACTTGCTAAAAACGAAATTAGATTTTTTTAATGGAAAATAAAAATAAAATAGACATATATATCAAATATTTTTGTAATATATCATTAATTTTGTTTATCGTAATTATGGTATGCATTGACATTTTAATTTAGTTATATCTAATTAGTATTAAATACTATACATCTGAATTTGGAAAGATTTAAAAATAAAAAGAAAAAAATAGTTTGTTGACCGATATTATTGTAATTTATCATTAAATTTGTCCATTTTAATTTTGGTATGCATTAAAAATCTAATTTATAGATGATTTATTAGAATTAAATATTGTATTAAATAAATTCCAAAAGATTTAAAGAAAATTATGAAAACGAATATGCATTATTGGCTCAATATATCTTCGTAATTGTACTATACAATTTATCTCTTTTGTTTTCAAACTATCAATTTGATAAGATTCTATTCAATAATAAATGATGAAAAAAAGAATATAATGTTATTTCAAATTGGAAAAAAATATGTACGGAGTGTGTTGATATATAAAATATATTAATGAGTTATTATACTTGAAAATTATATATTTTGACTATATTGTAATATATATATATATATATATATATATATATATATATTATGAGTCAGTATATCTTAACATGTCCAATGTTTATGCTATATTCAAATCTATATATACGAAAATAGTTTCATGCTCACCGTCAATACAACTTATCCATTATTGATGATGCAATATTTTGTGAAACTAATCACCATCATTACAGACTACATACGGGTTGGTATGAATACAAGTATATAATTATTAGAGGTGTCAAAATGGGCTCGGAACGAGAGTCCGCACTGTAATTTTGGAGGCTCGAAAAGATTGCACCTATGTGTCCCAAAATTTTGGTTGACCGGTCATTTCATATTTTTCATGGGTTGAATCTCAAAAATAGCTGCCCAATTGGATTTCGTCATGGCCCGACCCAAAATTTTTTCTTGGCTCGATGGACCAGTACCTATCTGACAATTCTACTGGTTATCATTATAATAATCCGTGCATCGCACGGGGGCCTCATCTAGTTGTTAATAGAGGTGCCATTTTTCATTAGACATTAAAACGTTAAGGACCAATGTTAAAAGAGATAGAGACCAAAAACAAATTACCCCTGAAAAATTAAAAGATTCGATATTTCATTTCTGGGATGGGATCTCGTGTGGCAGCTTCTTACCGTGTGGCAGTGTGGATTGATCCAATCTATCCACAACTTTTATTCAATGGTCCAGATTGCTATTAAAAATGACTGATTTATCAATTAATTAATAGTTAGAAAGGACATAATAGTAACTAGCAAAATGCCATAAATCACGTCCCTACAATCAAGGTATTGATTAATATCACGTTTCCATAACTAAAATTTGTGCACCATTTTAATAGATAAATCAGACACCATTTAATAAATCGATTGTACACCATTTTTATATCTAACAAAGATCATCATTGTATAACTAATTGTACATCATCTAAAGGAACTATAAAGATAAAATGGTGTAACCATCTTCCCATTTAATAACTTAATCGCACACTATTTTATATATAACAGTGCATCATTGTATAACTAATTGCACATCATCTAAAAATGCTATAAAGACAAAATGGTATAACCACCATCCCATAATGATGCCCTACAATCATGGATGTGATAAAGATCACGTTTCCATAACTGAATTATGCACCATTTTAATAGCTGAACTGTGCACCATTTAATAACTGACCGTGCACCATTTTATATATAACAATGCATCATTGTATAACTAATTGTATATCATCTAAAGGAACTATAAAGACAATGGTGTAACCATCTTCCCATTTAATAACTTAACTGTGCACCATTTTATATCTAACATTGCATCATTGTATAACTAATTGTACATCATCTAAAAATCCTATAAAGACAAAATGGTGTAACTACCTTCCCATAATTAACCACCTTCCCAAACCACCTTCCCATAATGACGCCCTCCAATCATGGATGTGATAAAGATAACGTTTTTATAACTAGATTATGCACCAATTTAATAGATGAACTATGCACCATTTAATCACTGACTGTGCACCACTTTATATCTAACAGTACATCATTGTATAACTAATTGTATATCATTGTGAGTAAACCACAATTGAATGAAAAGCGAGAACAATCGTAAAATCAAATCCCCATAAAAATCGCTGGGAGTGAATGGTGTATAAGTAGTTATACGATGATGCACTGTTAGATATAAAATGGTGTACAATCAGTTATTAAATGGTGTACAATTCATCTATTAAAATGGTGCATAATTCAGTTATGGAAACATGATATTAATCAATCCCTTGATTGTAGGGGCGTGATTTATGACATTTTTCTGGTTACTATTATGCCATTTCCACCTATTAATTAATTGATAAATAAGTTATTTTTAATAGCAATCTGGACCATTGAATAAAAGGTGTGGAGGATTGGATTAATCCACACTGCCACACAGTAAGCCCATACCACATTTGATCCTAACCCTTTCATTTCTTAATAAATACCTGCAAATAGTAAAATATTATTTATTTTCAACAAAGATATTAAATAAATGTTCATTTTATTAAAATATCGAAAATTAGTTAAACATGATTAATTACATATGGCCCTAAAATCTTAAATAAAATATACAATCCAATCGAAACAAAGAAAAACTAAATCACGCTGAGCTGAAGATTCATTAATTATTGAATCTTTGGCTTTTGTCTTATTTGGTCGAAGGAATCATCTCTTCAAATTAAGAGATTGAAGGATTTTCCAATGATTTAGTGTGATTATATATAAGGACTAAGGAGATTATCCATTGAAGAGATTTAATGAATTGAATCTAAAATTTGAGTGATGATTGAGATTCACCTGATAATCTTACATTGTTATCAATCTAGCTCTCTAATAATAATCAATGGAAAAAAAAAAGAGAGTATGAAAAAGAAAATAATTCTGTGTATTCATAATAACCTGACCCAAAGAAGTTCCATCGGCGCATTTATTACTGTATAAAAAATAATAATCCATCTCTCTCCGTAACCCAAAAGTCAAGTCCATTTTTGCTTCTTCCCCTGAATATATAAAACTATTTTGTATCCAAGGTTTTGTATAATATTTAATTCATATTCGAAGAACAGAGTAAAAAATCAAAGCAAAGGAGAATGTCAGGAGGCATAGCACGAGGACGCCTTGCGGAGGAGCGCAAAACATGGCGCAAGAATCACCCTCATGTCAGTTATTCTCATTTTTTTTTTTGTATATTCCTCTCTTGCTATGTGTACTGTGTGAGAAAAAACTAAGTAATTTCATTGATGGTGGTTTAAATTTAATTTTTCGTTCTGTGTGGAATTGTTTGGTTTAGGGTTTTGTGGCTAAACCTGAAACGGGTGCTGATGGGTCGGTTAATCTGATGGTGTGGCATTGCATCATCCCTGGTAAACCCAATGTGAGTCTCTTTTTTCACACACTTCATTATCACTTTTTCCCTCATTTTTGTTTATTTTAAATAATTAAATTTGGTGGTGTTTGAGATTTTCTTGTTAAAAGAATAGGAATAATTGGTTAATGGGACTTGTAACTGGTTCTTTTGGATGCTTTCTTGTTGGGAGTTAGCATAGGAGTATATGACTCTGGGAAGTTTTTCTGTGAATTCAATTTTGGTACTTATTTTCTTTCAAAAATCTATGATTTACTTTTGTTCTTTCTTGCGTGCCCCTTGTTTTTTTCGTGCTTCGTTGCACTTTAAATCAGAGAAGCCAGCTTAAGTAATGTAGATTTGGGGTGTTTGTCCTGAGCTATTGTTGGTTGAACCCTAGTTCTTTATGGAGGGAATGTTGTCGTCCCATGTTAGAATTTGAATGTTTTACTTCCACATTCAATATTTGAATTGAACATATCAATTCTTTACATATGAGGGGTTCGACAAGTGCCTATCAAATTGACACGTGTTAATCACGCGGATATTGTTCATTGAGCTTGTTATCATTTAGTGTTGGAGTTGAGGATCCTAAATTTAATGTTTTCCCCCCTCCATTAATTTTTCCAAGGAACTCTAATAATTTCTTAAACAAAGATATAGAATTTTTGTCATGGAGAGAAATTGAAGAATTATAATACTAAAGGGAACTGTTGGTAATTTGTGTACCTACATGCCTTTGTCTGGACATATGTACTCGTGTATGCGTCTCTGTTTGAGGAACTTTTAACTTGTCTCCATGAGAGATAGGAAAAGAAATGGTTGCCCTGAAATATTTGCTGTCCAAGTTTACCAAGACCTTTTTGTCTAAAGGACCCCAATGGAGGTGACGCATGCAAATAAATGTCGTTTCCTGTTTAATCTCACAGATTTTACCATATTCATGCTGCAGTGCTGGCATTTTCGAGCTTTGTGATGATTTTTTTCCATATTTCTCCAATTTTTAATGTTTGCGACATTGTTACCTTCTTCAACCTTTTCTGCAAATCTCGTGTTCTGTCTTCTTTCTGCTATATCGCGTTGGCTTTTGCAAATCTTCATCGGTTGTAAGAGTCTCGATACATTGCATGTAACTGGAGTATCGTTGAATTTTCTCATGGGCACTAGCGTTTGCTGTTCTTCTTCTTTGCTGCTGCAACCTATCATCGAAGTATGTTATAAGATTCCACATGTAAAAGAAAGTTTAATAAACATGCATGTTGGACCTAGTACTGTGAACCTGCTTGATGATGACTATGTGCTATGCACATAATTTTCTCAATAAACTATTGATTTTTATTTTCGCTAAATCTGCGGCAAATCATCTCATGTCAATATTTGATGTACTTTTATTATTTTGGGGTTAATTACAAAAAAAACACCCTTGAACTAGTTCAGTCTAATTACAAAAAATCCCAACTATCTTGCAAAGTTACAAATACTCTTTAGACATTTATTTCTATGTTACAAAATTGGACCCTCAAGAGGAGCGTATTTGTTTAATAAATACAAACCTCAGGGGATTTGTAATACCTTAAGAGGGTATTTGTAATTTTGAGAAATAATTGGTGTTTTTTTTATTTATTTTTTTTATAATTAGGCTAAACCATATGGGTAATATTTCTTTCTAAAGTTTTTTTTCTGAATTTATGAACTCTCAATCAGTTTGAAAGTAAATGTCAAGCCTCCCAATAACAGTTATGAAGCCTCAGATTTGATGCCAATACCATAGCTAATATGCTTGTTAAAGGAATGATAGGAGGAACCAGAGGACTAATACTTTTATTTGCAGACCGACTGGGAAGGTGGCTACTATCCTCTTACAATGCACTTCAGCGAAGACTACCCAAGCAAACCTCCCAAGTGCAAGTTCCCTCAGAATTTCTTCCACCCTAACGTGTATCCTTCTGGAACAGTATGTCTATCTATCCTCAATGAAGACAGTGTAAGTAGTTGTCAATGCCTTTTATGACTCTTGATAATCTTGTTTGTCCAATAGCTACCATATTATATTCAAGAACTTGTGTTTTTCCAGGGATGGAGACCGGCCATTACTGTAAAGCAAATTCTGGTTGGCATTCAGGATCTACTCGACCAGCCGAATCCGAATGATCCAGCACAAACTGACGGCTATCAGCTTTTCATTCAGGTGCCCACATTAGGAACGTGATGTTTTTTTTGTATTTTTTTGTTTTCTTAGGGTTAATTGCAAAACTACCCTTGATTTTAGCTATCTTTAAAAATTACAAATACAGCACTATGATTGTTTCTGGGATCTACAGAAAAAATCCCAGAGGTTTGGGATGATTACCAAAACACCTAGAGAGTTTTAAAAATTGCAGAAACCCCCTTAGGTTTGATTTCGTCTTATATTTTGCCCCAATCGTTAATGGCTTGATGAAATTTTGCTGACTTTCATCAATCTTCTTATAATTACATCTCTCAATTTTTCTAAATAATACAAATAACCCCACTTCTCGTCTGGCAATTTGTTATAGTTAGAAAAGTTGAGGGATGTAATTGTAAAATGTAAGATGAAAAGTTTGGGCTATTTGTAATATTTACAAAAATTGATGGATGCAATTGTAAAATAAATGATGACGTCAACAATTTCCGTGAGTTCGACTAATGGTTGGGGTAAAAATGTAAGATGGAATCAAACCAATAGAAGGTTTTTGTGATTTTGAAACTTCTCAGATTTTTTTGGAATTACCTCAAACCTCAGGGGTTTTGTGTAATTATCCCCTGTTTCTATTTGCATGTTGCACCTTTTGAGGAGATATTTGCTAAGTAAATACAAACCTCAAGGTTTTGTTTGTTATACAATAACCGGTATTTGTAATTTTCAAAGATACTGGACTTTTTTTGTAATTAGGCTAAACGCCATGGGTAGATGTTGTAATATACCATATGATCTTTTAACTTGTTTCTTTGGTATAATCTAGCTGCTTGAATTTCCATGGTATTTGTCTTGGTTTTTGCAGCAACCTGATGAGTACAAGAGACGAGTGCGCCAACAGGCCAAGCAATATCCATCTCCGGTCTAATATTAGGTCTACTTCACCTTATAACCATTCGACTGGTGTATTTTGCATGAATATCAGAGAACATTTCAAACTCTGGTATTGGGAGCTAAATCTATGCACATATCTTTTTTTGTGGTCAGTTTCTGAATTGTGTGTTTAACTTAATTGCTTAGTTATGTATGCAACCTTATTGTTAATCTTCTGGTGTAGTAGTAACTCATGAATGTGGAGTTTGTTACCCTCCTAGACAATCTCGTGATTTCTGTAAAGATGATTTTTGTCGGATTTTATTTTAGGGTTAATTACAAAAATTCCTCCTAGGTTTGGACTACTTACAAAAAACTAAAACCCAAAAGTTTTAAAAATTACAAAAAAACACCTTGAGGTTTGAATTTTTTCTTACATTTTCTCCCTTCATAAGCAAAAAATATTTCAAACCCCATGATATTTATAGAAATATTACAATTACTCCTTTAATTTAAGATAAATTCAAACCTCAAGGGAGTTTTTGTAATTAGCCCAAACTTCAGTGGTCTTTTTGTAATTATCCTTAGTTTTACATTTATAATGTCAAATGATCCACTTTTCATCTCAGTTCCTTATTTTGCTGTGGAATCCCCAGTTAATTGTTGTCCTTGTTACATTTAATCACCTGAAACTGATATTAATAACCGAAAATTGTCAATTCCCAACAAAAAATAATAAAAATAACGAAAGAGAAGAACATCTTTGTTTTATAAAATGAAGTAATTGGTACCAAACTTTGGTCCTTAGAAGGACCATGTTCCACTAGTGTTTGCATATATACGAGAAATTCAAAATGTGATTTGCTCTACAAAAATTTAGGAAAAATTCAGAATATACATACATACATGGTTGATTGAAGAACATTTCTGAAGTTATCATTTTCACATTCACCCAAAAAAAAAAAAAAAGATTGGGCTAAGGAAAACTCAAAAACCATGATATTTTCTTTAAAACTTTTCGATTTTTTACCTACTGATGTATTGTAGCATAAGGAGATCTTCCTGTACTATCCAAGACAATTTCAAACAAATCACCCTCAGACTCCTGATCATATTCTTCCATAGCTTTAATACTATTCACTGTGTTATTATTGCTTCTGTTAGCACTCCGTTGTAGCCATTGCGAGTCGATCCTTCCCATCGAGAAAAGTTCTCTGCTATCGTCATAGCCTAAGGTAGGAGAAGTTCCCAGTGGTCCTATAAAGCATGGATTCGGCGTTCTTTGTAGATTCGCGGGAGCAAACTTAAAAGGGCTCTGTCCGAGATTCACTAAAACCGTAATCTCGGTGTTTGCTGCTAGGGTTGGATAGAGAGGAGAGCCAAAATCCTCAGTCTTGCAATGGATTTCATGTACTAATTGTGCGTCGACTGTGAAGAAAACCTTTTTCTGGCTTGGATTGTAGCCGCAGCCGATTACCTTGTCTGAGATTCCCCATTCATCCTTTACGGAATCGAAAACGAGTTTAGTTCCTGCGGAGAGTGAGACAAAATAAATGATTAGATTTAGAGAGTCTTTGATGGATAAGTTGTTTTAATGCTTTATTTGTGTTTACAAGTCAAATCAAAAGCAAAATAAAAAATCTAAAGTACTCATTCTCCTGCTTTTAAATTTTTAATTAAATAAAGTAAAATCAATTACAAACATTAAAAAGTGAATTTTCCATCTAAAAGTTGAAAACACTTTTTTAAATGTTTGCAAACACTCCCTTAATTTCTTGGGAATATAGTTAGGTAAACAAAGTGCAGGTTCATGAATAATTGACTTGATGATATATGCTTGTTTTGATGTTACAATAAACCTACTACATCAGATATGAACAAAATATTAATATGGTCAATAGGGTCTTTATTATATGTTGGCATCTTCAGGTGCATGTCACCACCTACCAAGTCAAAGAACCTGATGTGGGACACTAGTGGGGAGTTACAAGCAAAGATTAGGAATTTCAGGGTTATTTTGTTTTACATTTCACCCACTTTTCCCAATCACATAAATGGAATCACCAAAAAAACATTTCATTACGGAATCATCATTTTTTTTCTATTTTTACAAACAACATTCAAACAAATTTTCATCACAAACCTATCAAACTCCCTTTCCCCAATCACTTCATTATTATCAATCACTATTATCATTACTTAACAAACATACCATCAGTCAACCTATCATTAAAATATTTATTTTATTAATTATTTATAACTATTTCTAAGTGGGTCCTCAAACTATAATCTTAAAACAAATTGTATATTCAAATTAAAATATATGAAGTGGACGCCTATTATCCCATAATAGTTATTGCATCATTTTATATACATAAAAATAATTTTGATGGGCCCTAATCCATTTATCCTATCTCTTGAGGTTTCAAAGGACAAAATCGCGAGACTAGTTAAAAACAACAAATTCTCAAAATTGAATGTTTTTGAGAATTTTGAGAATTAAATCCAATTGGAAATAACAAATTTTGAGAATTTGGGCCACGGTCGAATAAGCCGATTGTGTTTGGATGAATGAAACATAAAGATGCACACTTCCATGTGAAATATTCATCTTCATTGGAGCTTTTTGGTAGTTTTGAAATATTATTTTAATATAATAATTGAAAAGTTGGTAGTAGTGGGGTCCACTTTAATATTTTAATTTGAATATATAATATTATATTTGAAGATTATAGTTGGTGGGTCCCATTAGATAGTTATAATTAAAAATTTTAATATTTTAAGTAGATAAAGTTGATAATTGATCCCAATCTCTTTTATTGAGTTTTCTTAAAAATTTGATTGATAAGTAATGAGTGATGATGTAGAGACTGGTACGATTCAATTTGAACATTTTGTTCGTTATAGGTTTGATTGTGTCAAAAAATAGCTCTATAATTTGGGATTATTTTATCGTTGGATGAACTGCATTCTGATATTGACCCCCAAAAAAAGACGGAGACTTATTGTTAAACATCACATCATGATACAACACAGACTTTTTTTTCTTCCCATTTTAATATTATTTTCTTAATTATTTATACTTTTTCCGTGTCTTCTAAATTTTTAAAGAGGGTAATTTCTTTCCAAAGATCAATCACTTTCTAAAGGTACTTATTTTCTTTGAAGACTAATTTGCACAAAACACTTTCTTTACAAATACCCTTCATAATGTTACAAACAAAATTTTCGCAAGAAATTTGTATTTACCTAAAAATATCCCTTAAAAAAAAAAAAAAAACTTCAGAGTGTCAATTTGTACAACACAAACAAATTTTTTCCTTCCCATTTTAATATAACTTATTATTTTATAATTAGGCTAAACCTCAAGATAATTTTTTCTAAAGATGCAAATTGGTCTCATAATTATTGAAGCTAGCAATTTGCAGTCTTATAAATATCTTAGATAGCAATTGTGGTCCCCTAAGATTTTGATTTTGCAAATTCTGGCCCCAAAAACTATAATTTGTATAAATTTGATCCTAAAGGGTTCAAGTTCTATTTTGAAACAATTTTGCCTGTGCATAAAAAAAGAGTGGTGCAAAAGAGTGTTTTTTTTTGAAGGATAATTACAAAACTATTTCTAGCATTCTTCCTACAATACCCTTTCAGATATAGCCAATTTACCCAAAATAACAATGATCACTTAAAAAATAGTAATTTTGCTATTTTTGCTATTTTGATTTTGCGTCTAATTTGTATAAATTTGATCCTACAAGTTCCAAAATTGATTTCACGTCTAAAAATTAAAAAATATGACTAAGATTACCAATACCTACTAAAATTGCCTTTAAGTCTAATTTTTGTGATTAACATAAAAAAAAGAAAAGAAAAAAAAGAGAGAGAGAGAGAGGGAGGAAAAAACTGACCATCCAGAAAGACAGAGCCAGTTGAGTTGAAACCAATAGAGCCTGGATAGCTCCCTGGATTTCTCAACCCAAGAGGGCCTCCACCTGTCAACCCCACACACACTGAAACACCTTCATTTTTCACTTCTTCAATCTTCGTCCTCCTCTGGCTATGGCTACTGGCAACATGATTCAATGAATCTGGACTGTTTTTCGCGTTAAAATCTTCCCCAATTAGCTTTATTTTATCCCCTTCCGATTTCCCTTTCTTCTCCTTCCCACCCAACTCAATCTCATCACACGCGTTCTTTTCATTACAGGCCAGAATCGTGATCTCGAAGTACGCTTCTTGTGGGAAAGACGAATTCCCCAAATTTGGGCCTGGCAAAGGCAAAGCCGCCCTGATTACAGATATAGATACAGTCTTCTTCGAATTAGGGTTTAATCTGATTTTCTGCATGAAATCAGCTGATCCTTCGCAGACCTCCCAACCAATCTCGAAATTCGTTTTCTCGTTGGCAGCGCACGATCCAAACAGGGTCGCCCTGGCGGATTTGAGCGACGGCGACGATGAGACGAAAGTCGTAAAGCAAAACGCGACCATCCGTTTTCGACGGCGTCGGTTACGAGGGAGGGATGATCGGCCCAGCTGAAAACTGGATTTCTCGTCGAGATTCCACGTTTGAAAAGGTGATAATTCGTTTTTTGGGAGCTTTTATCTCTGTCGAGATGATGATTATGATGTGGACTCACCTGGTGAAGCCTGGCAATCCCACTCTGTAAACTCTGGCTTCTTTCCAAATCTGAAGGTACATAATTTTGATGGGTTTTTGGGTTAAAACAGCGTTTTATGATTACAAGCAAAATAACAGCAAAAATTGCTGCAGAAATTGCCACTAGAGTTAAATATAACCATCCCATCATTTTTCTCACAGATACAAAAATATTTTTCTCCTGGTATTTGAGGTAGTACAAATTATTTTGCTAATATTTGTGAAGGAGATGGAAATTGGAGAAGGAGAAAAAGGATTAAGAAGGATACATCAGCAATTGGAGGCGTGGACTAAGACCGATTCAAGAAAAGGTAGCAGCAGAGACCAGATTACAGAGAGAGAGAGAGAGAGAATTGTTTTTGTTTTTTATGGCAAAGTATTATAAAATGCAAAGTGGCATATTTGTTGATAGAGATCACAATAACAGCTTTCTTTATTGACCTTTCATCACTCAACAAATATAATACGTGACTAAAATATACTTTTCTTAAAACCGACCCCAATTCTTTGCATAAAGAAAGGTCTTTTGATCATTTCTAGAAAGGATCATTTCTCAAAGGAAAGATAGGGGTGGTTTTAGTTTTAGGTAGTGTTTTTAAATGTTAAAAAAGTTTATCAATTTTTAAAAATGTTTGTAATGTTTGTTAATTTTTGCTTCATTTAAAAGGGCAGTGATTCGTTGATTTTTCGGTGACCTCTCCTTCCTATTTTTGGATAGAATAGCGTGAAAAATTGTTTGGATAAATGAGAATAAATTTTGAGAGTGATTGAATATAAGTTGAAAATGTGATAATTAACTTAATGAGATGAATTATACAATAAAATAGTAATTAGATGTGATTGGTGATTTGATAAATAAGATAAAACTAATAGTGTATTTGTGGCAGTTGATAGTGATGTCATTTAGTAAAATAATAATTTGAGGTGAAGATTGATTGGAAAAGTGAGAATGAGTCTTATCGATTTTTTTTGAAAATTTTCGCAAGCAATCGCATGTTGAGGGAAAAAAAGTTTGAGGTAAAACTATGCAAAACTTTTTTACAACCAATCACAACCTTAAATTTTTGATTCTGACTTGTACACATAAATAAAATATTTTTACAATTTATTCACCAAACTCTATCTCTCTCTCTTAACTTAATTAATTTCCAGATTCTATTTGCAAAAAATACCAATTTTCGATTCTCAATTGTTTGTCACTTTTGCGGCAATAATCACTTACTCGAAAAGCAGAAGTGTTTTCAAACACTCTCTTAGTCTTCTAGAGAAGCAAAACTCGAACAGGAATGAACGTTTTCTAGAGAAGCAAAACTTGGTACATGAATGTAATTCTTATGTTTCAAACTTGTCTTCCTTGGGATATTTGTTGGGGATATCGTGAGGAGACATTAACAAAAGTCGGATGGTTACTGAAAAAGAGGTGGGGACAATGTTAGAAACAAATGGGAAGAAATAAAGGCCAAGGAAGAAACATACTTTTATTGATAAAAGAGAGGGTAGTTTTTTTGTCGAGGGGCGGTTAGGGTTAGACGTTAATAAGTGGGACGGATTATCCATTCCACATGGATTAGAGAGTTTTCAACCAATTTATACAGTGAGATTTTGTTGTTTGTAGTGTTTGGTTTTCTCGAAAATTGGACATAATAACGAGACATAAATTAAAGTCGAGGCTAGTATTGAATACTATTTCCGCAAGACAAAATTGTCCGTATAAAAGTGCTAACAGTTCGCATAATCGCTCTAAGATATAATGACTTTCAAGTTCGATTTAGCGGCGACAAAAGTCGAACTTAATGCGTACAAAACATATCAGGAAGAGTATGTAGACAATATACTGAATGCAGATTGAATGGGATGATTCTGAACATCCTGGGGGTCTGTTTATAATAGAAATCCAAATGCCCTTTCGAATCAGTGCATCCTTTGTCCGGATCGATCCGGCCGATTACATCGTGCCTTCTAATCAAGGAATCGCAATCGATGGTCAAGACCGCATCTCTTTCGAAGGTCCACAACCTTCTACGACGCACCCTACACAAGGAACAAACGCGTCGGCCGATTAGTGAACAGTGCATCCAAATCGCCTGCTCGCCACACGACGCCTTCTGGATGATTCTACCAAATCACTCCCACGCGAGTCGCCTGCAACGCCATCTAGCCACTGGACCGAACCCTGATTCAATTTTTCAAAACTTTAAGTCTCCTCAAAGCTCTTCGCGACGACGTGTACGTGGGAAGTGCAAAGTGCGCTTTTAAAACGCCCAATGCAACCAAGTGCGCCTCCGCACCGTCCTTGGTGCTCTGCACCATCCTCGGTGCTCTTTTAATTAGTCAAAGGCTAGTCAAATTGACTTGGTCCACTAGGGTGTACCATAAGGAGCTCCACATGATTGCTCCTTATTATTAGTGAAGCTCTATATAAACAAGGTAAGCATTTATATGCTTTTCATATTCCTACCATTTTTATATTCCATATATAAAAGGGATTTAAGTGACTTATTTTATGTATTAATCTCATTCACCCGAAATTGGTTTTGAGAAATTCAAAATGCTAGATTCATCTACCTGCAGTGTAGATTATGATTATATCATTTGTTTTTCATAACTAATAAATGAGTTCACTTAAATAATTGGTCAAAATCGCGTCAAAACCCATCTTTATTATGATTATATCATTTGTTTTTCATAACTAATAAATGAGTCCACTTAAATAATTGGTCAAAATCGGGTCAAAATCCATCTTTATTAAACTAATTTCCAACAATCCCCACATGAATGATCATTAATGCATGCATGTATGCAGACTATTCAGTCGTTTGTGTAAACCAAGACAACAATACTTACACAATAACAATTTTAATATGTTTTATTCTCACGTTGTGTTCATTTCGATCCTGGACCATATCTTAGATTCATAAGTGTTTCAAGTAGAAACGGCTAATATTTCTCACTTACCTATGTGATCTCATGTAAAGAGTATCATTCCATACTCCACCTTTTAGGTATAGCCGTATAGGAATCATGAAAAGATAAACTTAACCTCACCATACTCTGTAGGGTTTTTCACTTGGATGTTCTAGGAATGAGCCGAGACAGGTTCCAAGTGTTCAGTTGAACATTCATAACTTAGTTGTCCCATTGAACCAATGTCTTGGGATCTCCAATTCACAAGGTTGGGTTTTCGCTATGAACATTCTTATTTTGTGGATTTTAAACCCATTCCCCTTAACAACTTGTACATTTGATCTCGATTTATACCTTTAGTTAGCGGATCCGCTAGGTTTTCCTTTGACTTCACATAGTCAACCAAAATAACCTCATTCGAGATAAATTGTCTAATGGAATTATGTCTTCGACGAATATGTCTAGACTTACCATTTTACATACTACTATGTGCCCTTCCAATTGCTGATTTTACTATCACAATATATCAAACAACAGCCACTAGTTTATTCTAACAAGGAATATCTTTTAAGAAATTTCTAAGCCATTCATCTTCTTCTCTAGTTTTATCTAAAACAATGAACTCGGATTTCATAGTTGATCGAGCTATACACGTTTGCTTAGAAGATTTCCATGACACCGCTCCTCCACACATTGTGAACACATAGCCACTTGTGGATTTGGAGTCTTTTGTGTATAATATCCAATTGGCATCACATTATCGTTCTAATATCTTCTTGGATATCTCGTATAAAGTATTCCATAGTTCATGGTATACTTTAAGTATCTAAGTATCGTTGTCAAGGCTTTTCAAGTGATCCTTACCAGGGTTACTTGTGAACATACTTAGCTTACTCATTGAATATACAATGTCGGGCGTGTACAATTAGTTAAGTACATCGACTATCAATCATCCTTGCATCTTTCAACCGAGAAACTGGTTCTCCTCTATTCTTGGCTAAGTGTAGACTTAGATTTACAGTGTCTTAACCGAGGACTATCAAAAGTTTTAAACTTTCCAAGTATGCTTTCGATATAATGGGATTGTGACAAGACAATTCCATCTGAAGTCTAGAGATTTTAATCCCTAGTATAACATTATATAATCCCATATCTTTCATGTCAAAGTTCTTCTTTAACATATTCTTAGTATTCATTATTAAATCATGACTAAAACCCATGATCAACATGTCATCTACATAAAGACAGACAATTACATAAGCATCAGATGTACCTTTAATGTAGACACACCTGTCACATTCGTTGATTTTGAAACCATTTGACAACATAATTGTGTCAAACTTTTCGTGCCATTGCTTATGTACTTGTTTTAGTCCATAAAGTGACTTAGCAAGTTTACACACCTTTCTCTCATGTCCAGGTGTAACTAACTCTTCGGTTGTTCCATATTAATCTCCTCTCCAAGCTCACCATTTAAGAAGACAGTCTCACATGCAATTGATGTATCTCAAGGTTATGCAAAGCCGCAATGGAAATGAGAACACGAATGGACATGATCCTCGTAACAAGAGAATATGTATCGAAAAAGTCATATCCTTTCTTTTGTTTAAACCCTTTGGCTACCAATCGAGCTTTGTACTTATATATAGATCCATGTGCTTTTTACTTCCTTTTAAGGATCCATTACATCCTAAAGGTTTTCACCATGGAGGAGATCAACCAACTCCCAAGTATTATTGTGCAAGATGGAATCTATTTCATTGCTTTGATAGCTTCTTTGAGAGAAGCTTGGACTAGACAAAGCTTTTTGAATAGTTCTAGGTTCGTTTTTAACATATAAGTTAGAAAATAAGGACCAAAAGACTTAGCTACTTTTGTTCTTTTTTATGCGCGTCTTGGTTACTCTTCATCATTTGAGGTAGACTGCATGCTCATAAGTTCTTTTGTTAGAACTTTCTTCTTTCCTTTATTTGCTAGGAAAGACTTCTTGAATAATACAACATTTCTTGATTCTATGATCATTCCATAATTTATATAAAAAATTGCTGACTTGTGCACTAAAAATCGATACGCACTACTATTGTTTGCATATCCAATGAAAACACAATCAATCATTTTTGGACCGATTCTAACTTGTTTTGGCTTGGGTACTTCAACTTTAAACAAACACCCAACACTTTAAGGTATTTATATGACGGTTTACATCGTCTTTCCATAACTCAAGTGGAGTTTTATTTTTACCTTTGTGTGATATCTTATTGAGAATGTAGGTTGCAGAAAGTATAGCTCCCCCCACAAGTTTCGGGGTAAGCCAGAGCTTATCAACATCGCAATCATCATCTCCTTAGGAGTACAATTTTTCGTTATGCAACACCATTTGATTACGGTGAGTAGGGAGATGTCATTTGATGAATTATACGATTAGAGCATAATTCTTCAAACGAAGCAACATACTCTCCGCCTCTATCATCATGAATCATCTTAATTTTCAAATTAAGCTAATTTTCAACTTCATTCTTATAAGTTTTAAAAGCCATTGAAGCTTTATCTTTGCTTTTCAAAAGATAAACATAACAATATCTTGTGCAATTGTTTTACATGTTTTTGTGAGTATTTTGTGTGATGATTTGTTATTTTTGGTGTATTTTATTTGCATGTTGCATGTTTTAGTGTTATATAATGTTGTTTTATTGATTTTCTAGGTTTTGGAGCAAGAAACGTTAAAAAATCATTTCGCGCAACTGCGACAATCGTCGTATTTTGGACATAACGTTTTTATCCGAAGTCCAATTGATATGATTCATGCACCATTGGAAATTTAAACCAAAGTTCTACAATATCTATTTTTAATAAATGCAAATGAAGACGTTTGGATGGGTTAAAATCATGTGCAAATGGAAATAATGTGTTGAAATTTTGGAAATGACACGTCTTAGTAGTTTGGCCATAACTCTCTCTAGAAAATTGATATTAAGGTCATTCAAGTGGCTATGCAAAGCTACGAGATATGGATAAAATTCATATGAAGGACCAAAGAGCAAATTCTGATGTTTTAAGGGTGCCGGTTGCACCAAAGTGCATGGTCGCGCATGGTAGCGGCGCGAACTGCGTCTTGCGATCGCGTCTTGTAGAAGTACGCCGTCGCACATCAATGACTTTTTCCCCAAGTTACTAGTTTTTCTTTCCCTTTTTGAGTTCTCCTACTTTGTATAGGATTATAAGCTTATAAATAAGATTTGTGATCCTTTATTTACTGAATACTTTTACTACTTAGCACTTTTAAACTTTAGTTTTTATTATTTTTCTCTTCCATTCAATATTGGGATTGCTTGAGTTCTTCCCATCGAAGTTATTTTGTGGCTTGATAAAAGCATAATATTTCTTCATCTCTTTTATCTAATTTCAATTGTTGGGTGATTATTATTATTGCATGATGATGTTTATGATTGTTTTCTTCCTTCAATTGAGATTATGATCCCATCCCAAGCATGGACTAACTTCCTTGTTCTATAATTATGATGATTTGGTTCAAACAAACAAGCATGAGTATTGACTAATTGATTTGCTTTCTGAATAAATTTCTTCACTTGATGATTAATTGTTTGGCCAATCATGGATTGTTTTGAGGGAATAATTGAGATCGGGAGAAGATATTATTCTAGACTAAATTTATTCGGGGGTTAGATATGAATAAGAGATGTATTATCTAACTTGGTTAATAAAATTAGCAAATTGGTTGTGGATAGACTTAATGTGAATACGTGAGTTGTCGGATCTAGGCCTAGTTTTTACCTCGTCGCATGATCAATTAGTTGATATTCCTTGCAAGTTTGATGAGATGATTCTAAAATCCTGACGTTTATCCATATCGTTTCGGGTTTAATTGTGTTAGTTTTAATTGGTCTTTTTATTATTTTTCTTTAGATAATTAAAATCACAAATTTAGTTAGTGTGTTTATGATTTATTTTCTGTCAATTGTGTTGCACAATAATTATTTGCGGTTAAGTCCTCCGCGAGGACGACTTTAGTCAACTTGATACTCTATGATTGATTTCGTGCTCTTTAAGCGGCGTCATTAGATTAAGTTGGGTGTTTAGCGGTCGAACAACAATTGTCAATAAACGTTATAAATTACTTTTTCCACCTCGAGTTTGCACAAGTTTTAAATCACACACATCCGTGGGATTAACTCGAGTGGTTTGATACTTCTTGTTACCAAATGAAATGGTGTGTTAGCAAATTTTGCTTCAACACAAACTTCACATTTGTCTTGTGAATCGGTTTTAAAAGTTGGTATTAAATCCATTCACTAACCTTTTAATTGTGTTGAAATTTACGTGTCCTAATATATCATGCCATAAATTAGAACAATCCAACAAGTAAAATGTAATAATATTCTTATTCTTCGCCTTTTTGGCGGAAAAAAACATTCATTATAGACATTTTGAGGAGCCCTTTATCAAGGTACCATTTACAAAGAAACCGCCTATTCTTGGTTCTTACAAACTTATCGGGCTCAAACACTAGTCTAAATCCGTAAACTAAGTTCTTGAGGATATCCTGGGACATGCAAAGACATCCTCGGACTCGTAAACTAAGTCCCATGATGTTGGAAGTCGAAGAGTTCCCCATGAATAACTTTCTTCCATTTATCCGAGTGTAGAAAGAAAATATCTCCTTGTCGACACAAATGTGACGAGTTTTTCTGGTATCTATCCACCATTCCCTTGGATTATCCAACATATTGGTTTCAAACACAACGATAGTGAGATCGAGCTCCGACATGTCTATCGGAATAGACTTGTCCTCGGTCACATTGGCTTATTGTTGGTTGCCATTTTTATTGCCTTTCTTATGATGTTGGCAATCCTTAGCCATGTGATTCGGCTTGCCACGTTGTAGTAATTGTATTTAAACTTCTTGGCCTTCCCTTTATCTTTTTTGGCATGCTTCCATTTCTTGCTAGTGCTCGATTCTGCAAGATTGGTCTTGGCCCCTATTCGATTTGCTAAACACCTAAAATAAATCTAGCAATCCTCGCAAGAGAACAAGATCAATCGTAGGGTAGCAAGTTGACCACAAGTCGTCTCTCAAGTAAGACTTAGCCGACAAATAATTATTATGTTTCACAAATAACAGAAATTAAATCCTAAACACTCTAACAAGATTTGTGATTTTTAATTAACTAAAAAAAATAAGTAAAAGACAAAATTAAACTCAACACAATTAAACTTTGAGAAAAATATATGGATGAAAGTGTAGGACTTCAGATTCATCTCATCAAACTTGCAAGCATAATATCATCTAATTTATCATGCGATTAATAAATATAGCAAACATGTAAAAATAAGGCCTAGATCGATAACTCACGTATTCACAGTTAGGGCTATCCCAACATAATTTGCTATTTTCATTAAGCGAAGGTTAGATAATACATCTCTGATTCATATCTAACCCCCTGAATAAATTTAATCCAGGAATAATATCTTCTCTCAATCTCAATTATTCCCTCAAAATAATCAAGAGTTGGCCAAACAATTAATCAACAAGTAAAACAATTTATTTATGAAAGCAAATCAATTAGTCAATACTCATGCTTGTTTGTTTTAATCAAATCATCCTAATCCTAGAACAAGTCAATTAGTTCATGCTTGTAGATGGATTCATCAATTCAATTGAGAGGAAGGAGCAATTATAAACATGATCATGTAATAACAACAATCACCAAGCAATTGAAAATCAGATAAAGAAGATGGAGAAAGATTACGCTTTGATCTAGCCGCAGAATATCCCCGGTGGAAAAACAAGCAATCCCCAATATTGGATGGAAGAGAAAATAACAAAAATTAGGATTTAAAAGTGCTAAGAAGTAAAGGTGTTCAAAAATATGGGCTCCCCAAGTCTTATTTATAAGCCTAGAGTCCTATACAAGGTGGAAGAGCCAAAAAAAGGCAAAAAAATTGAAATTTCGTGTTCTGCAAGTCACGGCGCGCGACCGCGCATGGTGCATGAATCAATATAATTGGGGTTTGGATGAAAATGTTATGTCCAAAATACGATGATAACTGCGATTCTTGCGAAATGACTTTTTTGACGTTTCTTGCTCCAAAAATTATTTTTCCCACCAAATCTAGGAAATCAACAAAATAACCCAATGTAACACTAAAACATGCAAATGCAAATAACACATGCCAAAAATATGTATAAATCATCACATAAAACACACACAAAAACATGCAAAACAACTCCCCCACACTTAGCCTTTTGCTTGTCCTCAAGCAAATAATTGTGCCTTTAGACCCAACAAAAATATATCAAGTATAATTTATAATTCAATTAATCCATAACACCATATTCTGTCCACCTCGGATCTAACATGAATTGATTCTCAACCTCCAAAATAGACTCATCTGGCTGAGGTTAAAAAAAAATTAACAGAGGTGTTCGGCCATCTTCGCTAAGTTTCAAATCCGTTGTATAAGTTGCAACCCCGTTACACACAACAAACCACACAATCGCTAGCCACGAAATTATTATTCTTTTTTTTTCTTTTTCTTGTTTTTTTTTCTTTTTTGTTTTTTTTTCGTGAGAACTTTCGGGATGTCTTCCATTAGGTGTAAACTTTGGATTTTCTCCAAAGGCTCCTAGGGTGGTTTCCTATACTCATGTTTGTGCCACTGTTTTACGTAAAAGACAAACATGGGTCTCATAAATGCTCCTAGTTACTAAGCAGCAACAAACAGAGGAGTATAATCTCAATTGCTCTTTATTTTATTTTTTTTTTGAGATATTTTTTTTTTTGCAAAGCTAGAAATCTTATGTAAACAATAATTAAAACATGGTTTCAACTTAATTCACATCGGGAAACGTCACCATTCAAGCCCCATAACCTAGGCTATCATTTAATCCTCATAGCTTGAACTTGTCTACCAAAAAGGCGAATTCACAATTCTAGCCAAATCCTATGTATCAAGTTCGCGGTGTAATTTCATAATCAAACACTATATTTTAGCACATATTTCTAGCCAGTTCACCAACATAATTATAAGGCTTGTAACAATTATAATGCTAGTGATAACTAACCACATGCAACCATAACACATATACAATGACAATCCCTCCCCACACTTAAATCACGCAATGACCTCAATGTGTAAAAAAAATAAAATAGAAGGAAAGAGAGACGTCTAAAAATGTGCTATAATCGGCAAACGGTTAAAGCAATAACGTGAACCGTCAATCCTACAAAATCCATCTAAAGGGAAAACAAAATACCACATATAAACTAAAATAAATAAATAAATAAATAAAAATCAAACTAACATGTACAAAAAGACCACATGCAAACTCACACAAAGGGAAAAATGCTTGGGTTGCCTCCCAAGAAGCGCTCTTTTAACGTCATTAGCTTGACGATATCAACTAAGAAAATCATTAGCTTGCCTCCCAAGAAGACTCTTTTTTACTATCTTGGAATTTTTATCTAGTGAATTTCATTATGTTCCCGCCATAAGATATCTTTCACAAAGAAAATCGATAGAGTTGAAAATAAAATTATCGAGTAAAGCACAAGCGACCATGAGCTATATCAAAAATTAAAAACGTCATAGTTTTTCCCAAGAGATTCATACTTAGTTTTCTATTTTTACATCAATCAAGGTGTTGGTGGTGGCCATGAACGGTCTACCCAACAAAATAGTATGATCCTTAATATTTCCTTTATTCTTCCCCATATCCAAGAACAAAATCAATGAGAATTTTAAGACCACCTACTTGGACCAAAATATCTTCAACAATACCTTTAGGATACATAAGTGAGCTATCAACAAGTTGCAAACATAATCGGTGGACCTCAATTTCCCTAAATTTAATTGTTTAAATATAGAGTAGGACATAAGATTAATCCTACTCATAGATCAAGTATACTGCGACATTCTTACCATTCCCAAAAGCAATATTAATGATGAACCTACGTGGATCTTATTGTTTTGGGAGTGGATTTGGGGATGGAATATGAGATTTGTAAGGATTGTCAGTTTTGTGTAAGGAAAATCCCTTGCTTGTCTCCTCATTCGTGTTCTTCACTTGCATCATCATTCTTTTCAATTTTAGCAAAACCAATTTCAAGATCGACGGCTTGAGCTTCCTCTGATTGACTAGGCAACGTGTCCTTTTTGACGAGATGTCAAGCTATTTCATCAACTTGCATAGATAATTGGCCGACTTGAGTCTCAATTCACTTAAGAGAGGCCTCCAAGAATTCAAACCATCTGTTATTCTACTCTTGTGTTTGCTGACTAACTTGAATAAAAGAATTCAAGCTTTCTTCTAATGTGGGTCGTGGTGGTTGCTCTTGATTAGTCGCCATACCTTATGCTTGTATAAACAACACTAGAAAAATAGATCAAACGCACCTGACGAATAAACCTAAACTAGAAACAAACAAAAAGAATCCTAATCTAGAAACACGAAAAATAAACACAATAACTATTAAGCCTAAAGCCTTCCTCGGTAACAACACCAACATTTTGTTCGACCGCTAAACACCATTTTGTTCGACCGCTAAACACCTAAAATAAATCTAGCAATCTTCGCAAGAGTACGAGATCAATTGTAGGATAGCATGTTGACCACAATGTTAGATAAATGTTTTTATCATGATTTTGATGATTTTGTTCGAGTTTGTTCAAATGAGTTTTTAAACCAAAACAATGTCCCTAAATGTTGTCTAAATACTTCCGACCGTCTTAAAATGTTTTTACTATTTTTCGGAGTATTTTTTGAAGTTTATTTTTGATAAAAATTGGACAACACATTTGTTTCAGGCTCGACCGGTTGCCTATAGGGCAACCCATACTGAGTTGAGTTTTGAAACAGAAAATGGGACGTAAGAAAAAAAAAGAGGAGGGCGACCGGTTGACCAGGTGGGCGGCCGGTGAGGCGGCCGACCCCCTGGCGGCCGTACCGGGAGCAAAATTTCTATTGGTTCGACTTCTCTGTTTAGTAAATTATTCTAGTCAACCGGTCACACTAAGGCGACCGGTCGCACCCTCCGACCGGTCCCCTGTGTAAAAATTCACAGAATTCAATTTCAATCTTATCTCTCGCGACGGTCGAACCCCATGTTTATCAAAAAACTATCCGTTGCGTTTTTAGAAACCTTTTTCCCTATTTTATGGGATTGATTTCTAACAGCTATATTGATCATTTTAAATGGTTTCTTTTGCAACAAATCACTCCCCAAGGAGGAGCCAATGTCTGGAAATGAAAGCCTAGTCCTCTCCTATAAATAGAGGCTTCATTCAAGCAACAAGATACAACACTCTACACAAGCAAAGAGCAATTGAGCAAACACTTTCATATATCTTGTTGTATTAGCTAAAGTACTTTCACACTTGCACTTATTTGAGGTCTAGGCTTTCAATTCTTGATTACACTTGTACTCATATTGTATCAATCATTATTGAGTTGTAATCTTGATTTTGGTCATCATTCAACACAAGACATCCTTGTGAGTATTCTTGTGGTAAGAATACACTTGGGTGATCTAGGTGATAGGTGTTTGAGGGTTGTGGTGATCCTCAAGGTGTTGTAAGAGGGTTGTGGTAATCCTCAAGGTGGTGAAAGAGGGTTGTGGTAATCCTCAAGGTGTTGTATTAATTTTTGGTAAATTAATAAAATCTTTTTTTCTTTTTGAAATCCATCCCGGATATACTGGGGTGGTAGAGGATTAGGCCCTAGGTGGGTTGAACCTCTTTAAATCAACGTGTGCTATTTACATTCCGCACCTTTATTATTGTATTTGAGCATTGGTTCAAAAAAAGAGGGCAAAATCTGAAAAACCGGGATAATCTATTCACCCCCCTCTAGATTATTGTAGCCACTTGGACTTAGAAGTGGTATCAAAGCCAAACTCTTTGGCTAGCTCGTTCCGAGTAAAGAGGAAAGATCCATGGCTACAAATGATGCTCATCTCACCACCGGCGCCTCCACCAACAAGCCACCGCTATTCGACGCCAACAACTACGCATTTTGGAAAGACCGTATGGAGTGCTTCCTACAAGGGTGCGGGTTCGACATTTGGAATGTGGTCATTGAAGGAGTTGATCAACCAACAAAGAAATCGGAGGATGGCACCTTGGCTCCTAAACCTTTCAAGGAGTTTGATGAAAACGACAAAAAGACTTTCTCTCTAAACGGTAAGGCCTTAAACATTTTGCATTGTTCTCTTACCGCCACCGAGTACAATCGCATAAGAGGCATAAGGTCGGCACATGAGGTTTGGGAAAAATTGGAGACAATCTATGAAGGGACTAAGAAAGTCAAGCAAGCAAGAAAGACCATGTTTGTTAAAGACTTTGAAAACTTTAACATGTATGATGGCGAAAGCATCTCCAAGATGGTGGAAAGGCTTGACAATATTGTCAATCCTCTTGTGGCCCTCGGTAAAGTCATTTCCGAAGAAGACAAGGTGACCAAGGTATTGAATGCTCTTCCCGACTCATGGTCCGAAAAAGTAACGGCAATCATGGAGGCACAAAATCTTGAGACACTCAAGTTTGACGAGCTTATTGGAAATCTACTCATTTATGAAGTCTATCTCAAGGAGAGGAAAAATTCCAAACCATCCATAAATCAATCGAGTATGCAAATTATTCCTAAAGGTCTTGTTTCTTCTTCTAATAATGCATACTATGATAATGATGATGATGATGAGGAGACGGCCGCACTTGTTCGAAAGTTTGCAAAATTTGTGAACAAAAATAAAGCAAGAAAACCAAGAGATAATGCTTGCTTCAAATGGGGAAAACCCGGCACTTCATTGCCGATTGCCCAAAGCTCGATCAAGAGGAGCAAAAGAAAAGGAAGCCTTTCACGAAAAAGAAGGCTCTAAATGCGGAGGTCAAAACGTGGGATGAACTACTTGAAACAACCGATGAGGAAGGAGAAACCGAACACGGTCTCATGGCCATAGAAGATGAAAACAATGAGGTACGCTCTAATTCTTCTACTTCCTCCATAGTTGATGACTTGCAATGTGATTTTGATCAATTACAAATTGAGTTTCAAAATTTAATTGTTAAATATAAGAATTTGAAAAAGGAGCATAAGGAGCTTAAGGTTGAAAAAGAAAAATTATTTACATCTTATAAATCTTTAGACAAAGCTCATACTCTTACTCTTACTATCTGTTCACTCTCTTGAAACCGAAAAGGAATCGCTCACAAAAGATATTGAATGTTTGAAAAATGATGTGCATCATTTCAACATAAGCACGGATAAAGTCACAAAAATTTTAGATGCACAAAGAGGTGAGCATTCCAAATTGGGACTTGGTTATAAGCCATTTCAAAGTGTTTTTAAGAAAAATAACCAAGGTCCGACTTTTGTACGTGCTAATAATTATAATACTCCTACTTGTTTTTATTGTGGCAAAGTTGGACATTATGCTAATAATTGCAAATTGAGAAATAGCTCAAGACATGTCTGGAGACCCAAAGGTCTCAAGACTAACCCCATGGACCCCAAAATTATAGGGTACCTAAAAGAAATTCTTTTGTAGGTGATAGGGGCTATAACAACAATGGAAGATTCAAAATGGCTCGTGGACAGAGGATATTCACGCCATATGACCGGGAGGAGAGAACTTTTTACCAACATCAAGCTCCAAGAAGAGGGTATGGTCATGTTCGGCAATGGCAAAGGAAAAATTCTTGGAAATGGAGAAATTGGTAACTCTTCTTTCTCTCTTAGTAATGTTCTTTTAGTTGAAGGGCTTAAGTTTAATTTGATAATTGTTAGCCAACTTTGTGATTCAAATTATGATGTTTCCTTTAATAAAGAAAAATGCCTTATACTTAAAAATGGTGAAATTATTTGTGAAGCAAATAGAAAAGGCAATCTTTACAAAATTTGTACAAGTGATTTGGTTAGTCAAAATATTTCTTGTTTAGTCGCCAATAATGATTTAACTAGTTTATGGAATAGGCGACTTGGACATGTTGGATACAAGAATTTGAAAAATATTTACAAAAACCAACATGTGAAAGAACTACCCAAATTGAATTTTGAAAATCTTGGCTTATGTGACACTTGTCAAAAGAACAAATTAGTTAAAAGTAGTTTTAAGCCCAAAATGAAATTTCCACAACCAAACCCCTACAAATGCTTCACCTTGATTTGTATGGGGATATTAGTACGGCTAGTCTAAGTGGAAAACATTACACTTTTGTTAGCGTCGATGATTTTTCTAGATATACTTGGGCTCTTTTTCTTTCCAATAAAAGCGATGCCGTTAATGAGTTTGTTAAGTTGTGTAGACTCATTGAAAATGAAAAGGAAGACGCTATTAAGTCTATTCAAGCGATCGAGGTGGAGAATTTGATGGTGAATTTAGAGTCTTTTGTGAAACCAAAGGATATGCTCATAATTTCTCGGCTCCAAGGACACCTCAACAAAATGGAGTAGCCGAAAGGAAAAATCGGACACTACAAGAGATGAGTCGGTCCATGCTCAATGAATTTTCACTTCCAAAATATTTTTGGGCCGGCCGTAAGTACCGCTTGCTATGTCATTAATCGAGTTTATATTCGTCCTAAAATGAATAAAATTCCATATGAGCTTTGGAAAGGTAGAACTCCAAATATTAGTTATTTCAAGATATTTGGTTGTAAATGCTTTATCTTGAATACCAAGGATCAATTGGACAAACTTGATCCTAAGGCCGATGAAGGGATATTTATGGGATATTCAACAAAAAGCAAAGCATATCGGGTTTACAATAAGACTAGTGGAGTTGTTGAAGAATCCATCCATGTCAAATTTAATGAAGCTTCGGGTGTTGAAAGAATACCTAATGATGAAAGTGATGAAGAGGATATTTTTGAACAAATTGTTCAAGTTGATGATCAACCGTCTACATCAAATGATAAACCGTCCACTTCAAATGGTCCTCAAGAAGATAGAGGTGATATCTCGGATCTTCCCGTTGCATTGAAATTTAAGGGAGATCACCCAAAAGATCTTATTATTGGTGATCCCCTTGACAAAGTGATGACCCGAGAAAATTTGCCGAGAAAACTCTTATTTCTCAAAAAGAGCCTAAAAATGCTAAGGAGGTCATTGAGGATGAGGATTGGTTCTTAGAGATGCAAGAGGAGTTAAATCAATTTGAAAGAAATGATGTATGAGAATTAGTACCTCATCCTCCATCTCAAACTATTATTGGTACAAAATGGGTATTCCGGAATAAACTTGATGATCAAGGCAACATTGTTCGAAATAAGGCAAGGTTAGTAGCTCAAGGGTATTGTCAAGAAGAAGGTATTGACTATGATGAAACTTTTGCACCCGTAGCACGTTTAGAAGCTATTCGTATTTTACTTGCCTATTCTTGTTTTAAAAATTTCAAACTTTACCAAATGGATGTTAAATCCGCTTTCTTAAATGGTATAATTCAAGAAGAAGTCTATGTAAAACAACCTCCGAGGTTTGAGAATTTTTCTAGGCCTAATGATGTTTATAAACTTAAAAAGGCTTTTTATGGTTTAAAACAAGCACCCGTGCATGGTGCGATTGACTTAGCTCTTTTCTTTTGCAAAATGGCTTTATAAGAGGTAAAGTTGATACAACTCTCTTTGTTTTTGAAAAAGGGCAAGATTGCTTACTTGTGCAAATTTATGTTGATGATATTATCTTTGGTGCTACTAATGATTCTTTGTGCAAGAAATTATCTATGTTGATGCAAGGAGAATTTGAAATGAGCATGATGGGGAGCTCAACTTCTTTCTTGGACTCCAAATTAAACAATATCGGAAGGTATTTACATTTCGCAATCAAAGTATACAAAAGAACTTTTGAAAAAGTTCGGCATTGAAGAAGGAAGAACCGTTTCTACTCCTATGGCAACAAATGTCAAAATTGACAAAGATGAAAAAGGCAAGTCCGTGGATGAATCCAAGTATCGAGTATGATTGGTAGTTTACTTTATTTAACCGCTAGTAGACCGGACATTCTTCATGCCGTATGCCTATGCGCTCGTTTTCAAAGCAATCCCAAAGAATCTCATATGAGTGCCGTTAAAAGGATTTTTCGATATTTGAAAGGCACTATTCAATATGGTTTATTTTATCCAAAGAATGAAAATTTTTCTCTTAAAGGTTATAGTGATTCGGACTATGCGGAAATATTGATGATCGGAAAAGTACTTCCGAATCATGTCAATTTTTAGCGATTGCCTAGTTTCTTGGTTTTCAAAGAAACAAAATCTGCGTTCTCTTTTCAACGGCCGGGTTTAATATATTTCGCCGCTTTTTGTTGTACTCAACTTCTTTGGATGAAACAAACCTTAGCGGATTACAAATGCTCTTTTGAAAACGTACCTATCTTTTGTGATAATATATCCGCTATTAATATTGCTCAAAACCCGGTTCATCACAACCGTACTAAACATATTGAGATTCGACATCATTTTCTAAGGGATTGTGTTTCAAAACGAAAAATTGAGATATCTTTTGTACCATCTCAAGATCAATTAGCGGACATTTTCACAAAAACCGCTATCTTCCGAGACATTTGCGTCAATACGAGCTCGTTAGGCATAATGCATATTAAATGAGGCTTACGTTTGCATTTTGCACGTTTTTAAAAATTAGGCGAAAAATCGGATTTTTGGTTGAAAATTCGGATTTTTTGAAAAAAGCGACAAAACAATGGGATAAATAGGTTGAGGGCAACCGTCGCCCTCAACGCCGACCACGCCAACCTAAGCCATAATTTGGATTAAAATGGTTTTGTCTTGACGATTCGTCATTTTACCATATTTTGACCATTTTTCGTCCCCTTTGCCAAATTCACACGTATTTCATTCAAAATTATTTTTCATGCATTCCATTCACAACATGGCCATTATATAGCATGATCATCATCATTATGACTCATCTTTACCGATCAATTGGTAAGTATTCTACTTCCTCTACTCAATTGGGTTGAACCCTTGAGTTTTTGGCTTACTTGTAAATTTTTTTGATGTAATTGTCGTATGATCATGATGAGCTTGGCTATTATGTTGTATTGTATAATGATTGAAATGACTTGGTGATGAAATTTTTTGGCTTAAAACATTTACAAGGGTTATATACATCTTTTATTTTTCAAGCACACATGGTGTTCGATGAAATGTCGCAATGAAAATTTCAACTTCTACATGATTCTCTTGCTTCCAAAAGTCTCCAATATTTATTGAGATCATGTTTTGGCAAATAAAACGAGCGTATGTACTCTTCATGATACATTTCTCCCTTTTTCCTTGGCTTTTTTAAGCTTCAATTGCTCAACGGTTGATCAACCGTCCCTTTGGTGCACTTTGATATAATTGTATGATGTTTTTATCATCCTAACATTCTTTTTGATGATTCCAAAGGGGGAGAAACAGGAAATTGGCTCGTTAAGCCAAACATAGCTAATAAAAGCTCGCAATAAAAAGCTAAGGCTTCCTAAAGCCAAGAATACCTAGTCCATGGCTTATATTATGGACTCTATTGTAAAAGCTTATAAGTATTGTGAAAGGGGGAGCTTCTTTGCCTATGATGTTTATAGGCATCTTATATAAGCTTGTTATAGCTTGTGCTTCTAGCTTATGCAATATCTCTTGTTGATATGCTCATAGATAGGGGGAGCTTTGTTTGAAATATTTTCAACGGGTAGTTCACTCAAAAACCGGAAAATATATTTGTTTTCAAAGTCGTCCTCGAGTAAATTGTTTTGGTTTGTAATCATCAAAAAGGGGAGTTTGTTAGATAAATGTTTTTATCATGATTTTGATGATTTTGTTCGAGTTTGTTCAAATGAGTTTTTAAACCAAAACAATGTCCCTAAATATTTTCTAAATACTTCCGACCGTCTTAAAATGTTTTTACTATTTTTCGGAGTATTTTTTGAAGTTTATTTTCGATAAAAAAATTGGACAACACATTTGTTTCAGTCGACCGGTCGCCCTATAGGGCAACCCGCACTGAGTTGAGTTTTGAAATAGAAAATGGAACGTAAGAAAAAAGAGGAGAGCGACCCAGGTCGACCAGGTGGGCGACCGGTGGTGGGTCGACCGGTCGACCCTACGGGCGACCAGACTGGGCAGCCCTCTTGGTTCAGATTTCTCTGTTTCGTAAATTCTTCCGGTCCAACCGCAGTCATGACTAAGGCGACCGTCGCATCCCCCTCCGACCGGTCCCCTGAAAAACGTAAAAAAAATTCACAGAATTCAATTTCAATCTTATCTCTACGCGACCGTCGAACCCCATTTAGTAAAATAAACATTGTATAACTTTGAATTATATTTCCAAAGGTGCATGAATCAATAGAATTGGAGTTCGGATGAAAACGTTATGTCCAAAATACGATGATTGTTGCGATTCTTATAAACATGAAAATGACTTTTTGACGTTTCTTGCTCCAAAACTTGTTTTTTCCACCAAATCCTAGGAAATCAACAAAAATGCAAATCCAAATAAAACATGCCAAAAATATGTATTGATAAGGGTCTTTTTATGCATGTTTTATGTGTATATTTGAGTATGATTTGAGTTATTTCATTGTTAGTTTTATAAATTTTTGATTATACATAGTTCATATTATTTGCAGGTGCTTTTATTGGTGTAAATTGATGATTCGAGAGATGTTTTTGGTGATTTTGGGCCATGGTTTCATGTCAAAACATACCCCGGGTTTATGGATGCAAAAACACTCGAAATCCCAAGCTAAACGCGTCATTCGGGGACTTTTCAGTCAAACACGGCCCGGGTGTGCTTTCGAACACGACCGTGCTTTTGAGGAGCCAAAAACGAGCAAATTTTCGGCCACGACATACTAAACACGGCCAGGCCGTGATTTTTAAGCACGGCCGTGTTCGGAAAAATCCGCGAACACGGCCTGGCCGTGCTTTTAAAGCACGGGCATGCTTTTCGTCCAATCTGGAATTTTCTTTGGCGGAAATTATGGAAGCTTTTCTTTTTTGCTTTTTGACAACCTTTGAGCAACTTTTACATCTCATTTTGCTGCACCAAACTCTATTATTCTCTCAATTATCACATGAAAACAAGAATTCAACAACCCAACTATGGAAGTGGAACAATTATTTGTCAAAAGATGACATTGTTAATGTGTTTTTTCACTACAAGAATGTCTATTAAAGCCAAGAGTTTGGGTTGGAGGAGCATTCCATTCATAATTCATTCATTCATTCACTCTAAGTTTCAAAGCAAAATACATTGAGAGGATAAAAGAGAGGTAGAGTTGGAAGTTGAAGAGCAATATAGGAGAAGGCTTGGAGCTCAACATCATTGCAATCAACCAAGGAGGAAGTCTTGTATTGGTCTTGAATAAGAGCTAAGTACACCATGTTCATTTTATTCAAATCTTCTTGTGTAGTATACTCTTTTGTCAAAGCCATGTGTTGTCAAAGCCATGTGTAGCTAAATTTCTAGTGTTTGAATGTAATGAACTCTAGAATGAATTTGTGATTAAGGCTTGTATGTTTTTAATAAAATTTTCATGTTTTGTGTGATTCACTTATATTATGCTTTATTCATTCGAATTGGTATATGCGCAATATTGATTTGAAGTTTATTTTTCATCCGGGAAATCGAGAGATTCATGGTGAAATAGAACCTATATAAGTGAAAAGAGTTGCATGCAATCCTAGATATAGGACGACATAAATCTTCTGGATTAGGGTCAAACCTAATATGGGAATTCACAAATTGTTATAATGTTGTCTTGGGGTTTTAACTAGAAAGAGATTTCATTAATCAACTTGAGGTTAGAAGTTATTCGCTCAATATAGGGTTTAACTTAAATCGAATTTCTACGTCCATGAAACATGGGATTTTATTAAAAGAGGTTGGTTTTTGCTAAGGGTTTATGGTTGTATTTTTATCTTGTTTAATCACAAAAACGTTCTAGAGGGATTTACATTCAAACACATTTCTAGCTCTTGATTTCTTAATTCTACAATCTACTTTTATTTGATTTTTTGTAAGTTGCAATTATTTCAAATTCTTTATTTTTCTTTTTCCTTATTTATCAAACAAAAACTCTGAAAATTGCTAGATTAGATAACAAAAAGACGGTAATTATTAGTACTTACAATCCTCGTGGGAATGACACTCGGTACTCAATAATCTATACTATAAAATGATAGGTGCACTTGCCTACGGTTTTCTAGAGTAGCTTTTGAGCCATCAAGTTTTTGGCGCCGTTGTCGGGGATTGTAATATTAAGAACACTTTATTTTTGTTAATCTAATTATTATTTTTATTTATTTTACCATTGCCTTTTATCTTATTTATCTTCGTAAGTCTTTGATTACACTTATCCTGTTTATTTGCCGCAGTGCATGCCTACTCGTCGCCGAATTTGGAAGCACGAGACCGCCGGTAGCAACACAGAGGAAAGTACTAATACAGAACACGAGGAGGATATTAACGAAGGCAAGGATCCTGAAATGGCGGATGAACAACAAAGAACCATGTATGACTACGCCAAGCCATCTATGGACGGCACGTCATCAAGTATCGTAAGGCCCGCTGTTGCCGCCAATAATTTTGAGATCAAACCGAATGTTATTCTAATGGTGCAATAGTTTGTTCAATTTGACGGCCTACCAGATGAAGATCCCAATAACCACATCGCGAATTTCCTCGAAATTTGCGATACCTTTAAAATCAATGGGGTCTCTGATGATGCCATCTGTTTATGCCTATTCCCATTTACTCTTCGGGGACGGGCTAAACAGTGGCTAAACACTTTACCAAAGGGAACAATTACAACATGGAGCATTATGGCTGAAAAGTTCATTTTAAAGTATTTTCCACCGACCAAAACCGCACGATTGAAGAATGAAATCTCTTCATTCACTCAAGAAGATGATGAGACCTTGTATGACACTTGGGAAAGATTCAAAGAATTGTTGCAGAAATGCCCACATCATGGTCTCCCTATTTGGATGCAAGTCTAAACATTTTACAATGGGCTACTCTCGTCAACGAGGCAAATGATTGACGCAGCGGCTGGGGGAACTTTGAACAATAAAACACCAGAAGCCGCCCAAGATCTAATAGAGGGAATGGCCATGAATGGCTATCAATGGCAATCCGTACGAGGTAAACCTAACAGGACAGTGGGTGTATACAATGCAGATGCAGTGGTTACACTAGTTGCACATGTCGAAGCTTTGACCCAAAAAATCGACGATCTAGCGGCTCCTAAACCACCACCACCGCACGTTTTATCTTGTGAAACTTGCGGAGGATCGCATAATCATTAGGAATGCCCATATACAATACCACAAGCTGAACATGTCAATTACGTTGGGAATCAAGCCATAAATTACCCAAATAATCCTTACAGCAACACATACAATCCTGGGTGGCGACAACATCCTAATTTTGGTTGGGGAAATCAAGGCCAACCACGACCTAATCCCAATCCTGATCTACACACGCCTCCCGGATTTCAGCCAAATCAAGGTAAGCCTAACTTGGAAGATCTTATAAAGTTTGTGCAATCAACAGATACCCGATTCCAGGCGGTGGAGACATCCTTAAGAAATCAAGAGGCATCTATCCACAATTTGGAGAATCAAATAGGCCAGATTGCTAAAATGATTTCCGAAAGGCCGCAAGGAAGTTTGCCGGGTAACACTAAGCCAAATCCAAGAGAGCACGTAAAAGAAATCACCATCAATGTTCCACATGAGCATAATATGTGGGGGATGACAAACCCGTGAAAAAGGTGGTTGCAGAATACAAGCCCAAGATCCCTTACCCAAGTTTAACTGAAGAAGATAGAAGGGAGGAAAAATTTGGTGAGTACCTTGATTCTTGCAAGCAATTACATACCAATATTCCATTTGTTCAACCTCCTTCAAAGCATGATAGGGATCTAAATGACATCATTCCTAATGAAAATAAGCTTAACAAATTATCAAATGTGCAATTGAATGATAAATGTTCTTCCAATGAATTACCACAAAAATTTAATAATCCAGGAAGCTTTATTATCCCTTGTACAATTGATGGTTTACCCGTTGATAGGGCACTAGCGCACTTAGGAGCTAGTATCAATGTGATGTCTTATGATACATTCAAGCATATGAGATTAAGTGAACTGAAACCTACTAGGATCGACATTCACTTAGCCGATAAATCAATTAAACATCCTAGAGGTATTATTAATGATGTGTTAGTCAAGATTGATAAATTCATGTTCCCAGTTGATTTTATTATTCTTGACATGCATGATGATATTGATGTCTCTAATTCTTGGGCGTCCTTTCTTGGCTACGGCGAAATCTATCATTGATGTGCATGAGGGAAAATTAACTTTGAGAGTAGGGGATGAACAAGTAATTTTTAAAATTCATGTTGAAATTTTATAAGGATAATACTTGTTCTTTTGTTGACTCAGTTTCCTTGAGTACTGTGAAAACTAAAAATCTCTTGGAGAAAAAATTTGATCAAAGTGCAGGCCAACTCATGTAAAAATAATCTCCTTAGGAGACTTATTTCCAAAATAGAGACCCGAAAGGTCAAAGAGCACATTTTGAAGCTTGAAGTTGGAGGTAATGCTACTAAATGCCAAAGGATTTTCATAAGTCCAAGGCTCCACCCGACTAATCTCCATATTTGGGTAAACGGTCCAACTATACGACTTTAAAAGCAATACTCGGGAGGCAACCCGATGTTGTGTGCATTTTTTTTGAATTAATCACAAATCTTTAGAGTCATTTTCAAATCACATTTTGATTATTTTTAGTCATTTTTAAAATTTAAAAAAAAAAAAAAAAACACGGGCATGCCGTGTTCAACGATCTAAGGCCATGTTTTTACGTACGAAACACGGCCCGACCGTGTTTAATAGCATGACCGTGCTTTTATTTAAAAAAAATTGGGTAAAAAAAAATGCGTACAGAACATGGCTTGGCTGTGTTATTAAACACGGCCGTGTTTTAGTTCAAAAAAAAATAAAACAATTTTTTTTCTTTGTTATCTTACTTGGGAATATTTGAGATTTCATGGTATTCGAGTTGTTTGTTGCTTATCCTTGATTAGGTATGAAGATGCCGATGAAGGTTTCGTACTAAACAACCCAATGATCGCTCAACACCGATTTCACTCTTATAGTAAGGTCGTATTTTTTTTCCACCTCTTTTATTTTCTTCTAGTGTGGTTGATTTTTAAGTATTTTGTTTGTGTTCGTTCATCTCTTTCTTTCACATTGAGGACAATGTGAACCTTTAAAGTTGGAGGTGGGTGCAATTACTTTCTTAGAATGCTTGTGTGCTTGTTCTGAGTCTGTGTGTACTTGTTTTTATTTTGAGTCTGTCGACAAGAGGTATGATTTTTTTTCCTTAACAAATTGAGTACTTTGCTAGTCAATAACTTGGCCCAATTACACCAAAATTAACTTTTTAATTTGTGTTTTTAATGTGAAGCAATTGATTGTCTAAGATAGATTGACGTGGATGTGTGCTAAATTTTGACGAGATTTCCAACACCATAATACTTGATGTGTTAAGGCATTTACGATAATACTTAGTGTTATGAACATTCGAGAATTCATGATTTAGTGGTGGTTAACTAGTTGTTAAACCAAGCTTGTGAATAAAAAAACAAATGAGAAAAAAAAGAAAAAAAAAGGAATCCAATCGAGGTTATACTCCTCTATTTGTTGTTGCTTAGTAACTAGGAGCATTCATGAGCCCCATGTTTGTCTTTTACGTAAAACGGTGACACAAATATGAGTATGGGAAACCACCCTAGGAGTGTTTGAACGGAAATTCAAAATATAAACCTAGTGGAAGAATGCCTCGAAAGGTCCTACAAAAAAAAAGAAAAAAACAAAATCGAAAGGGAGAATATATATTCCTTGAATTCTCATTCCAATAAAAGTTCAAGAAGCTTGGTTATATGACTAGTAGGCTAACTACAATGATCCATTGAATTCTTGTATTTTCATGACATTATTGAATTGAAGTTATTCATAACTATCAATATTTGTGGAGTGATGATAATAATGCCTGCTGATATTAAGGTCTTTCTTGACAGTCGATCGCTTTGCAAAACTGTGTTTTTACTGAATGGTTAAATAGGGTTGAGAAGGCTAAGAACTTGACTGCTTGTGTTCAATGTGTTGAAAAAAAATCCTTGTGTGTTGTAATTTATTGAATCATTCTTTTTGATTTAATATTTTGCTTGAGGACAAGCAAAGTTCAAAGTTGGAGGTGTTTGACAAGGGTTTTTCTATGCATGTTTTATGTGTATATTTGAGTATGATTTGAGTTATTTCATTGTTAGTTTCATAAATTTTTGATTATACATAGTTCATATTACTCCGAGGTGCTTTTATTGGTGTAGATTGATGATTCAGAGCTGTTTTTGGTGATTTTTGGGCCATGGTTTCATATCAAAACATACCCCATGGTTTATAGATGCAAAAACACTCGAAATCCCAAGCAAAACGCTTTATTTTGGGGCCTTTTCAGTCAAACACGATCCGGGTGTGCTTTCGAACACGACCGTGCTTTTGAGGAGCCAAAAACGAGCAAATTTTCGCCACGACGTACTAAACACGGCCAGGCCATGATTTTAAACACGGCCGTGTTCGAAAAATCCGAACAACACGGCCTGGCCGTGCTTTTCCGTCGATCTGAATTTTCTTTGGCGGAAATTATGGAAGCTTTTCTTTTTTGCTTTTTGACAACCTTTGAGCAACTTTTACATCTCATTTTGCTGCACCAAACTCTATTATTCTCTCAATTATCACATGAAAACAAGAATTCAACAACCCAACTATGGAAGTGGAGCAATTATTTGTCAAAAGATGACATTGTTAATGTGTTCTTTCACAACAAGAATGTCTATAAAAGCCAAGAGTTTGGGTTGGAGGAGCATTCCATTCATAATTCATTCATTCATTCACTCTAAGTTTCAAAGCAAAATACATTGAGAGGATAAAAGAGAGGTAGAGTTGGAAGTTGAAGAGCAATATAGGAGAAGGCTTGGAGCTCAACATCATTGCAATCAACCAAGGAGGAAGTCTTGTATTGGTCTTGAATAAGAGCTAAGTACACCATGTTCATTTTATTCAAATCTTCTTGTGTAGTATACTCTTTTGTCAAAGCCATGTGTAGCTAAATTTCTAGTGTTTGAATGTAATGAACTCTAGAATGAATTTGTGATTAAGGCTTGTATGTTTTTAACAAAATTTTCATGTTTTGTGTGATTCACTTATATTATGCTTTATTCATTCGAATTGGTATATGCGCAATATTGATTTGAAGTTTATTTCTCATCCGGGAAATTGAGAGATTCATGGTGAAATAGAACCTATATAAGTGAAAAGAGTTGCATGCAATCCTAGATATAGGACGACATAAATCTTCTGGATTAGGGTCAAACCTAATATGGGAATTCACAAATCGTTATAATGCTGTCTTGGGAGTTTTAACTAGAAAGAGATTTCAGTTAATCAACTCGAGGTTAGAAGTTATTCACGCTCGATAGAGGGTTTAACTTAAATCGGGAATTTCTACGGTCCATGAAACATGAGATTTTATTAAAAGAGGTTGGTTTTTGCATAAGGGTTTATGGTTGTATTTTTATCTTGTTTAATCACAAAAACATTCTAGAGGGATTTACATTCAAACACATTTCTAGCTCTTGATTTCTTAATTCTACAATCTACTTTTATTTGATTTTTTGTAAGTTGCAATTATTTCAAATTCTTTATTTTTCTTTTTCCTCATTTATCAAACAAAAACTCTGAAAATTGCTAGATTAGATAACAAAAAGACGGTAATTATTAGTACTTACAATCCTCGTGGGAATGACACTCGGTACTCAATAATCTATACTATAAAACGATAGGTGAACTTGCCTACAATTTTCTAGAGTAGCTTTTGAGCCATCATGTATAAATCATCGCACAAAATACACACAAAAATATGCAAAACAGCCCCCATTCCGGTTTTGTTGGTTTTGACTTCAGATTTTCGGTTATCTTCCTCAATTTGAAGCCGAACTATCAAATCCTCCAGCCCCATTTCCTTGTGCTTGTGCTTGAAGTAGTTCTTAAAGTCTTTCCACAATGGCGATAATTTTTCGATAATTGCAACCACTTGGAACGACCCATTCAAAATCATCCCTTCAGACACTAAGTCATGAAGTATGATCTGAATTTCCTGAATTTTGGCTGATTACCATTTTGGTATCAACTATCTTGAAATCCAGAAACTTGCTGACAAAAAATTTCTTTGCTCCAGCATCTTTTGTTTTGTACTTCTTCTCCAAAGAGTCCCACAACTCTTTGGACGTTGGGAATGAGCTGTACACGTTATAGAGGGTGTCTTCCAACCCATTCGGAATATAGTTTCGGCAGAGAAAATCGATGTTGTAGCAAACATCAACAACAATCCTTCTTTGGTTGTCGGTCTCTTCTTCAGCAACAACCAGATGGTCCTCCTTTAAGAACTAGAACAGACCTAACGTGGTTAAGTAGAATAACATCTTCTATTGCCACCTCTTGAAATCAACACCGAAAAACTTCGCCGATTTTTCACCATGCATGGGAGCAGCAGTCATCGGAGTGAAACTGATATTTTCCATTTTTCAAGAAAACATAATTTCGTCTTGCGATTGGTTTTAGTAGTGTTTGGTTTTCTCGAAAATTGTACAGGATAACGAGATATAAATTAAAGTCAAGGCTAGTATTGAATATGCGCAAGACGAAATTGCCCTGTACAAAAGTGCTAACGGTTCAGGCAATTGTCTCTAAAATACAACGACTTTTAAGTTTGACTTAGCATCACTTGCAAAAGTCGAACTTACAGTGAACAAAATAGTATTTTAGAACTTTCAAATTTTATAGAAAAGGAAAAGTATGTAGACAATATTATGAATGCAGATTGAATGGGATGATTCTGAACATCCCGAGGGTCTGTTTATATAGAAATCTGGATGCCCTTTCAAAACAGGTGCATCTTTTGGTCTGGATCGATCTGGACTGTTAGATCATGCCTTCTAATCAACAGTCGCAATTTGATGGTCCAGATCGCACCTCTTCTGAAGGTCCACAACTTTCTGCATGCATCCCTGCACACTGAACAGACGCGTCGGTCCGGCCAAATGAACATGTACATCTAGTCAGCGCCCCTGTCCTGCCACATGGTGCCTTCTGGATGATTCTGCCAAGTCACTGCCACGCGAGCTGCCTGCCATATCATCGAGCTACTGGACCGAATCCTGGTTCGATTTTTCAAAACTTTAAGGCTCCTCAAAGCTTCTCGCGATGATGCATACGTGAGAAGTGCAAAGAGTGCCTATAAAGCGCCCAATGTGATCTAAGTGCAACATGCGCGGGCGATTTCCACTGGACGGTGCTCGACACCGTCCTTGGTGCTCTTTGAGCTAGCCAAAAGCTAGTCAAAATTGACTTGGTCCACTAGGGTGTACCATAAGGAGCTCATATGATTACTTCTTACTATTAGTGAAGCTCTATATAAACAAGTTAAGCATTTAATATGCTTTCCATATTCCCACTCTTTTAATATTCCATATACGTAAGACATTTAAGTGAGTTACTTTATGCGTTAATTTCTTATTCACCCGAAATTGGTTTTGAAAAATTCAAAATGCTAAATTCATCTACCCGCAATGTAGATTACGATTATATCATTTATTTTTCCTTACTAATAAATGATCTACTTAAATAATTGGTCAGAATCGAATCAAAACTTATCTTTATTAAACCAATTTCCAACAGATTTTCCATCAATTCAATTAGCTTTATTGGGACATACTCAATTCATAATTGAAAAAAATTACAAAAACTTCTTTGGTCTAATTAAAAAAAAAAATCATTTTACTTTTCAAAATTCGAAACCCCCTTCAGCATTAAAAATCCTCCATTTTGTATTTCTTCTTCAACTATCTCCTAAATAGGTGCAATTTGTAAACTTAAAACAAAAGTTATGGGAATATTTGTTATTTTGAAAATACACACTTTATTGCTAATTACTCTGCGCTCTAGTCCATTCAGATTATTCTTAAAATCTTTGTTGATCACTTAAACATCGCAAGGGCTTCCCCAGGGCCCCTTCTCATTGTTTGTTCGTGTTTTAGGCTAAATCCCAACTTGACGATTTATTGTTTTTACAGCTTTGAGTGATTCATAGATTTTAACAGCACCACATTATTAATATTGTACGTCTTATTATTCTTGAAATTGTAATCGCACCAAAGAAATCTCTATAATTCTATTATTACCTCCTATTCAAAATAAGTGACGTTATAGGAAAAAATACTCATATTAAGGATGGTGTTAAAACACCCAATATTCTTAATTAATTAATAAGGCAAAAACTTGTATGAGACGGTCTCATGGACATTGTTCATGAGACGGATCCTATATATAACTAGAATTTCAACCCAAACCCAAATCCATTAAAAAAAACCCATATTTTGGGTGAGGAGGAGAGGAATCTGACTATTAACGGTTGAAATTCGGTGGAGATGAGGTTGACTCTAATCAACGGCAAACCGTGGAGATGAGTTCTACTCTAAGAGGCGGCGTGAGGAGAGAAATAGAGAAGGGGCGTACGACAAATATGGAGAATAAGAAATAATACGTGATTTGGGTAATTTAATTGGATATTAACCTACAACAGTTTAATTAATTAACTTTTTTTTCTTAGAATTTTAATTAATTAAGTAACTCGGTGTATAAATTCAATTACCGCAGTTAAAAGGGTAATCATTGTAAAAATAAAGAAAATCTACATCTGTTAAATAGTGACCGTAGTAAAATATTTTGTTTACATCGGTTGGTTGAAATAACCGTGGTAAATTTTTATTTTTTACATCGTTTATTTACTAAACAACTCTAAATTTCTTAAAAATATTACAATTATGCCACCGCCTCCTTTTTTACATCGGTTCCAAAAAAAACCGATGTAATGTTCTCGTGGTCAAATCTATATTTTGTAGTAGTGATGAGACCGTCTCACGTAAGACCACCTCAATTAATAAATGTTGCTTTGATACAAAATAAATTTAGGCATTAGTATTAGTTGGAAAATGATATATTTAAGGGTAATTTGGGAAAAACCTTTTCTCACCAACCTTGAAAATGTCAAAACATCATTCTTTTTAAGAATTATTTATGTGACAAACCATTACTCATTTTGAATAGGAGGGGGAGTAGTATTTTGATTAATTACAAAGAGCACTCATGAGAGTCAACACCCAAGTGTAATTGAAGATATATTTAAATAAATAAAATTATTGAGCCACCGACTATATATATATATATATTAATACAATTTTGATTTAAAATAAGTTTCAAATCATTTCACAAATATGTTAGACATTGATCGTGGGATAGTCAAAATTAGTAGTACTTATCCACAGGTACAGATGGCAAAAGGAACAAAATTAAAATTAATTAAGGAGTTTGAACAAGCTCCAAATGTGCCAAAATTCTATAGAATGTCTTTTTAATTGATGCAAGAGGTTGCCAATGTTGCAGGAAGATTCATCAGTACTCTTTATATGAATTATCTTTTCCCTTTCAACCAATTATTGTACGTCCTAAATTAATTGACTATTCAAATAATAATTTAGTTATGTTGTTAATCTTCGAGTTAATTATAATGGCATTCTCTACTAATTAGTGTAAAGATCAACCTTTCTTCTCTGAAATTAGAAATATATTAACCTCTCTTCTCATTTATTGAAAACGATTTATTTGGGGCTTTCTCGTTTGACTTCAAAATATTGTATTTTAGTTGTTTCAATTGATTAATAAAAAAATACAATTAACTTGTAGTAAAAAAAAAAAACATAAAGTTTTCCACTCCATCAGCGTCCAGATTTTAATAAATTATTTATTTTACTCTCGAGATTATTATTATATGTTTTTGGATAGAAGGATTTGAAGCTAAGGATTTTAAATCTATAATAACAAATTCATAGAGTTTGTTTGGGTAATCTCAATATTTAATGAATTTCAAATTCTTCGCTCATATTTTGAACTACTTTTTGAGACATTGTGGTGAATTTCAAATCCATCTTATATGAAGTGGTTCTAAATTATTTCTACAAATCATCTCATTAAATCCAAATTCTTCCACCTAAGTTCAACCTTAGATATTATAGGATGTAAATGCGAAGTCAACATGTTTCCTTCCAAAATCTCCACTTTAATCATACTAAGGCCAATTAATGTAAAGCGTAAGATATATATATATATATATATATATATAAATATATCTATATTATATCATAAAGGGTCTCTTATTTTTTTTTATAGTGGTTCATCTAGTGTTCTAATTTATCAAGTATATACATGTCATATGTATAAGATGGTGTCGTTGTTGCACGTGAGATCTGTTGGAATTTGGTTTTGAAAAATGAGTTGACCCATATTAGACCAAATATTTAAGTAGTTTCCATTGGTGGAAAATAGAATTAAAATATTTAATAAAATTATCCTAAGTGAGTAGATGAGATTAACATTTGAATTTCTCAAAATTAATTCCGGTGAATGAAAAATTAATTATACAAGTTAGCCACTTAAAACTGAAATTGACATGGAAATTGATAAATGTGGGGGTGGAGTGAAACTCCATCCCACATAGAATAGAAAGTCAAAGTTAGCTCAATTTATATAGCCCAAGTGGGATTAATGAGTTTGGGCCTTTGGGGCACTAAAGTTTTTAAAGGAGGGAGGACCTATATGCTTGTGGGTTAGGTTCAAAACACACACGCGCGGGCACCCGCCCACCGACGGGGCAAGGTCGTTGGCCTGGGCTTCTAGACCCTATAGTTTTGGATAAATTTTATTTAAATCTTTAAAAAAATATTTTTTACTCAAATTGGTTTGGGCCTACGTGCAGCTGGACTTAGTGCGCGGTCGTGCACCTAGGCTGAGCGCGCAGGCGTGCGTTGTAGTGCGTGGTCGCACATCGAGGTCAGTGAGCTTTGTGCGCCGCATGCGCTGGGGTGCGCGGTCGCGCGACTTTGAACAGAGATATCTGTTCGAGTTACCAGGTTTATTTTTTGGTTGTAGACATATTTTTTCGAATCAAAAGACGTGACCATTCCGTAAGGCACTTAGATGCCTCTGCTGATTGAAAAAGACACATGAAATAATCAGATAATAAACCGAGATCATTATGCATTTTCAAAGATATTGATCATTTCTCTTCCAAAAGCTTCAAGTTCAAACACTTGTTTTGTTCGGCCGTAGGTTTGGCTTTTGCAAGTCTTTGCTAAGTTGAATCAAAAGTCGTTGTATCTTAGAGGCAATTGCCGTAACCGTAAGCACTTAGTATGGGGTATTTCGTCTTGCGAGATAGTATCAAATACTAGCCTCAACTTTAAATACATCTAGTCCTTTTTCGCTTTTCTATATACTTAGCCATTTTTTTTTTTAAACGTAACCATTCAAACAATAAATGCAAGACGAAATTTTCTGCTGTTTTCAAAACGATGGCAAACATAAATGAAAAAATGATGGTTCTACGTGTGGTTGTTTTCATTGTGTAATAATTTACTCTAGAAAAAACAATGTACATGATAATATTAGTACACTAATAAATGGATAAAATTAGAAAAATCTAAATGAAATAGAACAAAAGTAAGTGTGAAGTATGGATTTAAAATGCAATAGAAATAGGAGGAAATTAAATAAGAAGGCAATGTCAAAGGGCTTTTCAGCAAAGAAAAAGTGAATTAAAGTGTAAAAGACAAACATAAAAGAGAAAGGAAAATTTCTTTGTGGGGTTGAGCAAAAAGGTAACAAAAACCATGTAAATGAGAGCCTTTGTCCATTTGAATTGTCTCCTTCACCCGGACAAAAATTACTAGATAGGAGTGATTGGATTTAGGGTTCATTAATAGGAGAAACCTTGAAATATTTTCCCTCAATAGTACGCCGAATTGCCTCTAGCCCAGTAAATTTTTATTTTATTTTTTTCAAAAAAAAACAGGATAAAAGAATTTGGGATGCGCCGGGAAGCCGGAGCACGGGAATTTTGTTGAACTTCGAGGATAAAAAGCTACTAATCGTGACCTTTCTATATGTCTGCTATGCCCATGCAAAGATGTGACATAAATATCACTATATATCATCAATTGTCATGAATAATGCTTAGCATCATACAATATATAATGGACTGTTCCTTACGTACGTTTTTCTTTCTTTCCTTTATTTTTATTTTCTTGATGGAAAAACTATTGAGCCCAATCAACTATATAATAGTTTCAACTTTTGTATTTTCAAAATTGGTGAGATGTGTGGCATAACTTAAATGAAAGTTCTATATAGGCTTCAATCGAGTTTGGTTAAATATTATGATATAAGTACTTCTTTCATGTATTTTTTCGTGAGTTTTCTTATTAATAGAGACATAAGCAGCAATAATATAATTCATAATTTTTTTTTGAGAATTATAATTCATAATTATTAGTTATGTTACTATCAGTCTATCTGTTGGAAAAATCCATCCTTCGTGCGACCTTGGGAAGTTAAATTTGAATATTGCAAAAATACTGTTTCAAACAAAAAGAAAAAAACATTTATTTACAAATTCAACTACAAGTAGAAGTTTAAAACTTTATTAAGGATCTCCATAAAAATGGAATCAGGTTGATTTAGGTTTTGGATTATCAAAATTTAATATCCGCCTCACTAGAGTTTTTAAGTCCTAAAACTTGATGCGGTGCAATGTTTTAAAAACTGGACGTAAGCGGGACCGGTCTTGTTATCGGTTCATGGTTCGACCGGTCGGACCGATTCAACCATCGGTTTAACCGTCAAATATAATTTAATTATATTTTTTTATTATATTATGTAAATTGCATATAAATAACCATATCTCAAATAAAATTACATCTATAAAAATTCAAAATTTTAAAATAGTTGCATACTATAACCAAATAAAAATTTAATCTTGATTAAACAATATAATTTGAAATTCGCCCCATTCTTAAGGAAATATTAACGAGTAGAGTTTAAACAGAAAACATAAGGGAAAACTCATTGAAAATAAAGTTGAAAAAATATTAGGAAACAAAGAAAAATGGAAAGATAAAGCTGGAATTTAAACTGAAGATTAGACAGAGATTTAGAAAGATAAAAGGAAAAATTGAGAAACCAAAAGAAAAGGGAATTAAAATTAGTAGTCAACTTGTAATCAATTGGAAACTAACCAATTATCACCACCTATCGTGTAACTTGGCGAAAATAAAAGAATATAAAAAGGAACCATTAGGAGAAACAAATGGTCTAATGATAGTTTTTCTTTTTTGTTTTAACTTTTTCAATTTTTTGCAACAAATCGGTTGAACCTCCGGTTTTTAGTCAATATTTCAACCGGTTTAACCGGTTTTGAGGCGGTTGATCAACCAAGTTCTTGGTGGTTTAACCACAAATCCGTTACCTAGGCGTGTTGATTGGACCAAGTGTTGATTTTCGGTTGAACAGTCGAATCGGCGGTCCGGTTTTTAAAACATTGATGCGGCGAGACAATCACAATCTCTTTTTCTTCAATAAAGCTCTAGTGCTTTTACTCATCTATCTTCTTTCTAGTTTTCTTCCATCATCCTTCAATGGAGAATAAGGTCAATGCTTTTAGTCTCAATAAATTTGTCCTCAATAAGATTATTTTTTGGTCCCCAAATGTAACAGCCAACAGGTGATTTTTATTTGTCCCCGATTGATGGAAATTTTTTTTTTTTTTTAGTAAGTTTCTTCCATATGTGGAATTTTGTTCGAAGATCAAGTGAGTTATTACCCGACCATACGCCGAGATCAATTTCTTTGGTATGTGTTTTGTTCAAATGATTCCGTTGCGATGTTCGATTCTACGGATCGGTGAAATTTATTTATGTTTAAATTTTTTGTTTTAGATACAACTATTTTTCACACGATGTTGTAATCATTGTAAGTTTCTTCTAATGTATGAATGAAATTCATTTTGATTAAAATAAAATAAGTTGATGCGGTGAACTTGTTCCTTTGTTAGACAGTTTCTTTAAAAAATAAAATATTCAAATATAATATCTTTTAAAATATTATCACATAATGCATATACAATCAATTAAATGCGACGAGTTTGAAAATAAAAATTAAGGGAGTAATTGTTTGACCTTTCGTTCCCCTCTTTTTTACTTTTAGAGAGAACTAGTTTTGACTGCGTGCGATGCACGGGGTGTGAATTTTTGAATTTGTCTTTTACCATCGTACGTTGGCCTATCATAAAGAGTAATGAATACCGTTAATGTTTTTTTTTTCCCTTTGAAACGGCGTTTGTATGTGGACATTTCTTTGGAATTTTTTTAAATACTTTTAAGATGATGATATATTGATGACCATTTGTTTGGTTGTTAATCTTATAAATAATATCATTTCTTGTATATGCTTTATATCAATAAGTTCCATAAAATCATATACCTAAATATAACTACTTCAAATAATGTATGTGTTGTTATGGTTACTCTACATATAAAATATATGAAAACAGAGAAAAAATTGACAGAATAAATATTATTTTTAAGATTAACAACCAAAGAAATTGTCATCAATATATCCACACATATATATCCTTTCTTATATATGTTTTTCTTGTACCAAAAACATATGGATGTTACTATAGATTATTATTCTATGATATTCTCATAATTTATCTCCCTTGGTTAAATTTTCTTTTGACTTAATTTATAATAATGCATGGCTTAATAATAGCTCTAGAAAAAAATATATTAATTGTATTCAATACATTTTTATCTCATATCCATGTATTGTATCACCCTGCAATAAGAAAACTTGACATTTTACAAACCTTTTACGCTACAATCAATTTAAATATTGATACGATATTAAAACAAAACAAAATTCTAGACCTATGTGTCATGGAATACACACTCTAAATTGTTCACATTGTTTCAATCATTGTATGTTGGTTTCTCGTAGAGTCAAACCAAATAGAGTTTCATCGCCCATTTTTGCTTAGTCATATCGATATCCTTAATCAGTGTAAGCATAAATGTTTCATTAATTCATTTTTTTAGAATGGGAAGAATGATTGACAGAGGAGTTTATTAATATTAGTACTCAAATTGCACAAACAATTTGCAGTAAGAAAAACTACAATGCAAAACCATATTTATAAGTGAATTAGCAAGTATAATTAAGGAAAATTTTCCTATAATTATTTTTTATATAGTATAAGCTTAATAGAAGATTTTAACTTTTTATATTCTTTTTCGAAATATCTTATTCGATATTTTGTAATTATTTTTGAAAGAATTTCGAATTTCTAGTTGAGATAAGAATCTTATATTTCTTGATATTTGTTATGCAAAATCTCAATATTACATTTTGATTTCCTATATTTATTTTCGGAATATTTTTCCAATATTCGAATTTGTAATTGAGATATGAACCTCATATTTTTGGAATATTTGTTATGCAAATAATTTTATTACAAAATTATCAACCGTAAATAATAAGTGATTTTTTATTTTTATTTTTATTTATGGATAGACATTTTATTGCAATTAATCAAATAGTCAAACTTTCATATAATTGCAAAATTTGCTATAATCAATGTATATTTGAATAAATAAAATCAATGAATAATATATAATCGAAAATAAACTAATTAGAATCCCAAAAAAATGTGTTTTGTAGTTGTAACAAAATCAGGATAAATATTGATATCGTGTTTGGAAAATATTTTGACTACAATTTTTAAGTGACTTTGGTATTATATATATAGATATATATAGATTAAACAAAATCATGTTTTATATTTGTCATCATAATTTTAGTAAAAAATGAAACATTTCAAAAGAATAAAAATTATTCTATTTTTACATATACATACATATAAAAAAAAGTGTCAAACAGACAAATTCATGTTTAATTGTTAAAATATACTACTTTGAAAGCTGAATAACAAAATACGTCGATAAGTATAAAAATAATTTTTGTTAACCTGAAAAGTATGTTCATTAAATATAAAAAATGATTTTCTATATAGAAAACACTATTATGAATATAATTTTATTTGAAATATAAATTTAATTTAATAATACATAAATAAATGTAACGTTATGTATGGATATATGTGGTATATATAAAACATATACTTTTGGATACATTTTATGTTAATTTTTTTTAACTAAAATAAATATATTTTAATTGGATTTAATAAACTTAAAAATAATTCTATATAATTTTGAAGAAATGGGCTACGCCCACCTAACAACTATACATATATCACAAATACCAAAATACATGAATTTACAAATTAATGTTCCATATCCAAAATGTATAATTATTATAGCCCATTACAAAATAAGTTTTTAGTAAACATATCTTATATCTATTTTTATGTGTATTATTTATTTTATATATGCAGATGGGTGTCAAATCGATAATCGTAAAAGGACGATTAATTTGATATATTATACGTTAAAAAAGATAAAAAAATAAAAAAGTTATTAAATTTTACAAAAAAAAAAAAAAAAAGATAAATATAATAATTAATGCAAGACACACATAGATTTAGAAAGTTTATATTATATAATGCTTTGCTACTATATATACATATAGATTTCCCAAATTAATGTACTAATTACCAAAATCAATGTTACTTGTTATAATTATATTTTACTAATTCTAGAATGAAGTTTTAGGCGGGAAAAAGTTTTGGTTACTATTTATAAGTGACTCTCTCTTTATATATATATAGATAGTGTGAAAAATTATTTTTAAAAAATGAGAATGAATTTTGAGAGTCCGATTGGATATAAGATGAAAATGTGATGATGATAGTTGATGTGATAATATTTTTAGTATAATTGTGGTTAGATGTGATTGGTGATTTGAAAATAATAAAGAATAAATAGTGTATTTTTGATATGGTTGTATAATAATGATAGTTGATGTGATATTGTTTTGTTTAAGTTCAAGAACCTCAACCGATGGCTACCAAAACATCTTAAACCCACATGTAAAATTAATTGTCCAAACGTATAAGGCCACGTTAGTGATTTAGTGTAGAATTTTAAAATAGATTGTAGAAAACTTCTACGAATCTCCATTGTAAATATATTTAGAATGTTCATTTAAGAATTCGAATTGCAATTTTAGTCCGTATCTTTTCAACAATTGCAATTATAATCCTTTAACTATTAAAGTTGTATTTTTGATCGTGGATAATTTTGCCCTTATGCATGAATGTCATTTTGTGTCATTTATCTTTCCAAAATAAGCAATTATAGTTCTGCAACTTTCAAGAATTAGCAATTTCAAATCCTTAACACAACATAGCTAATTTATCAAAATAAACCCGATTTCATAGAGTATGAGAACCCTCATTTTCTCATACCTATTTTGTTCGTGATTGTTACACATACATAAATCCAATCTCTAACCCGTGACCTTAAGGATAATGTCAGTTTACTGACTATAAAATCAACATGGCATACTTCTACAAAGGTCTCAAAACTCTAAATAATCGATTTGACTAAGTCTTTGATAAAACGTATATAGTCCATTTGACCATATTAAGTCCAACATGTTTCCGTAAAATTAATAAATCCCTTAAATTTCATATCTTTCTTTGACCGGGTTTGCAAAGCCACCAATCGATAAATCATTGCCCCTGAGACCGTTTGACAAACGTTACCGTCAACCTCACCAACAAAGAAGATGGTCTACAAGTTAATCGACTCCTTCAACAATGGCTCAACACAATCTTGGTTTGTTTCCTACTCCAGGGCGTATAAGATAATTCTTCAAAGGGATAAATCAATCATACATTATGAACACATGTTGAAGCGGAACCCTCTTTTTATTAAGAACTTGAATAAATATTTATTACATCAAGAATCTCATTTTGGGAGAGGAATACTTGTTTAGCCTCTCATTAATAAGGGTTGCACTCGTAAATACATAAAACATAAAAATTAAAACACTTAGATATGACAAAATTTTCACTCAGAATTTATTATAAGAAAACTAAGGGAAATGTTCGATGTCCTCAGCTTCCTTCAACTCCTGCTATTTGTAGAGATAAGTCCGGACTTGAAAGGCGGACTTCAAATGTTGTTGAAATATAAGACGTCACTACTTACGTCTTATTCCTGAATTATTTCCTCATTAGCTGTCTTTCTTTTTCTTCCACGTGACTCAACCCATGTTAGGTTTGTCAAAGAATCTTTTAAAAATTTGGTTTGCGTGGTCCCCTAGGATAACGAGTCTTGTGAGTCTGGGCCCTTGTCTTTTACGATTGTATGGTCTTGTAGGTCGGTTTGGATTGAAATCCTTTCCCAAACTCCTCGGGTTCTTTCTAATCCGGGCATGATTGAACATAATTTTTGGTAAGTTTCTTTACTGGCCGGAATCTTGTTTTCCCAGAGAATTCTTCTCTTTGTCTCAAAACGTTCCTCCGCAAATCCTGTAGTTGATCCTGTCATTGAATTCAGTAGGAAATATCCATTTGTCAAATTCTGGACGAACTTGAATGAATATTTGACTTTGTCCATTTTAGTTAGACAAACCCAAAGTCCCCATGCCCGCCTTGTAGAAGCTTCATCTTTAGATATTGCTCCTACCGGTAATGGTGTTTCTTCTGGTGAAGCTGCCTTGATATATTTTATGGCATTTCCATCCGATATTCTTAGCTTATTGAATTGAAAAGCTGAAACCTTTCTTTGCTGGTTCTGGAGCTGCACTGATAAAATACAGTTCCAATATATCTCCTCTAGCCAAATGTGGATTATTGGTCCAAGTCTCATATACTGCTTCCCCGATCCATTTCAGTAATTTTGAAATTTTCGAATCTGTGCAACAAAAGATATATCAAAGCGAGAGCTCCGAAAATATACCATTCCTATACTTCATTTGGATAACTTCCTGATTTCATCCAAACTCTTGAGTATTTTATCTGATATATCAACCATTGTTTTCTCTGAGCTAATACCTCTTCTTGTAATTAGTTTCTCCCAAAGGTGACGTTGTGTTGGGATTTGGTCCAACATCCCGCTTGCAATGGGGTTTTAAAACATGCCCGAGGTGAGGCCCGCGATTCGAACTCGTGAGCGCTGGATTGCACAGATTAAAGTAGAGCTTAAAGGATTTGATATGAACTACCTATACCAACAAATGCATCTTCTTTCTCGGTGCCCATTATATAGAAACTCCGATGTTAAACGTGCTTGGCCTGGTAGATATGGGATGGGTGACCCCATGGGAAGTTCTCTAGGGTGTGCGTGAGTGAGGACAAAACGCGCTATAAAAGACTCATGTTGGTTTGTGGAGACAATTGTCAATCCAATAAAGCGCTTGAGGTCCAACACGTTGGTAAACCTACATTGGGGAAATTTTAATCTCGTTAGTTTGAACCTTAGAATTGCCTATCTCCTCGGCCTAAGATTCAACTCCCCTTTTAAGCCCGTAGATGTTGGGTTGACTTGAAGACTCGGGTTGGGACATTGAAGCTTCAACATTCGTTACAACTTGTGTTAGATAAATATTTTTATCAAGATTTTGATGATTTTGTTTAAATATTTTTTTACACCAAAATAATATTTTTAAATGTTGTCCAAATATTCTCAAATGATTTAAAATATTTTTACTAATTTTTAGGAGTATTTCTTGAACTTTATTTTTGACAAAAATTGGACAACACTTCATTTTGAGGCTAACCTACGCCCTATAGGGAAACCCGTGTCTCAAGTTGATTTTTGAAATAGAAACGAGACGTTTGAAAAACTCCGAGGTCGACCGGTCGAACAAGAGGTCGACCGGTATATGAAAGAATGAAAAACTCAAACAAACAACACTCAACTTGAAAATTGGGGAGGCCAACCGGTCCACCTAGGGATCGACCTCGGACCCCATGTCAACCGATCGGACCCCGGACCGGGCCGCGCCCTCCCGTCATCCCGTGTCTCGAATCTTCCGATCTACTTTTTAAGTTTCGAAATTCCTACATAGCGACCGATCACGCTATGTTATTTTTGACAGCAGATTCAAACCGTTGAACATCCATTACAACAAGATTTACTTTATCCATTTTGTACATTATTTCTACATCTTGTGATCTTCTTTTTGTAGACAAAAGTGAAGATGGAGGAGCCTATGTTTGTGATCAAATCTTGAAGGCTCTCCTATAATAGAAGAACATTTTGAAGACACAACACAACAACACAAGCAAACAACATAACAAGAAAATCTGCAAATTTCTCCAAGCTTTCATTTTCAACATTCTTGTTGTAATAGCCTAAGTATTTCACTTTCACATCTTGAGGTCTAGGCTTGATTCTTGATTACACTTGCACTTCGAGTTGTAATATTTTTCAAAGTGTAATCTTGATTGTAATTCGTCATCCAAACACAAGATATCCTTGTGAGTATTCTTGTGGTAAGAATACACTTGGGTGATCTTAGGTGTTGAAGAGTGTGGTGCTCTTCATAAGTGAAAGAAGGTTGTGGTAATCTTCTTGTGGAAGAGTTTGGTGCTCTTGGAGGTGTTGGAGAGTTTGGTGCTCTTCAAATCGGAAGATTGTGGTAATCTTCACAAGGTGCCGTTGAAGGAAGATTGTGGTAATCTTCAAGGAGATCATGGTAATCTCCAAAGAGGTGTTGTAAGGTGATGTTGTAATAGTTTTGGTAACTATTTATAAAATTCTTTTTCTTTTTGAAATCCATCCCTTAGATACCTTTGGGGTGGTAGAGAATTAGGCCTTAGGTGGGTTGAACTTCTATGAATCGATGCGTGTTGTTTACTTCCCGCACTTCCATTCTTGCTTTGATTTTTAATTCAAAAAGAGGGCATAATCGATAAAATGAGAATTATCTATTCACGCCCTCTAGATTATGGTAGCCACTTGGACTTACAAGTGGTATTAGAGCCAAACTCTTTGGCAAGCTCGTTCCATATCGTAAGTAAAGAGGAATGATCATTCACTACGAACAAAGTCTACCTCACCACCGGCGCCTCCACCAACAAGCCACCACTATTTGTTTCCAAAAATTATACATTTTGGAAAGAATGAATAGAATGCTTCTTACAAAGTTGCGGGTTCGATATTTGGAACATGATCACAAATGGAGAATCTATTCCATTGAAAGATGAAACTCAAACTTCCAAAGTTCTCAAGGAGCTCAATGATGAAGACAAGAAAATCCTCTCATTAAATGGTAAAGCTCTTAATATTCTTTATTGCTCACTTACCTCTTTGGAATATGATCATATTCTAGGAATTGATCGGACGTATGGAGAAAATTAGAAGCTATCTATGGAGTATATGCAAATGAAAGGAGCTATTCAAAAGCATATAGTTCTCAATTGGATACAACATCAAATCCAACGACATGGGATGAGCTTACAACTTCCGATGATGAAGAGGCCGAGCAATGTCTTATGGGCATCGAAGAAAAAATGAGGTGCGCTCTAATCCCTCTACTTCTTTTGTTAATGAATTGCAAGATGATTATGATGATTGCAAAATGATTTTGACGAGCTTCAGAATGAATTCCAAAGCTTGCTTGTTAAATACAAAAATTTGAAAAAGGAATTCAATGTTTTGAAAAATGATAAGGATAACTTATTTACTTCTTATGAATCACTTTCTTGTGCTGACACTACCACACTTGATAAGGTTAGAAACCTTAAAAAGGATAATGAATCTCTTGTGAAGGATATTAATTGCATGAAAAATGATTTGACAAAGTTTAATTTGAGTACCAATAAAATGACCAAAATACTTGATGTTCATCGTTGTGATCATTTAAAATTAGGACTTGGTTATAAACCTAATGTTGTTAATTATAAGAAAAAGAATCAAGTCTCTAAGCATGTTGGTCATTATGCTCCTAGAATTATTACATGCTTCTATTGTGGTAAAAAAGGTCAGACAATAAATTATTGTCGGACTAGAAATAGCTCTAATTATTATTGGAGACCTAAAAGTCTCAATGCTAATCCCGAAGGACCCAAACACTTGAGGGTACCACAAGAAAATTTCATGATAGGTACTTGGCGCAACAAAAATCAAAGAAAATTCAAATTGTCAAATCGACAACAAATATTTGCGCCACTTGATCAAAGGAGAAGACATTATCAACAAAATCAATTTCCAAGAAGAAGATATAATCAACAATGGGAAGGACACAATCCTTGGAAATGGCAAAATTGGAGAAGACATCATCAACAAGATGATTTTCCAAGAGGAAGATACTATCAACAATGGGAAAGACATAACCCTTGGAAATGGCGTAATTGGTAAACCGTATCTTCTTTTTTTAAAATACGCATATTGTTTTATTATTATACATGCTTTTATTCTTGCCTTAATTATAAAAGTGATTTATTTTTAAATTAAGGACTCTACAAAATACTCTTGGATTTTCAAAACCTTTTAAAAGAGACTTTGTATAGAGTTTTTCTAAACTCATGTATATTTACAAGAACTTACTTGTTTTTATCTTCTCTTGTGGATTTAAGCAAAAGCATTGTATACTTGTGGTATTTCTTAAATTGCCTTAGCCACTCTTGTCCACTACCATTTTTATTATGCTCTTGTGCAAGACGTTTTGTCAAAGTTTGAAATATCTTGATATACATGTTCGTCAACATATTATCTCATTATGATTTATCAAGATTGACATAAACATTTGTGGCATGATCATTATTGCTTTTTTTAATCTCATAGACAAGATATATTTTGGCTATTTTTATTGCTAAATATAAGCGATGCCATTAATGAGTTTGTTAAGTTGTGTAGACTTATTGAGGATGAGAAAGGAAGAACTCCAAATATTAGTTACTTCAAAATATTTGGATGTAAGTGTTTTATTTTGAATAATAAGGATCAATTGGACAAACTTGATCCTAAGGCCGATGAGAGTATATTTATGGGGTACTCAATCAAAAGCAAAGCACATCGAGTTTGCAATAAGACTAGTATGGTTGTTGAAGAATCTATCCATGTCAAATTTAATGAAGCCTCGGGTGTTGAAAGGATACCCAATGATGATAGTGATGAAGAGGATGATGTTGAACCAATTGTTCAAGATGATGCTCAAAATGATCAACCTTCTACTTCAAATGATCAAACTTCAAACTCAAATGTTCCTCAAGAAGACAAAGGTGATACTTCGGATCTTCCCGTAGCATTGAAATTTGAGGGAGATCACCCAAAAAATCTTATTATTGGTGATCCCCTTGATAAAGTAATGACTCGAAGAAAATTTGTCGAGAAAGCTCTTATTTCTCAAAAAGAGCCTAAAAATGCTAAGGAAGCAATTGAAGATGAGGATTGGTTTTTAGAAATGCAAGAGGAGTTGAATCAATTTGAAAGGAATGATGTTTGGGAATTGGTACCTTGTCCACCATCACAAACAATTATTGGTACAAAATGGGTATTTCGAAACAAGCTCGATGATCAAGGCGCAAGTATTGTTCAAACAAAGCAAAGTTAGTAGCTCAAGGGTATTGTCAAGAAGAAGGTATTGATTATGATGAAACTTTTGCACCCGTAGCACGTTTAGAAGCTATTCCTATTTTACTTGCCTATTCCTTAAATTTCAAGCTTTATCAAATGGATGTTAAATCCGCTTTTCTAAATGGTATTATTCAAGAAGAAGTCTATGTAAAACAACCTCCGGGGTTTGAAAATTTTTCTAGGCCAAATGATGTTTATAAACTCAAGAAGGCCTTATATGGTTTAAAACAAGCACCCCGTGCATGGTATGATAGACTTAGCTCTTTTCTTTTGCAAAATGGATTTACAAGAGGTAAGTTGATACTACTCTCTTTGTTTTTGAAAAAGGGCAAGATTGCTTATTAGTGCAAATTTATATTGATGATATTATATTTGGTGCTACTAATGAATCTTTGTGCAAGAAATTTTCTAAGCTAATGCAAGGTGAATTCGAGATGAGTATGATGGGGGAGCTCAATTTCTTCCTTGGGCTTCAAATTAAGCAATGCCAAGAAGGAATTTACATTTCACAATCACAGTATACAAAAGAACTTCTAAAGAATTGAAGAAGGAAGAACTGTCACTACTCCTATGGCAACCAATGTCAAGATAGACAAAGATGAAAAAGGCAAGTCGGTTGATAAATCCAAGTATCGAGGTATGATTGGTATTTTACTTTATTTAACCGCAAGTAGACCGGATATTCTTCATGCCGTATGCCCATGTGCTCGTTTTCAAAGCAATCCCAAAGAATCTCATATGAGTGCCATTAAAAGGATTTTTCGATATTTGAAAGGCACTATTCAATATGATTTATTTTATCCAAAGAATGAAATTTTTTCTCTTAAAGGTTATAGTGATTCGGACTATGCGGGAAATATTGATGATCGCAAGAGCACTTCCGGATCATGTCAATTTTTAGGCGATTGCCTAGTATCTTGGTTTTCAAAGAAACAAAATTATATTTCACTTTCAACGGCCGAAGCCGAATATATTTCAACGGCCTTTTGTTGTACTCAATTGCTTTGGATGAAACAAACCTTAGCGGATTATAAATGTTCTTTTGAAAATGTTCCTATTTTTTGTGATAACATATCCGCTATAAATATTGCTCAAAACCCCGTTCATCATAACCGTACTAAACATATTGAGATTCGACATCATTTTCTAAGGGATTGTGTTTCAAAACAAAAAATTGAGATAACTTTTGTTCCATCTCAAGATCAATTAGCGGATATCTTTACAAAACCGCTATCTTCCGAGACTTTTGCTTCAATACGAGCTCGGTTAGGCATAATGCATATTGAATGAGGTCTATGTTTGTATTTTGCACGTTTTTAAAACTTAGGGGTGAAAAATCGAATTTTTGGTACAAAATTCGGACAGAAACTGAACAAGTGTTCAGACACCGGTCGCCATAGAGGTCAACGGTCGACCAGGGCCAGGTACCGGTCGCCCTAAGTGATTTCAAGGATAAGTATGCTTCTGTCCTTCATTTTGGTATTTTTGCTCATTTTCTTCCAAACTCAAACCCCTTTGCAAATTTCACACACAATTCACTCAAAATGATTTATTTCTTATAAATTCTTTATTTTTGAGTTTATATTACTCGTATTTCATCATTATTATCCGACTTCTCCGATTAATTGGTAAGTTTAATTCCTTTTTAATCTCAATTGGATTGAACCCTTGAGAAAGAGCTTGTATTTTGATATTTTGATGAAATTCTTGTATGAGTATGATGAGCATGATGATTGTTGATGAATAATATTTGTATAATTGTAATTGGTGATGAAAATTTTGGCTTGATTGCAATTACAAAGGCTATATACATCTCTTGTTTTATTTGATGCACGCCAAGTGTTCGACAAAATATTTCTATGAAAAATTCATCACCTACATGATTCTCTTAATTCCAAAAGTATTATATATTTATAGAGATCATATTTTGTAAATCAAATGAGTTTTTGCAAATCAAATGATTTATTTCTCCCTTTTTATTTGGATTTTAAGCTTTAATATTCAAAAGCTCGATAAATCGATAAAATTGCGCACTTTGATATGATTATATGATATTTTTATCGTGCTAATATTCTTTTTGATGATTCCAAAGGGAGAGAAATAGGAAATTCGCTCATACGCTCAAAGAAGCAAATATATGCTCGCGAAAAAAGCTATAAGCTCGCTCTTAAAAGCCAAAAGCTATGAATGATATTTAGTCCAATTGATGTATTATGGACTTTTACCGCTTAACATGGATTGTTGTTTTAGAATGGAAAAATGTGTTTTGTTTTAAAATCGATCTCCTAAAATTATTTTGGTTTGTAATTATAAAAAAGGGGAGTTTGTTAGATAAATGTTTTTATCAAGATTTTGATGATTTTATTTAAATGTGTTTTTACACCAAAACAATGTTTTTAAATGTTGTCCAAATACTCCCAAATGATTTAAAATGTTTTCACTAATTTTTTGGAGTATTTCTTGAAGTTTATTTTTGACAAAAATTGGACAACACTTCGTTTGAGGCCAACCTACGCCCTATAGGGCAACCCGTGTCTAAAGTTGATTTTTGAATAGAAACGAGACGTTTGAAAAACCCGGAAAGGTCGACCGGTCGAACAAGAGGTCGACCGATATCTCGAAAGAATGAAAACAAACACAACACTATGAACTTGAAAATTAGGGGAGGCCAACCGGTCCACCTAGGGGCCGACTGATCGGACCCCATGGCGACCGATCGGACCCCCTTTGGACCGGTCGCCCTCCCCGTCATCCCGTGTCTGAATCTTCTGATCTACTTTTTAACGTTGAAATTCCTACATAGCGACCGTCGCGCTTATGTTATTTTTGACAAAGAGATTCAAACCGTTGAACATCCATTACAACAAGATTTACTTTATCAATTTTGTACATTATTTCTACATCTTGTGGTCTTCTTTTTGTAGACAAAAGTGAAGATGTATGAGCCTATGTTTGTGATCAAATCTTGAAGGCTCTCCTATAAATAGAAGAATATTTTGAAGACACAACACAACAACACAAGCAAACAACATAACAAGAAAATCTGCAAATTTCTCTAAGCTTTCATTTTCAACATTCTTGTTGTAATAGCCTAAGGTATTTCACTTTCACATCTTGAGGTCTAGGCTTGATTCTTGATTACACTTGCACTTTTGAGTTGTAATATTTTTCAAAGTGTAATCTTGATTGTAATTCGTCATCCAAACACAAGATATCCTTGTGAGTATTCTTGTGGTAAGAATACACTTGGGTGATCTTAGGTGTTGAAGAGTGTGGTGCTCTTCATAAGTGAAAGAAGGTTGTGGTAATCTTCTTGTGGAAGAGTTTGGTGCTCTTCGAGGTGTTGGAGAGTTTGGTGCTCTTCAAGTCGGAAGATTGTGGTAATCTTCATAAGGTGGCGTTGAAGGAAGATTATGTTAATCTTCAAGGGAGATTGTGGTAATCTCCAAAGAGGTGTTGTAAGGTTATGTTGTAATAGTTTTGGTAACTATTTATAAAATTATTTTTCTTTTCAAAATCCATCCCGGAGATACTGGGGTGGTAGAGTATTAGGCCCTAGGTGGGTTGAACTTCTATAAATCGACACGTGTTGTTTACTTCCCGCACTTCTATTCTTGTCTTTGCTTTTTACATTCGAAAAAGAGGGCATAATCGAGAAAATGGGCATAATCTATTCAACCGCCCTCTAGGTTGTCGTAGCCACTTTGACTTATAACTTGTACATCCTCAAGGAATGCATCATCTGCAACACCTGTGATTATGGTATGTGGAATCCATAACCTCTGGATTAGAGCCCGGTTCTTTCATTGCCCATTTTTGCATCGTAAGAGATGCGGTCTGGAAGAGAGGCCCTTGCAATGCTAAGAATAATTGTCCTTCAGCTAACTGACATGCTCGTGTTTGACCAGAAATAGTTTTCTGATCAGCCTGTTGGAGTCATCTAGCGACTTATGCATTGAGACATACTATCCCAAAATCTCGTTTTAGGCTCTCTAGGTTTTCCTTTTTGGATCGAATCTATTTGTCGTAGTATTACTAGAACCATTAGTATCTTAGATATTTTTGTGGAACTATAACATATGGGAATAGTTGTGAGTTGCCTTACTCTTTTAAGGACCTTGTAAGCCACAGATCCTTCCATCTCATATCAAAAAATCTGCAAGAACATTTTCATGAGATTTTATAATGATAATATCTTAATTATAATATTGACATTCAACTTGCCATCTAATTAATCTAGCATTTTTTGGTTTTGATTTAATTTTGTTTTTCAGAAAAGTCTTGACACTTGAATTATCAATTTTTAGAGTAAACTTTTAGCCAATAAAAATAGAGGTCATTTTTTAAAAGCCTTTATGACCGAAAAAAACTCTTTTTCATTGATATGCCATTGGTTTGCTTCACTGTCTGTAAATAAATCGTTGCAATATCTACATGGAACTTCTCCGTTTGGTGTAGCTTTCGTAAGAACTACTGGCCACCAATAATCACTGGCATCTGTATGTGAAATCAGTTCATCCTCATCTTGTGGAATTGCAAGTTTTGGAAGCATTTCGCAAACTTCCTTAAGCTGATTTATCCCTTCTTGATGTTCACCTTCCCATTGAAATTTGCATCTTTTTTGAGTATGGGCTAAACACCTTCATGTAATGTGCCGATTGTTCATGAACATTTCGGCAAAAAAATTAACAACTTCGAGGAGACTTTGAAGTTGTTTCTTGTCTTTAAGTGTATCTTGAAATATTTGTATCTTTTTTTCTGCAATGTGACTTTGTAGGATGATTCTAGATTTTTTGATTTCAATTCTAAAGAATTCAATCTGTCTTGTAGCGATTCTTTGCCTTGTTTTCCGAAAGCACTAATCTTTCTTTATGAAAAGCATCTAAAAATATTTCCAAATGTTTGAGATGCTCTTTCATGTTCTTTGATGCGATAAGAATGTCATTGATATACACGAACATGAAACCAAAATAATCCTTGAAAGATTATCCATCTTTCTCTCGATATATCCGGGGTGCATTGGCCAATCCCATTGGCATCACGTTCCAAATATAATGTTCTGAGGTGTGGAGAAAGTCAGAACTTTTTTACTTTCTTCCTCCATCTTAATCTGTAGAAACCAGATTGCAATCGAACTTTGAGAATATATTGGCACCTCGATGCGATTAACCAGGCGATCTCTCGCTTGGGATATAGTATCCGTAAAATTCCAGATGTTATTAATCCATTTATAATTAATAACAAGTCTTGCTTTCGTCTTTTGATTTCTCCATTGTTTTTGACTAAGAATCCCAAACTACTATATGTAGAAACTCCTGGTTAAATCAACTTAAGGTCAAGATGTTCCTTAAGTATCTTTCGCATATCCTCACGATCCTCCTTATTCATAAGGTTTGGTTTGAACCTCATCGTATTCCTTCCATTTTTGACTTTTAAGGAGGCTTTGAGCTCATTCTTATCCCACCATGCCAAAGGATTTTCATTGTAATTCTTTTGGATGTTCTTTGTTACATACTCGAGTGATATCTGTTCTTCGATGGTAATGTCACTCTGTATATTCTCCATTAGGCTCATCATCAATCTTGCAATAGCCTCTAGAGATACTCATTCTTATCCTTGTGTCCTGAATGAAGACAAATTATTATCCCATCATTTCGTATCTTTCTGGGTTGAACCATATTGACGAAAAGATAATAAAGCATCTCCAAATGTTCTTCTATCCGTCATTTTTGGATGTCGAAGTTTGGCTTCATCACCACGCTTGCTGGGAAAATTAATTGGCATTTTTCGGTAAAATGCTTCCCGCAATCTCTGAACAATAATCTTAGGATCACATTGTGTTGTGAAAATAAGTCTTATTGTATCATTTTTGATCGTGAAAATCTTTTCACTAAACTGCAAGTGTACAGGGTAGCTAGCAGATAGCAGCAAGTAAGGCCGTATTCCAGATTGAATATGAAACACATAAAGTATAATCTCGTACTTCAATTTTATTGAAGCGATCGAAAATCAAAGAATTGTTAATCTATACTAAACATAAGTTATCAAATAAAAATATTTATTTATTTATAGACCCGAACATCACAAGTCTTCAATAATTATGAAAGCAACCCTAGGAACATAATCTCAACATGCTTATTCAATATTAATTCCAATTAATGATTCATCAAAACCAGTTTTGTGTATATATAGGTTCAATTCCTAAAGTAGTTTATTCACCCTCCCAAACAAATAAACAGTTGATTAATACAAATTTCTAGTATCCCTACTCAACAATTAATATTAACTTCGAAAAGATCTTAGAATTGAGGTAAACCCCACAAACAATTATAAGCCTCCGACTCTATACCCATTTATGTTATGAACTCATTTTTCGTAAGTTAGAACTCATCTCCCGAATTATGAACTAATAAATAAGACATGCAAATTATTGATCATATAATCTACAAGATACAAGCAATCGGATTCAAAAATAGAACACAAGAAACCAATTTAGAAAAATAATCAAATTAGATTTAACATAAATCCACGCTTTTGTTCATGCTTAGGATCAAAAAATTTAGCATAACATATTTGAAAAAATATTCATAGACAAAATTCAAATCAAATAAGTTGACATCGAATTAAGTACAAACAAAAGCTCTAAACTAAGAGGATAGAATCCTTCTTATCAGGATGGATCCTTCTTCAAAATCTTGAACTCTTGTGCCTTCGTAGATGCGAAAGGTCTTGTGTCGTTCTTCATTGAATTGTGTTTCTCTCTCAGAAGTATGTAAAATTATGTATCTCCAGGTGTAAAATTGTGTGGAATCGTGTGTAAAGCTCTCAACTGACACCCCTTGGGACCTACAATTTTTGATGAACCTAATGTGAATTGAGAAGACATTGATGAGCTAGTTGAGAAGATGAATCATCCAACTATCCAGAAAAATCTTTATGTAGAGGCAAATCTCATAAGACTTGATCTTGATGAGGACGAGTTAGTTGAATCTCAAAAACAGTTGGAAGGTTTGCAAAACAATGAAGATGATCAATAAGAAGTTGTTAGAGACAACTTAGAAAAAAGAAGAACCAGCCCAACAGACTTACTCCAACCAGATGTTAGATGGCTGAGAGACCATCCACCTGAGTTAGTGATTGGAAATTTCAGAGAAGGAGTAAGGACAAGATCTAGAACTCAACATCAAGTCATGTTTACTTGTTTTATTTATCAAATTGAACCAAAGGATGTATCACAAGTATTGGATAACAGACACTGGATTCTATTTGAGAAATAAAACAAGTAAACTATCCGTTGCCTGAAGAATGGTAAACTTGCAGCAAAAACTCCCTGTCTCTAAACAAGTAAACTATCAGTTTGAAAGGAATAAAGTATGGTAATTGGTTCAAAGGCCTACTCACCAAAATATTATTGGTACAAAGTGGGTATTCAGTAACAAGATGAATGAGGAAGGATCTGTTGTGAGAAACAAAGCTAGATTGGTACCCAAATGATATTTCCTATAGGAAGGTATAGATTTTGATGAGACCTTTGCACCTGTTGCCAGATTGGAAGCAATAAAGATGTTTCATAGTTATGATGCACACAAGAACTTCACAGTCTATCAAATGGATATGAAGAGTGTATTTCTCAATGGACATTTAGAAGAAGAAGTCTATGTGGAACAACCTCCAGGCTTTGAGCAGAAAACTATTGGAGACAAAGTCTACAAGCTTAAAAAGGCATTGTATGGTTTGAAACAAGCACCAAGAGCATGGTATGATACATTGTCTCAATTCCTTATAGACAATGGATTTACAAAAGGAAAAGTTGACAGAACACTCTTTAGAATTCAAGATGGAGAGAGCATATTGCTAGTTCAAATATATGTAGATGACATTATCTTTGGATCCACAAACAAAGAGTTGTGTGACAAATTCTCAAACCTATTGCAAGGGAAGTTTGAGATGAGTATGATGGGATAATTAACTTTCTTTCTAGGTCTTCAAGTCAAGCAAATGAAGGATGGAACCTTCATAAGTTAAACCAAGTATACCAGAGATTTAATGAAGAAATTTGATATGGAAGAAAATGTTAGATAAATATTTTTATCGTAATTTTGATATTTTATTTAACTCAGTTTTTCACCAACACAATGTCCCTAAATGTTGTCCAAATACTCCTCATCGATTAAAAATATTTTTACTAATTTTTCGGAGTATTTCTTGAAATTTATTTTTGACAAAAATTGGACAACACTTCTGTTTTGTGGTCAATCGGACCACTTTCTGAGGGCAACCCGCGCTGAAAGTTTAATTTCTGAAACAGAAAAGAGACGGGAGAAAAATCACTGAAGGTCGACCAATCGACCAAGAGGTCGACCGGTGCCTGAAGAAACATAAACTTGCAGCAAAACTCTCTGTTTCTCATTTTGGATGGGTTGGACCGGTCCAACTAGGGGTCGACCGGTCGAGCCCCTCCTGTACCGGTCCACCAAGTAATATTTGAAGTTTTATTCGAATTTTTTTATTAGAGGTCAACCGGTTGACCTAAGGTTTTATCAACAAACTATCCGCTGCACAACATGACAAATTTTCATGATTTTAAGGGATTGATTTCTAACAGCTATAATCTCCATTTGATTTGCAATTTTTTACCGATTTCAATCTCCAAAGAGGAGCCTAGGTCTGAAAATCAAATCCAAGACCTCTCCTATAATGTGACGCCCACCCCTATTGCTACTATTAGAAAATATATAAATAACGCGACTCTCGACCAAAAAGCCTTTTTAAAACATGTAATTTTTTTCTTTTCCTGTGTTTAAATTTAATAATGCGATCAACGAAACAAACCCCGCACACTTTGCAAATGAGATTTTATCATTTAGAGGCAAAAGACCATCAACCCTATTTGTACATAAATACGATAACTAGATATACAAACCCAAGAAACTCAAACCAAAGAAGCTAATTTACATATTTTTACAATACAAAAAAAGATATAAAAACAAAGATGAGTTCCTTCATAAACACAACATGAAAGCAAAATCAACATGAACCCAACAACAAGCACGACGGCCAGTGCGTCATCCATATCCATGACCCTCAAAACCTGTGAAGCTCGGATTGCCCCGATAAGCTAACAGCTCGGGTATTGTCATGCTCACCTGCAATGCATGAACTACATGAGCTAAAGCTCAGCAAGTAAAAATCATGCATGTCCAAAGAATAGTGATGCTTTTCCAACATGTAATGCTAACATGTAAAATCCATGAATCAAAATACTTTATTCAAATCATTTTCTTTCACTTGGGCCCCTGACCCAACTACTATGCACCGGAAAAGAGCTCTGCACACAACAATAATCAAATGGCCAATAATATCGTTATGATGTTACGTGTGGACCATCCTCCCGCGGCCCAGCCAAGGGTCCCCTACTTGCGTCCCTTGTGTCCGCCAAGAAGTATCCCACCCCGCAGGGTCATAACATAGGTACCCACAAATGGTCCATCCTCCTGTGACCCACCGAGAGCCCATCTCCCATCTAGCTCTGTGTTCACCAGGAAGTACCCCATTTGCTATACCTAAACATATATCATAAGCACGCCCAGCGTGCCTCGGTGCACTAGCAGTGGTCAACAAATAACCATTTTCTTCTTCGTAAAAATATTTTCGTCGCGTCACGAACATCCTCTTGTAATATGCATGCACATGCAAATGCTGTGAATGACATGTTCAATGGCTCACCAAGCACCATATTGCAACATCATACAAGTCAATTATGCAACATATAATATCCACGTATATTCAACAAGATACCACAGCCACATATAATACAATCAATTCAAACAATACTATGTTCATGCATTACAGTTGCAGATGGATTTTTACTTACCTTTCTCACTAAATTGTGCCACTGAATATAAGCTAATTGTCTTTTCTCTCTAACCTTATGTTTGAGCAATCTGTAATAATACAAGGCATCAATTACAATATTCATTTAATAAATTTATCACACTGAATCTGATAAAGGACCTTAAGTCATATATTTAGCTAAGCAATAACTAAGCTTTTAAAAATAATACTATTCTAAATAGGTTTCTTAAACATGTGAATGGTATTAGAACGTCATTTATATAAACTACTATAATAATTTTGTATTGACTATCTAAATATGAAGCATTATCCCATGTCTTCTCCAGTTTACTTATAACCATGCTTCAATATATAATTCAATATTTTATATATTATATATTCATTTTATTTAATTTTATTTTTCATTTTCTTTTGTAATTAAAAGTGATACTTAAATTAATTTAAACAGTTAAGAATATAATCAAGGCATCTTTTATTTTTTTTTCTTTTTGTTTTCTCAGATTTTCTTCCAAAATTTATTAAATCAATAAATGGTAGGCCAGAGGTCCAACTTTACCAAATTCAATAGCAATTATTAACAAACCTGTCATGTATTATATATTTGTGTTCCCAAAATAACGAAAAGAAGATATAATCAAAGCATAAAAAATTTGTGATAATCCAACAGAACAAACTCAACTTTTATCACCCATCTTAATTTATAATTAACTCTCAATTCTTTTAATTTTAATTAATTATTGTAATTTTTATAATTTCTCTCCTTTTTTATAATACTTTTAAAGTAGATTCAATAGTGAAACTTGAGACCACCTAGAATATTAAGCTTTGAATTAATATACTGCATAAATTAATAAAGCTCGAACTCTAACTTCATAAGATTTAAACTGACCAATTCTAGCATAAAAACAAAAATATTTACCTGTACTATTGATACTCAAAATTATCGGCCGAGCAATGGAATCACCAGGAGAGTTTTGTTTTTCCTTTTTGGACAAGAAGAAACTTTTGTATGTATGTTATAAAACTAATGATCTATGTCTCTGTGGATAATTTTACCTCATCCAAATGACTTGAGACGGTGGAGTGTAAGATAAGCTATTCCTCATCATTATCCTAAACTAACTTAGAGATAAATATCAATTTAGTAAATGTAAAGTAATTTCCCACCCATCTGATGCACTAGTGTAATATGTACATAGCTATTAGGTATTACGTGTCATATGCATATAAATATATATATATATATTATGTCCACATGTTACACTACCTTATTTTTACATTCACATATACTAATTATATATCTATATGTTATATATTCATTTGTTACATGATTTAGATTATTATCGTTATTAGTAGTTTTCTCATTATTATTTTCCTTTTTTTTTGGTAACAGAAATACTATTCTAAATCTTTGAGTTAATAGTTTGACAACTAACACAAAGATTAGAGTTACAAATTATGAAATTAATCCCCGCATATAAAATAAAATAAACAATGCAAAATCATTATAAATGTGAGCAACACATAACCAACATGTAATGCATGAAATATATTGACCAAGTGAGTAGTGAGAGACTCGGGTATTACATTCTCCCCTCCTTATAAAAATTTCGTCCTCGAAATTTGGCTTAACCAAATAAGTAAGGATATTTAGCTCTCATCTCGTCTTCTCTTTCCCATATAGCTTCCTCCACCGACTGATTTCTCCACAATACTTTAACTAATGGGACTTCCTTATTTCTTAGCTTCTTTACTTCTCGTAATAATATCTTCATAGGCATCTCTTCATAGCTCAAGTCAACCTTTAATTCTACTGGTTCGTGTTTCAAAATATGAGATGGGTTTGAAATATATTTTCTCATCATGGATACGTGAAAAACATTGTGCACTTGAGCCATTGACGCGGGTAAGTCGAGTCTATAGGCAACATCGCGATTCTTTCAAGAATATAAAATGGACCAATGTACCTAGGACTGAGCTTTCCTTTCTTTCCAAATCGCATTACCCCTTTCATCGGTGCCACCTTAAGAAACACTCGATCTCCTACATAAAATTCTAACATTCTTCTTCTTTGATCTGAGTAGCTTTTAAAGTCGACTACGAGCGCCCATCCTCTGTCAGATTTGTGTCACAGCCTCTGTCATTTCTCGAACTATGTCTGGGCCTAAAAGCTTTCTTTCGGCAACCTCGTCCCAATGAACCATCGATCTACACTTTGTACCGTACAATGCTTCATAGGGAGCCATTCCGATTGTGGCTTGATAGCAGTTGTTATATGAGAATTATATCAAAGGTAGATATTTACTCCATTGTTATGGAAAGTCTAGAATACATGCTCTAATCATATCTTCTAAAGTTTGTCGGTTCGTTCGATTATCCGTCGGTTTGAGGGTATTAAGCAAGATACTAAATGATAATCGTGCCCCTAGTGCGTTCAGACTCTCCTCCTTAATTTAGATAAGAATCTAGAGTCTCTATCTAAAACAATGGATAGTGGCACACCATGAAGTCTAACCACTTCCTGTATATAAAGTTGTGCGTATTGGTCCATGGAATAAGTAGAACAAATAGGAATAGAATGAGTGGATTTGTTTAATCTATCTATGATCATCCAAATAGCATCATCTCCCTTGACAGTTTGGGCAAACCTGTCACAAAATCTATGATAATTCTTTCTCATTTCCATTCGGATATAGGCAGAGGTTGCAATTTTCTAGCAAGCCTTTTGTGTTCCGCCTTTATTTGTTGACAGGTTAAACATTGTTCCACGTATTGGGCGATATCCCCTTTCATGCCTGGCCACCAGTAATGCATCTTCAAATCTCTGTACATTTTTGTAGCTCCTGGATGTACGAATATATGGCGTTGAATGCGCTCCTGCTAGAACATCTTCTTGGAGATCATCCCTGTTGGGCACGTATAATCGTACTTTAAATCTCAATACTCCCTTCCCGATAGTTTGAAATCAGCAAACACTACTACAACAAGCTCTAAATCATGCGTAGGGTAGTTCTTTTCATAGTCTTTCAATTGTCAGACGAATACGCAATCACTATAAACTACAAAACCTATAGTGCTAATGGAATTGATAGAATAGGTGTCAAGTCAATCTCTTTTTCGATTATTGAAAACTTTGTTCACTTGCCTCCATCCATTTGAATGTGACGCTTTTTCTGGTTAACTGCGTTAAAGGCGAAGCAATCTTGGAGAATCCTTCCATAAATCGATGATAATAGCCGGCTAAACCCAGAAAACTACGTAATTCTAAAGGATTTGTGGGTTGTGGCCAATTATTGATGACTTTGTTTAATTCGCGGTAGTCGATACACAATCTCATCGTACCTTCCTTCTTTCGCACGAACAGGACCGGTGCACCCCATGCCGAGAAGCTAGGTCTAATGAAACCTTTATCTAGCAACTCCTGCAATTGGATCTTCGATTTTTTTTTCAATTCAGATGGAGCCATGCGGTATGGAGCTTTAGAGATTGGAGATGTTCCTGGAAGTAGGTCAATAACAAACTCGATCTCATGGTCGGGTATCTGGAAATACATTGGGATATTCTCTTACTATTGGAACTTCATCAAGGGTTGATTGGTGTTGTTCATCGATACTCATGACACTTACTAGGTATCCTTCACAGCCAGCGTCTAGTAAACGTCATGCCTTTAGTGCTAATATCGTTGGAAATCTTAAGTGGGTCGTGATTCCAGTGAAGGTAAATGAAATTCTCCTAGGGGTTGAAATATCACTATTTTCTCTAACAATTAATTGTAGCACCGTACTTCAACAACCAATCTATACCCAAAATAAAATCATAGTCGTTCATGGCTAACACAATTAGATCCGCATAAAATTCTCTATTTTCAATTGGAATAACACAAGGTCTCAAAATCTGTTTAGTCTGCTTGGAATCTCCTGAGAGAATTATTACATTATAACCCACTTTAGCTACATCAGGTGTCCTACTCAGTCTCCTCACATACTCAATGTATCAAATGAATGTGTCGCTCCCGAAACAAACAATATGAATATTGGGGTGTCAAAAATAAGAAGTTTACCTGTCACCACTGATGGGTTAGCCTCTGCGTCTGCTCTGGTGATAGTAAATGCTCTAGCTGGCACTTTCTTTTGTCCGGATGTGTTCAGATTGTTTGGGCATACGTTAGCAAGATGTCCTGTCATTCCACACGTAAAACATCTTCCCCGTCTCTCTTGGATAATTTCCAAGATATGTTGAGTCTTGCACCTATGACAAAAGGTAGTGCTATAGGTGCCTTGCCCTGATCAGCTCTTTGACGTTTATTTTGTTCCCATTGTTGTTGTCCTTGACGTGGCTGAAAGTTGGGTTTATGTGGCTGTTGAAATTGGAAAACTCTCTTCTTCTGACTTCCAGCCCATCCGTGTCCCTCATCCTTGTTTGAATTAGGCGTCTAGCTTCCTGGGCACGGAAGATTCTTAATTCAAATTGTTCTGCCACTAGTGCTCTTTCAGCAACCTGTGAATAGGTTACTCCTTGAATTCCTGCCATGCTGACATCTCTATATAGTTCTGGCCTCAGACCTTCAAGGAATCTCTCTACTTTTAATGCGTCAATGCTAACCATGTGGTGGCAAACCTGGACAATTCTTCAAATTTGCGAATATAATCCCCAACATCATAGCTCACTGCGGCGTAGTTGTATGAACTTGTTCTTCTTCATTACACGAACAGAGCCGTGAAATACTTGTTTCGAATAGTTCTTTAAATCTTTCCCGTGTCCTCAACCGATCTTACTGCAAATTGTAGGATTTGATGCATCTTCAAAAGTTGGTGGATTTGGCTTTGGTGTGGTTGATTCATCTCTCGCTCTATGTTCTCCACGGCTATATCTCTATGATGGATGAGTTGTTGAATTTGTTCGATTGTGTTGTCGATAAGCTCCGTAAGACGAGTTATAACATTATCTCGATCACCCATTGGTATAGGTGTCTCCCATCCTTGATTTATATTCCCACCACTACTCTCACCTCTAGTTCTCACCATGACCGAAATATTGTTTTAGGATAACCTAATAATACATGGCCAATATAATTTCATGAAACATAAAATTCATTAGACAATAAAGTAAAACTTACGGCATTGCCGCTCTCCACAAGTTTTGAGTTCATGTACATGGATAGTCTCTGAGAACTGTAGGCGGGCTCGATACCACTCGTGACGCCCACCCCTATTGCTACTATTAGAAAATATATAAATAACGCGACTCGACCACAAAGCTTTTTAAAACATGTAATTTTTTTTTCTTTTCCGTGATTAAATTTAATAACGGACTATCAACGAAACAAACCCCGCACACGCAAATGAGAGATTTTATCATTTAGAGGCAAAAGACCAGTCAACCCTATTTGTACATAAATACGATAACTAGATATACAAACCCAAAACTCAAACCAAAGAAGCTAATTTACATATTTTTACAATACAATCAAAAGATATAAACAATGATGAGTTCCTTCATAAACACAACAAAGCAAAATCAACATGAACCCAACAACAAGCCCGACAGTCGTCATCCATATCCATGACCCTCAAAACCTGATGAAGCTCGGCAAAGATTGCCCAAAGAAGCTAACAGCTCGGGTATTGTCATGCTCACCGCAATGCATGAACTACATGAGCTAAAGCTCGAAGTAAAAATCATGCATGTCCAAAGAATAATGATGATTTTCCAACTTGTAATGCTAACATGTAAAATCCATGAATCAAAATACTTTATTCAAATCATTTTCTTTCACTTGGGCCCCCGACCCAACTACTATGCACCGGAAAAGAGCTCGCACACAAAGAATAATCAAATGGCCAATAATATCATTATGATGTTACGTGTGGACCATCCTTATGTTTGAGCAATCGTAATATAAGCGTAATAATACAAGGCATCAATTACAATATTCATTTAATAAATTTATCACACTCGAATCGATAAACGACCTTAAGTCATATATTTAGCTAAGCAATAACTAAGCTTTTAAAAATAATAATATTCTAAATAGGTTTCTTAAACATGTGAATGGTATTAGAACGTCATTTATATAAACTACTATAATAATTTTGTATTGACTATCTAAATATGAAGAATTATCCCATGTCTTCTCCGTTTACTTATAACCATGCTTCAATATATAATTCAATATTTTATATATTATATATTCATTTTATTTAATTTCATTTTTCATTTTCTTTTGTAATTAAAAGTGATACTTAAATTAATTTAAACGATTAAGAATATAATCAAGGCATCTTTTATTTTTTTTTCTTTTTGTTTTCTCGATTTTCTTCCAAAATTTATTAAATCAATAAATGGTAGGCCGAGGTCCAACTTTACCAAATTCAATAGCAATTATTAACAAACTGTCATGTATTATATATTTGTGTTCCCAAAATAACGAAAAGAACCAAAAAATTGGAGGATGGCACCTCGGTCATTAAGAGCCTCAAGGAATTTGATGAAAATGACAAGAAGTAATTTTCTCTAAACGGTAAGGCTTTAATATTATGCATTGCTCTCTTACCGCCACCGAGTATAATTGCATTAGAGGCATAAGGTCCGCACATGAAGTTTGGGAAAAAATGGAAACTATTTATGAGTGTACAAAGAAAGTTAAACAAGCAAGAAAAACCATGCTTGTTAAAGACTTTGAAAACATCATTATGCTTGATGGTGAAAATATCTCAAAAATGGTGGAAAGGATTGACAACATAGTCAATCCTCTTGTGGCACTTGGGAAAGTCATATCCGAAGAAGACAAGATCACTAAGGTCCTAAATGCTCTCTCCCCGGTTCATGTTCTAAAAGGTGATGACAATCACGGAAGCTAAAAATCTTGAAACTCTCAAGTTTGTTGAGCTCATTGAAACCGCCTCATCTACGAAGTATATCTTAAAGAGAGGAAAAATTCAAAACCATCCACCTCTCAATCGGGTATGCAAATTATTCCTAAAAGCTTAGCATCTTCTTCAAATAATTCATATTATGCTAGTGATGAAGATGATGAGGAGACGGCCGCTCTTGTCCAAATATTTGCCAAGTTTGTAAATAAAAATAAGACAAGAAAAATAAAGAGGCAACTCGTGCTTCAAATGCGGAAAACCCGGCACTACAAAGCCGATTACTCGAAATTAGCGGAAGAGGAGTAAAAGAAAAAAAGCCTTTTCCCAAGAAGAACGCTCTAAATGCGGAAGCAAAGACATGGGATGAGCTCATTGCCACATCCGATGAGGAAGAAGAAGCCGGACATGGTCTCATGGCCATAGATGATGAAAACAATGAGGTGCTAGGGGCTGTAACCATTTTGAAAGATTCAAAATGGCTCGTGGACAACGGTGTTCACGCCACATGACCGGAAGGAGACAATTTTTTACCAACATCAAGCTCCAAGAAGAAGGCATAGTTATGTTCGGGAATGGTAAGGGAAACATTCTTGGAAATGGAGAAATTGGTAATTCTTCTTTCTCTCTTAGTAGTGTTATTTTAGTTGAAGGGCTTAAGTTTAATTTGATAAGTGTTAGCAAACTTTGTGATTCAAATTACAATGTTATTTTCAATAAAGAAAAATTCCTTATCTCAAAAATGATAAAATTATTTGTGAAGCAAATAGAAAAGGCAATCTTTACAAAATTTGCACAAGTGATTTGGTTAGTCAAAATGTTTCTTGTCTTGTTGCCAATAATGATTTAACTAGCTTATGGCATAGGCGACTTGGACATGTTGTATACAAAATTTTACAAAATATTTACAAAAACTAACATGTAAAAGGACTACCCAAATTAAGTTTTGAAAATCTTGGCTTATGTGACACTAGTCAAAATAACAAATTAGTTAAAAGTAGTTTTAAGCCCAAAAATGAAATTTCCATAACGAAACCTCTACAATTACTTCATCTTGATTTGTACAAAGATATTGTTACGACTAGTCTACGTGGAAAACATTACACTTTTGTTATAGTCGATGATTATTCTAGATATACTTGGGCTATTTTTCTCGCTAATAAAAGCGATGCCGCCAATGAGTTTGCTAAGTTGTGTGTAGACTTATTGAAAATGAAAAGGAAGATACTATTAAATCTATTTAAAGTGATCGAAGCGGTGAATTTGATGGTGAATTTAGAGTCTTGTGTGAAACCAAGGGATATGCTCACAATTTTTTGGCTCCAAGAACACTACAAAAAAATGTAGTAGCCGAAAGGAAGAATCGGATTCTCCAAGAAATGAGTCGGTCAATGCTCAATGAATTTCACTTCCAAAATACTTTTGGGCCAAAGTCGTAAGTACCGCATGTTATGTTATTAATCAAGTATACCTTCATCCTAAGTTGAATAAAACACAAGATGAGCTTTGGAAAGGAAGAACTCCAACTATTAGTTACTTCAAAATATTTGGATGTAAGTGTTTTATTTTGAATACCAAGGATCAATTGGATAAACTTGATCCTAAGGCCGATGAAGGAATATTTATGGGGTACTCAACCAAAAGCAAAGCATATCAGGTTTACAATAAGACTAGTATGGTGGTTGAAGAATCTATTCATGTCAAATTCAATGAACCCTCGGGTGTCGAAAGGATACCCAATGATGAAAGTGATCAAGAAGACGATATTGAACCAATTGCTCAAAATGATGCTCAAAGTGATCAACCTTCTACATCAAATGATCAACCCTCAACTTCAAATGTTCCACAAGAAGACAAAGGTGATAATTCGGATCTCTCGGTTGCTCTAAAATTCAAAGGAGACCATCCAAAAGATCTCATAACTGGGGACTCTCTAGACAAGGTTATGACTAGAAGGAAATTTATCGAGAAAGCTCTTATTTCCCAAAAAGAGCCAAAAAATGCAAAGAAAGCAATTGAAGATGAGGATTAGTTTCTAGAAATGCAAGAGGAGTTGAATCAATTCAAAAGGAATGATGTTTGGGAATTTGTACCTTGTCCTCCATCACAAACAATTATTGGTAAAAAATGCGTATTCCGGAACAAACTCGATGACCAAGGTAACATAGTTCGAAATAAGGCAAGGTTAGTAGCTCAAGAGTATTGCCAAGAAGAAGGCATTGACTATGATGAAACTTTTGCACTGCGAAAGACGTTTAGAAGCTATTCGTATTTTTACTTGCCTATTCTTGTTTCAAAATTTTAAGCTTTACCAAATGGATGTTAATTCTGCTTTTCTAAATGGTTTTATTCAAGAAGAAGTCTACGTAAAACAACCTCTGAGGTTTGAAAAATTTTCTAGGCCAAATGATATTTACAAACATAAAAAGGCCTTATATGGTTTAAAACAAGCACCCCGAGCATGGTATGATAGATTTAACTATTTTCTTTTGCAAAATGGATTTACAAGATGTAAAGTTGATACTACTCTTTTGTTTTTGAAAAAGGGCAATATTGCTTATTAGTTCAAATTTATGTCGATGATATTATATTTGGTTCTACTAATGAATCTCTTTGTAAGAAATTTCCAAGTTGATGCAAGGAGAATTTGAGATGAGTATGATGGCGGAGCTCAATTTCTTCCTTGGACTCCAAATAAAGCAATGCCAAGAAGGCATTTATATATCACAATCAAAGTATACAAAAGAACTTTTAAAGAAATTCGGAATTGAAGAAGGAAGAACCATCACTACTCCAATGGCAACCAACGTCAAGCTCGACAAGGATGAAAAAGGCAAGTCGGTTGATGAATCAAAATATCAAGGTATGATTGGTAGTTTACTTTACTTAATCGGAAATAGTTAAAAAATCCGGGGTCAACAAATCCTCGAATTCATCAAAGAAGACTTCAAAGTCGGGCAAATTGGTTCACCATTTTCTCCACAAAGGAGGCGGGAGCCAACGACTTCAAAATCGATCAGGTGTTCCTAAATCCTCTTCTCACTCTACTTGTTAATTATGTCGATTAAATTCTTAACATGGAATGTGAGGGGTATTGCTAATCCGGGTAGTCAGCGTCATTTGCATGCGTTAATTACTCGCTACAAATTGCCTTTTGTTGCACTTTTAGAACCTATGACATCTCCGGATTTTAGTTTCTATTGTCGCATATTTGGCTTTGATCATGGCTTATCTAATTGTTCTAATCATATATGGATTATGTCTGCTGCTCATTTACATTTTGACATCCTTGTTGATCATGCTCAATTGCTTCACTGTAGGTTGACATCTGTTTTATTGCCTCAGCCTATTTATTTGACTTTTGTGTATGCTAAATGTGATAGAGTAGCTAGATATGTTTTGTGGGATACCTTGCGTGAGATTGCGATTAGTATGGAGAGGTTACCCTGGCTTGTTAGCGGTGACTTTAACATTTTTTTGCATGATCACGAGAGGATTGGTGGTATCACTGATAGGTCGGATGAGATGCTTGATTTTGCCTATATGATTGCGGACTGTGAATTATTTGATGCGGGGTGTGAGGGGCCTATCTTTACGTGGGCTAGAGGTGGGCTTCAGGAGAGACTTGATAGGGCTTTGTATAATGAACACTGGGCTGATGTGTTTACTTCTTCTATTGTTACGCATTTATCTCGTGTTCGCTCTGATCATGCTCCTTTACTCATATCTTGTCAGTTCGTACCGCATGTGCCTCGTTCTTCTTTCCGATTTCAGCATATGTGGATACGTCACCATACTTTTTTGCAGGTTGTCAAGGAAGCATGGGGGCAACCTACTGGTTGTTTTGGAATGAGGAGCTTGCAGCACAAGTTGAATAGGGTCAAGCGCAGACTCAAGATTTGGAATCACCGGCGTTTGGTAATGTTTTTGATCGGGTTAGACCGGTGATGAGGCAATTTCAAATGGCTCAGTCGTATATGATAGTGATCCGTCTCCGAATCATCGGGCTGACCTACATTGTTGTGTGGCTGAGTACGAGCTACGTTTGAAAATGGAGGAGGATTTTGGCGCCCAGCTGCGGTTAAATGATCGATGTTGAGGATGCGGTGGTTGACTTTTTCTCGGGTAATCTCATGCCGTCCACGTTCACAACTACATCTATAGTTCTCATCCCGAAGGTTCCTCACCCTCGGAAGTGGATCGAGTTTCGCCGATTAGCCTGTGCAACATGACGAATAAGATTATCTCTAAGATTATGAATGCGCGGTTGGTCTCGATTCTGCCTTTGATTGTGTCGCCGAATCAGAGTGGTTTCACACCCGGTCGTGTCATCTCGGATAACATTTTGCTCACGCAGGAGCTTATCCATGATATCAGCTTAGCCACGGAGACTCCTAATGTGGTGATGAAGCTGGATATGGCTAAAGCTTATGATAGGGTGCAATGGGATTTCTTGTATACAGCTATGATTCACATGGGCTTCCCCGTTCGGTGGATTGATATGGTTGGTAGCTGTATTGAGCACTGCGGCTTCTCTGTTCTGGTTAATGGTATCCTTCGGATATGTTCCTTCGACTCGGGGATCGCTGACGGGGGGGATTCTCTATCTCCCGCCTTGTTTGTTACGCAACGGAGTATTTATCCCGAGGATTGGATTCCATTATTAGACGACACCGGGATATGATTTATCGGACGCGACAGGGTTTTCCGATGACTCATTTGGCCTATGCTGATGATGTTGTTATCTTCACTAGGGCGTCTGACAATGGCCTCGTCACGTTGAGGCACTTTCTCGAGCACTATTCTCGCTACTTCGGCCACCGGTCGGTGTCCGTAAGAGTAGATTCTTTCTCGCCCCACGTTACATTGACGGGCCGGGAGCACATGGTTCATGAGTGGCGGCGGGCTTTGTTCGCGATGACTTGCCGATGACTTATTTGGTGTCCCTTTGTTCAAGGGGCGAATGACAAAATAGCTCTTCCTTCCAGTGATTCGAGGATGTTGGATTGTTGGGTGGTTGCATCGACATCTCTCCTTTGGTGGTAGGCTTGCTCTTATTCGAGCACGCTAATGGCCACCCCATTGCATATTCTTGGTCATGCAGCCGCCAAAGACAGATTCTGCAGCTTTGGAGCAGATCATGGCTAGATTCTTCTCGGGGATCCTATGCGGGACGTAAGAAGACTCATTGATCGATTGGGATATTATCGCCATCCTATTTCGAGGGTGGGTGGGGTTGCGCCGACTTTTTAGATATTCTTTGACGCCTTGATTTACAAGTTGTGGTAGAGGTTACGCGAGGCCATTCATTGTGGGCTCAATTCCCGATCGGCAAGATCTTTATAATGAGCTTCGGTCTCCTGTGTAGAGCCTCTCAACACATATTCATAGTCATCGATGGAGGCTCTTGAGGCGAATCGATGTCGAGCCCGGGAGCGGTTTTTTGTCCATTAGCGGTGGTAGCCGTGTCGGTTTACGGATGATACTTGGTTTGGGCATCGGCCGCTTGATCATTGTTTGATCGGTCGTTGGGTCATATTATTGGTTTATTAGGGATGGTATGTGGGATCGCGATAGATTGCACCAGTCTTGGTCTCCGGATGTGGGCTTCCGAGTCTCATTGAGGATATATCCGGGTTCCGATTTCTGTTTGAGTCCGAGGATATCATGCGGTGGATGTTTACCTCTCATGGTGGGTTCTCTATGTCTTCTCGCTGGGATTCTCTCCCGGTAGAAATGCTCGAACCTTCGTATGGTGCCATTTGGAACGATGCTCTTATTCCTACTATCTCTATATTCCTTTGGCGCCTCCTTCGTAATCGTCTTCCTGTGGATATCAAGTTTCGAGCACGTGGCACTTCCCTTACCTCACGTTCTTTGTTGTTGCTTGAATAATCCACATTCATCTCCTCGTGTCGAATCTATCCCTCACCTCTTTTTGATGAATGATATTGTTCAAATCCGTGTGGAATCACTTTCTTCCTTGGTTTGACACTACACTTCCGCACACCACCGATATGATATTGTTCCTTTCATTTTGGAGGAATCGCACACACGGATCACACACGAGGCACTTGAGTTTCTTGGTTCCTGCTTGATTTTATGGTTTGTCGGGGACGGAAAGGAATAGTGTCAAGCATCGACACATTCCTTTCTTGGCTTCTCACATTATTTGGCAGGTGGAGCGGTATCTCTGGATTCTTGTTTCGGTCGGCGTTTGAACCCTTTGGATTGGTCCGGATGCTTCCCTACAGGTGAGTTTTTTGGGGGAATGCTCCACCATAGGTGTCACGCAGCTAGGATGGTGATTTGGCAAGCCCCTCGCCTCCTCAAATCAAGTTGAACACGGATGGTTCATTTGATCGAGACACATTGACTGCTGGCAGAGGGGGATTGATTCGAGATCATTCGGGCAGACTAATGTTGGCTTTTCATTGTTCTATCCAGGCGGTATCTAGCTTTCACGTCGAGCTACTAGCGCTGGAGATGGGACTGCGGCATGCCCGTCGTTCTCTTGATTTGGATCGAGTTGGGCGCAGCGGTGGTCACCACGATCACTTCGTGGCCTTGGCTCTTGGCGGAGTTCAACACACCCCCGATTCGTATTCGAACATGCCGAGGACCTTCGATTCGATTTCCCACATACACAGAGAGGGAATCGACCAGCCAGATCACCTTGCGGAGTTGGGAGTCACGCCTTGGCGATCACATTGTTGATGAGGGCACGACTTCTCACCACCTCCTAGCGCTCATTCGGATGGACCACCGGATATTCGAGCTTGATTTTCATAGATTATTGGTTCTCCTTTTATTTTTTAGATATCTCATTATGATAGTCTTTCTAGATATCGTAGTGATAGGTTATCTGTTCTTTGAATTTCTCCCGCCTTGACGGGCATGGCATTGTATGACATTCTGATTATTTGATATACGGGTAGGGGATCACGCCTCAATCCCCCACCCCCTGGGTGTTATTTTGTATATAAAAAAACGCAAGTAGACCTGATATTCTTCATGCCGTATACCTATGTGCTTGTTTTCAAAGCAATCCTAAAGAATCTCATATGAGTACCGTTAAAAGAATTTTTCGATATTTGAAAGGCACTATTTCATATGGCTTGTTTTATCTAAATAACGAAAATATTTCTCTTAAAGGATATAGTGATTTGGACTATGCGGGAAATATTGATGATTGCAAAAGTACCTCCGGATCATGTCAATTTTTAGGCAATTGCCTCGATCTTGGTTTTCAAAAAGTAAAATTGTGTATCCATATCAACGGCCGTTCGAATACATTTCCGTGGCCATTTGTTGTACACAACTCCTTTGGATAAACAAACCTTAGCGGATTACAAATTTTCTTTTAAAAATGTCCCTATCTCGCTATAAATATTGCTCAAAATCCGATTCAACATAACCGAACAAAACATATTGAGGTTCATCATCATTTTCTAAGGGATTGCGTTTCCAAACAAAAAAAAATTGAGATGTGTTTCGTTTCGACTCAAGATCAACTCGTGGATATTTTAACAAAACCTTTAACCGAGTCTTTTGCGTCAATTCGAGCTCGTTTAGGCATAATGCATATCGAATAAGGTCTATGATTGCATTTTGTGCGTTTTTAAAACTTAGGGGTGAAAATTCGGATTTTTAACTCAAAATTCGGACAGAACAAGAAAAAAAGGCTCCAGAGACAGGATGAAGAGAGGTCGACCGGTCGACCACCTCCTCAACCGGTCGACCAAGCCCTAAATTTGATTATATTCAGCTTTGTTCCCAGACTTGTTCATTTCACTCGTTTTTGTCCTTTCGCACCCTTTTGCAAATTTCACACACAATTCACTCAAAATGATTTCTTTCTTGCAAATTCTATATTATTGGACTTATATTATGAGTATATCATCAATATTACTCGACTTCTCTGATTAATTGGTAAGTTTAATTCCTCTTTTAATCTCAATTGGGTTGAACCCTTGAGAAAGTGCTTTTACTTGGTATTTTGATGAATTTGTTGTATCATTGTGTAGGGATTATTGATTGTTGATGGAATATGACTGTAGAACTGTATTGGTGATGAATTTTTGGGCATGGTTGCATTTACAAGTGCTATATACATCTTCGTTTTTTTCTCGCACGCCAAGTGTTCGACAAAATGTTTCAATGAAAATTTCATCCCTTACATGGTTCTCTTGATTTCAAATGTCTTATATGTTTATAGAGATCATGTTTTATCAATCAAATGAGATTTTACAAATCATCTTCTCATATTTTTCCTTATTATTTGGACTTTTAAGCTTTTTGATCAAAAGCTCGATAATTCGATTGAAATGAGCACTTTGATATATTTTTATGATGTTTTTATCTTGCTAACACTCTTTTTGATGATTCCAAAGGTGGAGAAACATGAAATAAGTTCATAAGCTCAAAGAAGCTAGAAAAACGCTCGCGAAAAAAAAAAGTTATAAGCTAGGGATGAAAAAGCCAAAAGCGAGGATGAAACTTAGTCCAATGGATGAATAATGGACTTTTATATATGACTAATGATTTCGTTTTGAGAGGGGGAGCTTCTAAGATGTTGTTATTCAAGTTCAAAGTGCAAAAGCCGAGCTTTTAGCTTTTAGTTGTTTGATTACTCTTGTTGTGCATGTTGATAGGGAGCTTTTACAAAATGATTTGATAAATCTTTGCTCCCATCTTTATGATTCTTATGCATGAAAGTGTCGCTCAAAATGGATAGTTATATTTGACCGGAAAATCGTGTTTTATTTTTAAAATCGACCTCTTAAAATTATTTTGGTTTGTAATCATCAAAAAGGAGGAGTTTGTTAGATAAATGTTTTTATCGTAATTTTGATTATTTTATTTAACTGCATTTTTCACCAAAATAATGTCCCTAAATGTTGTCCAAATACTCCTAATCGATTTAAAATATTTTACTAATTTTTCGGAGTATTTCTTGAAGTTTATTTTTGACAAAAATTGGACAATACTTTCGTGGTCAACCCGGTCAACCTACAGGCAACCCGTGCGTAAAAGTTTAATTTAAAAATAGAAAAGAGACGGGGAAAAATCACTGGAGGTCAACCGGTGCCTGAAGAAACATAAACTTGCAGCAAAACTCTTTGTCTCTCATTTTGGATGGGTTGGACCGGTCCAACTAGGGGCCGACCGGTCGAACCCCTGGTCGACCGATCGAGCCCTCCTGGACCGGTCCAACAAGTAATTTTTGAAGTTTTATTCGAATTTTCGTATTAGAGGTCAACCGGTCGACCTAAGGTTTTATCAAAGAAACTATCATTTGCAATGCAGACAATTTTTCATGATTTTAAGGATTGATTTCTAACAGCTATAATCTCCATTTGATTTGCAATTTTTTTACAGATTTCAATCTCTAATGAGAAGCCTATGTCTGAAAATCAAATCCAAGACATCTCCTATAAATAGATGAAGGATTGAAACAATAAGATACAACAACACAAGCTATTCAAATACAAGCCAACTTCTTGTTCTTCACTTTCATATTCTTGTTGTGTTTACCCTAAATCTTTCACTTGTACATCTTGAGTACTAGGCTTCATTCTTGCTTACACTTGCACTTCAAAGTTGTATACTTCAATCAAGTTGTAATCTTGAATTTTTTCAATCATCCAAAACAAGACATCCTTGTTAAGTGTTCTTGTGGTAAGAGCACACTTGGGTGATTTTAGGTGTTGAAGAGTGTGGTACTCTTCATTGGTGTAAAACGATTGTAGTAATCTTCATAGGTGGTGTTGTAAGAAGAGTGAGGTGCTCTTCAAGGTGAAGGTGTAATAGTTTGGTATCTATTAATAAAATTCTTTTTCTTTTTGGAAATCCACTTCGGATATATCGAGGTGGTAGAGAATTAGGCCCTAGGTGGGTTGAACCTCTATAAATCATTGAGTGTTGTTTACTTTCCGACACTTTCATTGTGTTATTATTTCTACATTCAAAAAAGAGGGTGAAAATTGGAAAATCGGCATAAACTATTGACCCCCCTCTAGATTATCATAGCCACTTGGACTAACAGAAAAGTCATATGTGAAGATACCTATGAATACTTCTATCATGATGGATATGGATGCATAAGGCAAGCCAGTAGGTGTATGTGGAAGATTTTAGTCTGCTTCAAAAGAAAGTCATATGACAGCAACTAAGAAGATTCTGAGATACTTGAAGGGAAGCCAAGAAGTTGGATTATGGTATCCTAAAGAAGGTGGATTCAAGTTAATTTGATACTTTATTGACTATCTTTGGATGTAGAGTTGACAGAGTACATCTTGTAATTTTCAAATGCTTGGAAATAGATTTGTTTCTTGGTTCAGGCAAGAAATTAAATTCAGTAGCTACATCTACAATCGAGGCAAAATATATTGCTGCAAAATCTATTGCGCCCAAGTCCTATAGACGAGACAACAACTCGAGAGATTATGACATTGAAGAGAAGGAAATTCCAATGTGTGATAAAACAAGTGCTATTGCAATTACTCAAAATCGATGTGCATTCAACTATTCAAGAACAAAGCACATTGATGTTAGATATCATTTCATAAGAGACCACATTGAAAAGAAAGACATCTCATTGGAATATGTATCAACCGAGAATCGATTAGGCGATATATTCACAAAGCCCTTATGTGAATCAATGTTTGAAGAACTTAAGAATGAGCTTGGATGGATTGAACTAAGTTAATATGCTCAAAAGACTCATTCAACAGAGTTAAAGGTGGGAGAATTGCATTTCGAAGAGTTTTGCTCATTCAATCGAGTAAAACAACTTATTTGGATGTTCAACAGTAGAGTCAACTAAACAACCGAGTCTCCATCGACAAACTAGAGATAGAGAGAAGCATAGTTGAGTCATAAATGATAAATCCAACTTATTTATGAGCTAAGATACAAACGAGGTCATTTTCATTAAAGCGGGAATGTTTGACGATGATGTCGGCATCAATAAATATGTTACAATGAAAGGTCGCAACAAGATAGCCTATAATTGGCTATAAATGCCGCCGCATTAAATGGAACATGATTAATGCTTTATGCATGTTTTAATATGGACAATTGTATGTATTTTAAATTCTAAGAATCCCAAAATAGTCTCTTCACATTTCTTATATATTTGATTTCAAATTCTCTCTCTTCTCACTTTACTTTCAAGCATTTAACGTCTCGGAAAAACTCTCTTGCAAAAACCCTTTGTATTTTCTCAAGTTGTTTCAAGAAATTACTCATGGCACCTAAGGAATCCACCTTGGATTTCGTGAAGCTCGTTGAGAAAGTTTACTCGGTGCACTTGATCGATGTGGATGGACTTGTCAAGATCAACTAAGATCCTTGAAGTTGAGTCAACCATTCGAATCATGGTTGAGGATTTAGATAAGGAGGAAGAAGAAGTCCTCTTGGAGAGCGTTCCAAGAGACGACTTAACTTGCGATCTGTTGTAATCGCTAATAGAGAATCTTTGCGAAGACACAACTTCCAAATGCCCCCAACAAATGAGCAAGTATAAGAGGTTGTCGATGATACATCCGTACTTGTTATTGAAAAGGCAACATTCTTGAGACAATTGTTGGATGGTGATTCCATCATGCCCCATGTTGCCCAAGACCTGCGCTTCGGATGAACCATGATCCCCTATTTATCCTAACATCGAGGCGGGTTGCACATGTGGAGGAAATGGAAGCATAGCAACATCCGGGACTAGTTCGAGAGGCCTAAAATGATTGACGAAGAAGAGTGGCTTCTAGAATTTTTGGACAATGCCTCTGTTGTATTAGGCCTTGACAAAGTCTACTCCAAAGACAATAATGTTTGAGAAGAAGCAAGTTTGAAAAAGCTTATGTCTTTGGAGAAGGGAAAGACATCTCGAGACCCAAAATGCATATATGGGAAACAACGTGTCTATCACGACTATGGCTCAAATAAGCGATGATGAGCCGCTTGAAGGAGCTGATGCAATTGAAGCCTGCTTAGCTTAAGAAAGCTCAAAGAATCCCGTGAGCTACGAGCAAGAAAAAAGCAAGGGTGTTGGAGAATCATCCTTAGTTCTCTCTCTAACTCCAATTATCGAAAATGTGGTGAGGGATTTAGTCAAGTCACTTCCCCACTCACTCTCGAACATGAAACAAAGGAAGATAGCGATGATACTTTCCGACACTTTCATTTGTGTTATTATTTCTACATTCAAAAAGAGGGTGAAAATTGGAAAATCGGCATAATCTATTGACCCCCTCTCTAGATTATCATAGCCACTTGGACTAACAGAAAAGTCATATGTGAAGATACCTATGAATACTTCTATCATGATGGATATGGATGCATAAGGCAAGCCAGTAGGTGTATGTGGAAGATTTTAGTCTGCTTCAAAAGAAAGTCATATGACAGCAACTAAGAAGATTCTGAGATACTTGAAGGGAAGCCAAGAAGTTGGATTATGGTATCCTAAAGAAGGTGGATTCAAGTTAATTAGATACTCAGTTCGATTATCTTTGGATGTAGAGTTGACAGAGTACATCTGGTACTTTTCAAATGCTTGGAAATAGATTTGTTTCTTGGTTCAGCAAGAAATTAAATTCAGTAGCTACATCTACAACTGAGGCAAAATATATTGCTGCAAGAATCTGTTGCGCCCAAGTCCTATAGATGAGACAACAACTGAGACATTATGACATTGAAGAGAAGGAAATTCCAATTATGTGTGATAAAACAAGTGCTATTGCAATTACTCAAAATCCAGTATTGCATTCAACTATTCAAGAACAAAGCACATTGATGTTAGATATCATTTCATAAGAGACCACATTGAAAAGAAAGACATCTCATTGGAATATGTATCAACTGAGAATCATTAGGCGATATATTCACAAAGCCCTTATGTGAATCAAGGTTTGAAGAACTTAAGAATGAGCTTGGATGGATTGAACTAAGTTAATATGCTCAAAAGACTCATTCAACAGAGTTAAAGGTGGGAAAATTGCATTTCAGAAGAGTTTTGCTCATTCAATCGAGTAAAACAACTTATTTCGATGTTCAATGAGTAGAGTCAACTAAACAGCTGAGTCTCCATCAGCAAACTAGAGATACAGAGAAGCATAGTTGAGTCATAAATGATAAATCCAACTTATTTATGAGCTAAGATACAAACGAGGTCATTTTCATTAAAGCGGGAATGTTTGACGATGATGTCGGATCAATAAATATGTTACAATGAAAGGTCACGCAACAATGAAGCCTATAATTGGCTATAAATGCCACTCGCATTAAATGGAACATGATTAATGCTTTATGCATGTTTTAATATGGACAATGGTATGTATTTTAAATTCTAAGAATCCCAAAATAGTCTCTTCACATTTCTTATATATTTGATTTCAAATTCTCTCTCTTCTCACTTTACTTTCAAGCATTTAACGTCTCGGAAAAACTCTCTTGCAAAAACCCTTCGTATTTTCTCAAGTTGTTTCAAGAAATTACTCATGGCACCTAAGGAATCCACCTTGGATTTCGTGAAGCTCGGCCGAGAAAGTTTACTCCAGTGCACCGATCGATGTGGATGGCCTTGTCAAGCAGTCAACTAAGATCCCTGAAGTTGAGTCAACCATTCGAATCATGGTTGAGGATTTAGATAAGGAGGAAGAAGAAGTCCTCTTGGAGAGGCGTTCCAAGAGACGACTTAACTTGCGCTGTTGTAAGCGCCCCAATAGAGAATGCTTTGCGAAAGACACAACTTCGGCAAGATGCCCCCAACAAAATGAGCAAGTATAAGAGGTTGTCGATGATACATTTGTACTTGTTATTGAAAAGAAGCATTTCTTGAGACAATTGTTGGATGGTGATTCCATCATGCCCCATGTTGCCCAAGACCTGTCGCTTCAGGATGAACCATGATCCCCTATTTATCCTGACATCGAGGGCAGGTTGCACATGTGGAGGAAATGGAAGCTTAGCAACATCTGGGACTAGTTCGAGAGGCCTAAAATGATTGACGAAGAAGAGTGGCTTCTAGAATTTTTGGACAATGCCTCTGTTGTATTAGGCCTTGACAAAGTCTACTCCAGCACAATATTGTTTGAGAAGAAGCAAGCTGAAAAAGCTTATGTGCTGGAGAAGGGAAAGACATCCGAGACCCAAAATGCATATATGGGAAACAAGCGTGTCTATCACGACTATGGCTCAGATAGCGATGATGAGCCAGTTGAAGGACCTGATGCAATTGAAGCTGCTTAGCTTAAGAAAGCCTGAAAGAATCCCGTGAGCTACACGAGCAAGAAAAAGCTGAAGGGTGTTGGAGAATCATCCTTAGTTCTCTCTCTAACTCCAATTATCGAAAATGTGGTGAGGGATTTAGCTGCAGTCACTTCCCCAGCTCACTCTCAGGAACATGAAACAAAGGAAGATGGCGATGATACTGGGATGGAGAAAGTAGTTGAGGGTAACCTAGTGGCGCCACGCCATAAGAAAGATGTTGAGATAGCTCAAGAATTGGCTAAACAGTCATATGAAACAGCCAAGTCCCTGGTGATAGTTGACCCCACTGAAAAGATATCTGTTGGTGAGCCAATTGAGGAGGAAACTGCTCACACTGCAGCCAAGCCGGAGAAGGCTGCAGGGGACCAAGAAAGTTTGAAGTTAGGAGTCGAATGTGTGTTAGCTGAATTAGAAGTTGTTATTGCCAGTGAATTTGTGATGGTTGAGACTATCATAGCTAAGGCTCCAGCAACATCGAAGGCCAATGAAGTTACAGAGGGTTAATATCTTGTACCTGAGGCACAAAATGGATTGGAAAAGACCATGGCAGTTGAGACTGCTAGTCATGAACGTGCAATCCAAGAGGTTGATACCTCAAAGGATGCCAACATCGAAGACCCAACAACAACTAAGTCTCATTTGCGGGGAGTGTAGAAGGCCTTTCGGTTGAGACTATCGCAAAGGTAGTTGAAGACCCTATGGCGGTTGAGACCGCGCGGGGGGAACCTTGACATTTCTGGTGAAGGGCCAAAATTCCCAGAATCCAAGTCCACTAAGCCTATGGTGATCGATGCTCTTATTGACTCTAAAGCTGAATATTCAGATATGGCTGAAGATTTTGATGAATCAGTAGAGTCTGTGAAGAGGCAAGGGACCTGGAGGAAAGCATGAAGTACACCAGAATGAGATTTGTGCTAGTAGATGGGCCACCCCCACTAGCTCAATCTCCTGCCCATGATGTTGCTCAGGCAGCTGAGGCAAAGGTAACTCAAATGGATGAATCAAGTATCGCCAGCGAAGCTGTTAAGACAACCGAGGCACAGTCAGCTCAGTAGCCTTCCACAGCTGCTCCTGCCGATGAGGCTTCCGCAGCTGAGGCAAAAAGAGTTGTTAGCCAAGGAGAATAGCGCAGTGTTCACGAAAGAGAAGTGGGAATCTCCTCTGATCTAAGTGGCATGTTAGGGATGCTGTATTTCCCCTTTATTGAATAAATTCCCTACGAAGCTGAGTCTGCGGCGGAGGCTACACACTTTAATCTTCAAGTTGACCTAGCTGATCTGCATGTTCCAACAGATACACAAATCGTACAATTTAGCCATTATTTTGAGTCCTTATTTCCTAAAGATTCCAGTAGAGAAGTAGTTGACTTTCGACGTGCCTTCTCAGCTATGTGTGAGGAGATAGAAGCCATGGAGAAAGGTTTTGCTGATCTCAGTACCAGGATCGACAATCATGATGCTGTTAAATCAATTGTTTTATTTTTATTTTAATGATTTCATATAAATGAGTTTTATACCAAAACAATATTTCCAAATGTTGTCCAATTACTTCAAAATATTTCAATTGATTTTTACAAAGTTGTTGAAGTACTGCTTGAACTTTATTTTTGACAAAAATCGGACAACCTCTCTGTAAAGAGGTCGGCCGGTCGCCTTATAGGGAGACCCGTGCCTAAATGTTTGAAAACTAAAAAACAAAATAGAGAAAATTGCTGGAGGAGGGCGACTGGTACCTGAAAGGGTGAAATATTTTGTTCTCTTCTTCTTTCTCTCGAGCAAACGGTCACTATCCACAACAATCGTCGCCCTAGATAGCGACCGACGCCTTTAGACAACATGACCGTCGCCTAGATGCCATCTTATATCAAAACTTTATTCGACGGTTTAAAGTTTTGAATTTTTTAACATAGGGACCGGTCGCTATAGCCTTTTTATAGCAAATTCTATCCGTTGCAGAAACACTTCTCAGGAATTTAAAGCTTTTCATTTATTAACAATTTTTTGGAGTTGTTTTTGATCTTTCTTTTGCATACAAACTTGAATTAGGAGGAACCTATGTTGGAGATTACATCTTGGATCTCTCATATAAATAAATAATGCTCGAAGGATCAAATACAACATTTTACTCTACATCACAACAAGAAATATTCAAAAAATTCTCAAAGCTTTCATTTTCATACTCTTCTTGTAATAACCTAAGCACTTCATTTTCACAACTTGCTTATTAGGCTTTCGTTCTTGATTATAGTTGCACTTACAAAGTTGTATACTTTCATTTGAGTTGTAATCTTGATTGTTCAAATCATCCAAAAGACATACTTGTTGAGTGTTCTTTTGGTTGATTCATTATGTGTTGAAGAGTTTTGTTCTCTTCAAAGGTATAAGAAGAGTTTGGTGGTCTTATAGGTTGTTGGTGTAAGAAGAGTTTGGTGCTCTTCAAGGTGAAGTTGTAATTGTTTGGTATCAACTAATAAACGTTTTCCTTTTGAAATCCACTTGGACATCCCGGTGGTAGTGGGCGTAGCCTAGGTGGATTGAAGCAATATAAATCATCGTGTGTTGATTTCTATTTTCTCGCACTTCTATTTTCATATTCATGTTTTTTGTAAAAGAGGGTCTAAATCGAAAACTTAGAAAATCTATTCACCCCCAGATTTTCATAGCCACTTGGATTAACGGATGCCACAATCTCAAGAGACATTCGTGGAGCATCTGCTAAGGATCATAGAGTGGGCTTAGCGGCCAAAGCACTTCGTAGAGAGCAAGTTTCTTGTTTTCCAAGTTAGTTATCAGGGAGTGACCAACTTGCATTTCAGCAGAGATGGAGGGATGACATAGAGAGGATGGACAGAAGCCATCTCTCTGACATGGAGTTGCTGCAAATGAAAATGGAGAAGAAGATGGAGCACATGGAGGCGTCATTGGAAGCTGAGATTTTGTCGATGAAGAATTAACTATATTGACTCGGCTCAACCAAAAGCGGCGGACTACTGCTCACGCATAAGAAATTGGACTCCTTCTCAAGTCAGTTCACTTCCCTCGAGTTTCTCTCAAGGTGATGAAGCCAAAAATGGGGAACAAAAACTAGAAAATACCCCTATGAAGATCGTTATCAAATCTAAAGGCACCACCTCAATCCATTCACACTCCCTTAAGACATGTGTCAAGAAAAAAAGCTTAGATAGCTTTTCGAGAAGAATAAAGTGAAATTCCAAAGCTTGACATAAGTCAAGAGGAGAGAATCAAAAGCTAGAAGTCCAATTTGGAGGCCCGCCAGATGTCCCAATCTTGGTCTATTAGAAGAAAGGTCAAATGAAGAGTTCGATACTCTTACGTAACGATAATATGAGGGAATGGATTTAGGCGATGCGTGAGACTTTTATTGGGTAAAAGGCTTAAGAGATACTAAAGAGACCATGAATCAACCAACTCAATGAAAGTCATCCAAGAGTTAGCATACTTCAAAGGGTCAGCCTAGTCGAACTCCTGGGAGGCGGCCATGCCGGAGGCGGAGGATCCGAAAGAGGTCGAGGAAGATATTACAGGTCCGTGGGAGAGGCGAAGCTCTCCACTAAAGAGTCTAAATGAAATCATGTCAATCAATACTCTAAAAAAGGAATTTGTGTATTGGATGTGTTTTGATGAAGCTCGGCATAGAGAAGCATCTCGCAGAGCGGTGAGCTTGCTCGAAAATGTGAGGACGATGCTCAAAGGGTTCAAAGAATGGATGAGGAGAAGTTGAGAGTTGATTATGAGAGGAGAAAAATAAAAGAAGAAGAAGAGCGAAGAAGAAGAGCTAAAGAAGATCGCTGATGGCGAGAAGAAGAGGAAAAAAAGAGAAAATAACCAATACGTTAGATAATAAGTCATGCAGAAATTTTGTTGTATTTTTACAATTCATTGTAAATACACAAAAATAATGTAAGTCTTGAATGATTTATTAAATAAAATGATACATTCTTTTCAATTATTTTATTTCAAGCACTTTATGATGTATTTATGTTTTGGCATCATCAAAAAGGGGGAAATTGTTAGGAAATTTATTTGTATAGATTTTGATGATGTTTAGAAAACTTAGATTAGAAAGTTGGCACCCTATTTTACGTATGAATTTCAACTTTGTAATAGTCGAAAGTTAGTTGTGTTATAAAGTAGCCAAATTGAAGATACAAAAGACTTGTCAAGAAGTGAAGAGAAGATTCAATCGTGTGTGACTGAGTAGCCAAGAAGATATTCGATCAAGTAAAGCAATGTGTCTTTTAGTAGACTTACATCGAGTCATCCAAGAATCAAGGAGAAGACTCAACTAAAGGGTTAAAGCAGCTAAAGGACTTAGAGAAAGCTGAAGAAGTCCGTTACAAAGAAAAGTCAAGACTTACCCATTTTAGTAAGAGAGACATACCGCAACCTTAAAAATTTGTCTTACTGAAAGAGCAAGTAGTAGGAACCGGTGGAATGCTTGCAGAACCCTGGTACAACTCAGGCACCTGCAGGTAGTTAATGCTAAGATTGGGTCAACATCGAAAGCTGCAGAATAAGGTAAGCCAAGAAACAAGAAGTGAAGTTTGAATTTGTCTGCCTCTTCAACGGACAAATTTCAAACTCTCACTATAAAAGGCTGAGGAATTTTCAGAGAGAAGTACGACACATAAGAGAAATCCTAGCATTCAAGCAAGCATCTGCAATACTCTCTCTAGCAAGAATTCTAAATCGTCAGCCCTAAATTCGATGTAACTTTATCCAACACAACCCTGTTAAGGAAGGATGCCATACTTCAAAGTTGAAGAGGAAAACTATTTTTAAAGAACAAGGGGTATGCACATCCACGAAGTGAAGGAAGTGCAGTGAGGTTCAAGTTAGAACCTGGTTTAAATCCGATAGAGGGCTACATGATCAAGTCTGAACAATTTGAAGAGCTAAAGTAGTGACACATCTACCTTACGAAGAGTTGAGTCATATGAGGGAAGCTAGTTGTGTTATCAAGACTTGCTCGAACTGTATTTGTACTCTTGTAACAAAGTCAAAGTTGCACTAGTATATTCCTGCTAGAGTACAAGAAGAGTGGAGTAGAGGAATTACCGCATCCTCGAACTGCTATAATGTGATTGCGTCATTTACTTTCAACACATTTACTTTCTGCATATTTATTTACTTGTGCTTATTTGCTATCCAACGATAATAACTAAGATTAAAATAAGTGTTGATAACTAATCTTAAAAAGGGTGTTAAGACTTCCGCTGTTAAAAACCAAGAAAACTGATTTTATAAAAAGCTAACTTCACTCAGCTGAGTTATTCTATCAACAGCTCACTTGAGTCAGTTGAGTGGTTAACTCTCCTGCTGATGTTTGACCTATATGTCTTTCAAGAGACTTAGTTGTTTTCTTGATTGTAGGTCCCAATGGGTGATAATGTAAAGTCTAGAAGGGGTTGAATAGACTTTGCAAATTTTCGATTTTAGTCCTTTTAAAGTTAGAGTTTAGTCACAAGTCAGCTGGGTCCTTGGTGGACAGCTTAGTTTACCTTCGTAGCAGAGTTAGCCACTCAACAGATTTGATTGAGCTGTTGATAAAATAACTCAGTTGATTCAATTAACTATTAAGAAATTCAGTAGACTTGGTTTTACAGCGGAAGACTTTCACCCTTTGATTAAAATACGTTTTCAACACTTAGTTTAAGTTAAGTTATTATCGATTGACTACAACAAATATAACAAACAACAATATAGATATGCAAGAAATAAAGTCTTTGAATGTAAATATCACAGAGCAATTTTTTCGATGGTTCAGGATGGGGTAATTCCTCTAATCCACTCTTCTCCAACCCCGGAGGTAATCCATTAGGTAACATTGAATTTGTTACAAAATGGTGACAGATCAAAAGCTAGGCCTTGATCACACAATTGGCTTTGCTTCTAGGACTCGACTTTCTCACAAGACAAATCGCCTGCTTACTTCATCTCCTTTAGTCTCTTGGATTTGTTCACACGACCCTCCAACAAATCCAAAGCTTCGGTTCAATGGAACCTCACTACACTTCCTTCAACCTTGGATGTGTATACCCCTTGTCTTTGAAAAAGTTTTTCTCTTTAACAGATTTGAAGTTATCTTTCTTTCACCGAGTGTGTTGGATTGATTTCCTTTGAGTTTTAGGCTTGAGGATAGTATTGAATGCTTGAGAGATTTTTGATCTTGTTTGCGGTTAGTGTCAATTGCTTTGCTTGCATTCATTGCTCACGGTAACCTTCTCTCAATGAATTCCTCGGCCTTTGATAGTGCATGTTTGAAAAATATATCACGGTGAAGAGAAAGATGTATTTTTCAAGCTACACTTTGAGGTCGTTGGCTTGTCTTGTCTTGTAGCTTTGATGTAAATTGATCCTCGAATTAAAGCTCTGCGACCTTTCCCGAATCTTTGCGGGTTTCGAGGACATCCCATTGGTTCCTTGCTTTTTATCTCTTTTTTAAAAAATAACTTTAAGGATGGCGATCGACACATACCTACTTTTAGCAAACATTTGACTTTGCTTTGACAATGGATCTCTTGACTTTCTTGGATCCTTTTTGTCTTTAACCCCTTTGACATCAACTCCACTTATCTCGAGAGTGACTCATTTGTCGATCTGGCTCATGATAGATTTTCTATCACTTCTCTGAGACTTGTCTTCACTTCACTCAGCTGCCACATATCTAATTCTTCATCTTGGTCTTGATCGACTCTTTCATTCTTCAACTTGGATTCTTTCACTCAACTAATAGAACCCTATCTATTACAAGTTGATTTTCAGTAGAATTGGGTGCCAACTTCCTAATCTAAGTTTCTACATGGTATCCTCAAAATCTATTACATAAATATCACAACAATTTCCCCTTTTTGATGATGCAAGAACTTAAATAAAAACAACAAAGTAAATAATGCATAACAAAGAATGATTGTATGAATATGTCATTTTATTGAACATATCATTCTTGCACTTTACAATGTGTTACAATGTACAATGAAAATATACAAAGTACTTACAATTTTCTGTGAATTTACAATCATGTAAAAATGCAACAAGAAGGTGTCTGCAGCAGTCTTTATCTCCTCCGATGCTTCCTCTCTCTATCTCTCTCTTCATCTTTAGCTCTCCTTCTATCTTCATTAGATCTCTTCCTCTTCTTCTCTTCTTCTTCTTTCATTTTCTTCTCATAAACCCTCCAAGAAGCTTCATCTTTTCTCCCTCTATCCTCCTATTCTTGATCTTGCCTTATGTTTTCTACTTCCTAGCGCTTTAGCTGCCTCAACATTTTTCCTAGCAACTTGTTCATTTTCCAATTTCTTAAGTCCAACTCGTAAAGAATATCCTTCTTCCGAGGATTAATATATTGAACATTCTTCTTGGTGGAGTGCCTCTTGCCTCTTCCACCACTTCGTCCTCTTCCCTCTACCGGAGTTTCTTGCTCCTCCACGGGGGTGTACTATACTTAGGTTGAGCTCTTGAAGCTCACGATTGCTTCCTTGAGTCGTTTCACTTCTCCCAATACCAATACCAATCCCATGCTCGCAAGAGTCATTCCTTGAAAACTCCTTCCGACTTGAGAGTCCGGAACTCCTCAAATGATCTTGGCTCGGATCTGCAGATCGGGAGCGGGTTCTTGTGGGAGCTTTGCGGTGGAGAGTCTTGAAGTAACCCGATGTGGGACCATGGTATTTGGAATGTATACTTTCAATGCGTCCATGCTGCCTTTGATCAACTTCTGCAAATTCTGCTTTGATTGCAGCTCTTGTCTTCTTGAATGCTAAGTCAGCTTTCTCATCAGCTGACAGCTCTTTTGGCAGCTGTGAATGGAGAGAGCTGGTGGATGAGCCAAGTTGGGGATTTTCAAGTACGATATTCAGGGGAGCTTTCTTGAGGGATTCTTCCCCCTTAATTCCACTACCTTCCCCTTTCTATCTTCCCCTTTTTTGGCATCATCACTAATGAGAGAGGTCTGAGGAGATTTGGACAGAATGAGATCCAGTTTATCATGCATTGCTGAGTGAGCTGCTCTATGTTCCAAACGAAGAGCCTTCATTTCTGCACTCACAATCTTCATTTCTGTATTCATCATCATCATCTCCAAACGCAGAGTGCTTTTAGTCCTTAGAAGGTCTTGCTTGTCTTTGAGCTTTCAACAACTCCATATATGTTTTGTGCGTCCGCCTATTCTCAACATGTGATCCCGTTGTCTCTGAAACTTGGCATTGTCGGCACTCCAAATCACCAATTTGGGGAATAAGGATTTGAAGTAGATGACTTGTTCTCTTCTTAGTGCCTTCGCTGTCTTTTCCCCATTCCCGAATTCTTAGAATCAACCTCGGATATCTCCGGAAATCGAGTGCATCGTGATTGTCAACTTTGTTGGTTGAGTGTAACAAACCCTCTTTCCATATTTTCTATTTCAGAACATATCCTTTGAAGGCTTTTTTGAAGTCTGCTGCTTTAGGTGACTGTTCTTAAAGCCACACCAATCGAAATCAAACCCAAATGGTACAACTCTTAAGTTATCGGAGCCTCGAATTCTTCGGGATGGATCTCAACTGTATACTTGGCACGTTCTTGGCCAGTTTCGGTCTCCGGTGATACCTCCGCAACAAATGGAAAGTAATCGTGAGAATAGATCATCTTGGACTATAGGAACGTCTCCCACTTCTCCTTCAGAGCCCCGCTTTGTCCTTTGACTTGCTTGACTCTATGTTCACTTGGTGACGATTCTATTTCTCTCTTCTTTAACCCTCTTTGAATGAGTCTTCGAGCTTCCTAACACAACTCAATCAATCCAAGCTCATTCTTAAGCTCTTCAAACCTTGATTCACATAATATCTTTGTGAATATATCATTAATCGCTTATCAATTGATATATATTCCAATGTGATATCTTTCAATTCAACATGATCTCTAACATCAATGTGCTTGGTTCTTGAATGCACATCGGATTCTCGAGTAATTGCAATGGCACTTGTGTTATCACATATAATTGGAATCTCTTTTCCTTTAATATCGAATCTCTCGATTGTTGCCTCATCCATAAAACTTGGGCTGTGATTTACTCGCAATAATGTACTCTGCTTGATTGTGGATGTAGCTATTGACTTCTGTTTTTTACTGAACCAAGAAAACAACCTATTTCCAAGCATTTGACAGGTACCTGATGTACTTTTCCTGTCAACTCTACATCCAATATAGTCTGAGTAGCCAACTAACTTGAATCCTTCTTCCTTTGGATACCATAAGCTAACTTCCGCATCCCTTCAAATACCTTTTGATTCTCTTGGCTGCACTCATATGACTTTCCTTTGGAGTAGATTGAAATCTAGCACATACACCTACAACAAAGGTGATGTCTGGCCTACTTGCTGTAAAATAGAGCAATGATCCAACGAGGGCTCTATACCTTGTTTGATCAACAACTTTGCCTTCTGCATCCATATCCATCTTGACCGATGTATTCATTTGAATCTTCACGGATGACTTCTCTTCCATACCAAATTTCTTCATTAAATCTCTGGTATATTTGGTTTGACTTATGAAGGTTACATCCTTCATTTGCTTGACTTGAAGACCTATGAAGAAAGTCGGCTCTCCCATCATACTCATCTCAAATTTCCTTACATAAGGTTTGAGAATTTGTCACATCGCTCTTTGTTTGTGGATCCAAAGATGATATCATCCACATATATTTGAACAAGCGAATACTCTCTCCATCTTGAATTCTGAATAGTGTTCTATTAACTCGCCTTTGGTGAATCCATTGTCTATAAGAAACGAGACAATGTGTCATACCAGGTTTTTGGTGCTTGTTTCAAACCATATAATGCCTTCTTGAGCTTGTAGACTTTATCTCCAATAGTTTTCTCGCTCAAAACCTGGAGGTTATTCCACATAGACTTCTTCTTCCATCCATTCAAAAATGTACTATTCACGTCCATTTGATAAACTGTGAAGTTCTTGTGTCTTTGCATAAGCAAGAAACATCCTTATTGGCTACCAATCTTGCTTTGTTTCTCACTACTGAGATCCCTCTTCATTCATATTGTTTCTAAATACCCACTTAGTACCAATAACATTTTGGTGGGTAGGCCTTTGAACTAATTCCCAAACTTTGTTTCTTTCAAACTGATTCAACTCTTCATGCATAGCTAGAATCCAATGTGTCATCCAATGCTTGTGACACATCTTTAAGCTCAATGGGAAATGAAACAAGTAAACATAGCTTCATGTTGAGTTCTGGATCTGGTTCTTACTCATTCTCTAACATCTCCAATAACAAGCTCTAGAGGATGGTCTCTCAACCATCTCACATCCGGTTGGAGTAAGTTTCTTTGGATTCAATCTTCTTGCGGTAAGTTGTCTTATAAAACTTCCTCATCATTCAATAGAAGTCTTCCAAAATGTCTTTGAGATTCAACTATCTCATCTTCATTTGGGTTGAGTCTTCTAACATCGGCCTCAACATAAGGACTCTTACGAATAGTCGTTTGATTCATCTTATCGCTAACTCATCAATGTCTTCTCCATTAACATTGGGTTCATGAAAAACCACATAGATAGACTCTTACGTGACCATAGTCCTCCTATTCATCACTCGAGAAAGATTTACTCTCAAACAGTATCCCAAAAAGATACATTTATCGACTTTAACATCAAAAGCTTTCGGGTTGTCCTTGCCATTATTGTGAATGAAGCATTTACATCCAAAGATATGAAAATATCCAACATTTGGCTTCCTCCTATCCAAATTTCATAAGGGGTTTTGGGCACCGCCTATTGGTCATACACCTACAGTGCATATTAATGGCTTCAACCCCAAAATCTTTTACGCAATCCACTTCACCAACATGGTCCTTGCGGCTTCCTTGAGAGTTACGTTTCCTTTTTTCAAACTACTCCATTATGTTGTGGAGTTCTTGCAAAATGATAACGATGAGCAATACCATTCTCTATGCAATCGAGTTATAATCCCATTGACAAACTCAGTTCCTCTATCAGACCTTATCTTGATAATGGTTTGACTCTTCTCATTTTGAACTATTCTCATCAGCTGAGGAAGTTTCTGCAAAGTTTCCTTCTTTTTACACATAAAGATGGTCCATGTGTATCTTGAATAATCATCTACCACCACTAAGGTGTATTTTTTCCAACGATCTTTGGCGGGTTCAACAGGACCGAATAAATCCATATGCAATAAGTGCAATATCCTGGTTGAAGAAGGACTTAGCTTGTCCTTAAATGAGGACTTAATTTGTTTTCCCATATAGCATACATCACAAATGCTTTCCTTCTTGTATCTTAGTCCGCAATCGTTCTACAAGATGACTCCTTGCAAGTTTGTTGATTGTCTTCAAATTCAAGTGACTCAGCTTCTTGTGCTACATCCAACTTGATTCAGCTGCACTCTTGGCTAACAGACATGTACTTGATGTAGCAGTTGACCAACCTACTACATACATGTTTTTCTGTCTTAATCCTGATAGCACAATTTCATTAGATTCAGCATCCCTGATCTGGCATATTCCCATGTTGAATCCTACATTGTAAGCCTTATCACAGAGTTGGCTGACGCTCAGCAGATGGAAATTCAGCCCTTCAACATGGGCTACATCTATTATATGTCTGGAACAACCACAATCCATGTACCAGGTTCCTTGGCACTCCGCTATTCCTTGAGCCTGCATAAAGGAAATCAGTTTTTAGGTACCCAAACTTGTCTGGGTCCTGAGGGGTTAGCACTATAAGGTGATCCAACCAACCTATAGCCAAATAGTCTGACTCTAAGAGAATGCCACCTATTAGTTCCATAATCATAATGAATATTTGCAAATTGCTTGGGAGCTTTAGGCTCATACAACAGTCTCTTTTGTCTGTATGCCTGTGTGTGTGCTTGTGCATTTGCTTTCTTAGTATAATAATGAAACTTTTGTGCATATTGGGTATTGTGCTTGGGTGTATATGTGTGCTGATAATGGTTCATTTGCCTTGGGAATGACCTATTTTGAATCTGAGGTCTTTGCCACTTGGGCTTGTATCCCTTTGGACTTGGCTGATATCTCATTTGATTGTTCCAGTCAGCTTGGCTATGATAATTTCTACCATTTCCATCATATGGCTTTCTCTGCTGAAACCTCTGGGCTTTTGGTAGTTCTGTTTTGATTTCACGGAATATTTCCTATTTGGAGTCTGCTGATGGACTTTTCTGAATTTAGTTTTAGCTGTCCTCTTAGCATACTCTGCTGGCTTTTTGCCTTTGTCTTTATGTCTTAGGCCAACATGGTTGTGATTGTGTTTGTGAGTGGGTGTGGGTGCAACATGTGGTGCTTTGGGTTTTTGGATTCCCATTACTTGAGGATCCTTTTTCCATAACCACTATTGGAGTTTAGGCATGCACAAAGGAATTAAATCATATGCTGTTTTATCTCCGTTTCTTTGGTATCATTATAATTCCTCCAATGATTTAGATGCCTTGGTAAATGACGCAATCACATTTTTTAAATCTTTTTCCCTCTTTTTCTGTTTTAAATCAAGTCGGCTTTGATCTTAGTTATCTCACCTTCACTATGTGTTCTCTCGAGCTATGTGACTTAGAGTACTCATCTCTTTAGTCAGTGTGAGTTTTTGGCTTTTGAATGGTTGGTTTCCTCATTTAAAAGTGTGTGAGAGGTTTTTGCGTGCTCAAAATCTTTTATCATTTTGCCTAATGAATCATAAAGATATGTGGGTGATGAAGTGTTTGTGTCACTATCACTATCATCGAGTGGAATGAGATGAGTTAGAATGTACCTCATCTTCATGTTCTTTGGCATCTTGTTCTTTGGCCATGAAGCATATCAAAGCCTCTTCTTCGAAATGTGCGAGGAGTAATCGGCCTCCGTTGTTATGCCAATCACCGGTTCTTTGCACTTGGCTTTGTCATCTTGAAGATCTAACATAGCTTTCTTATTTTCTTGTCTTCTTTTCTAAAAAACTTTTCTTTACTCCTCATTTCGTACTTGTTGACCGGTGGATAGGGACGGTCAATATCAAAGTGTCTGGTATGCAATTCCAAAGATGGTTCTCAATTTTCTGAAATCACTCTGTCGGCTCTCTAATTATCGATCTCGATATTCGGTCCTCGATGGATAGCTCTCTTGGGTGGTCTGCCTTCCCTTGCTTTGGAAGGTGATGAGTGTCGCTGGATGATTCACCTTGTTCCTTTTATAGTTCTTATTGAAGAACTTGTTGAATCTCTTCACCATAAGGGCAATCTCTTCTTCAATGGTTTCCTTGAGTCGGCTCTTTTGGTTTCTCCCATGAGTGCATGGCTTGGGTATAATCTGTCTCTTCTTGCTCTTTTCTTGAGCTCGAATTCATAAGCTTTCACATCCGAGAATACCTCATGGTTGAATGTTCTTGTTAAGTCCATTGAATATCTCAAGCCATCACCTTCATTTCCCACTTAGCTAGGAGCGACCTCGATCTTCATACACATTTTTTTTTCGTGTGTATTATTAGCCTAGAGCTGAGCTCATTTGTTATCTCTATAAATGGAACCCAACTGATCCGAGTTTCACCCGCAAGTATTTTAAAATTTTCAAATTTACGTACAACAATAGTTACTTTGTTTTCTTTAATTTGATTAGATCCTTCACAAATTAAAGTTAGTTTTTCAAAAATTTCTTTAGCCGTTCTACAGATTTCACTTTGTTGAACATGGCTTTATCGAAGGTTTTATACAAAATATCCTTGGAAACATTATCCAAGTTGTATATTTTTTTCCTCGTTTGTCCACTAGCATCGAGGCTTTTCGACCATGGTTGGTCTTGGTGCAACAGTACAATCGGACAACAAAGCAGAACAACATGTGTGCCCACGTGCGGCGGAGCTGCAACAACCTCTTCTTGATCACCGGGTCTGCAAATGATAGCGATCTCGAAAGCGAAGCCTAATAGCGTGTTCACTTTCATTATTTGCGGTGCCCATCTTCAATAACGAACCACATTTCATCATGTAAGTGAAAGATGTGCTGCATGCGTATCTTCAAATAATTAAATTCCTCGACAATAATAATAGGATGCGAGTTAGATTTGCTTCCATGATAATAACTTGTTTTGAAAGAAAATCTTTAAAAGCTGCAAGTGTTGTATCCTTTTGAAAAAGATTGAGATCTAGTTCGAATGTCCCGGTGTGGAAGGCTCAATGAACCAACCGCTCGATACAACTTGTAGGTCCCAATAGGTGATAATGTAAAGTCTAGAGGGGGTTGAATAGATTTTACCAAATTTTTTATTTTAGTCCTTTTAAAGTCGAGTTTAGTCACAACTCGGTTGGGTCCTCAGTGGACAACTTAGTTTACCTCCACAACATTTAGCCACTCAATGCACTCGGCCGAGCCGTTGATAAGATAACTCACCGGTGATTCATTAACTCTTTAGAAATTCAATATACTTGGTTACAACGGAAGACTTTCACCTCTTGATTAAGATGTATTTTTCAACACTTATTTTCAACTTAGTTATTATCGAGTTGACTTTAGAAAATATAACAAACAACAATATAGATATGCAAGAAATAACGTGTTGAATGTAAATGACACGAGCAATTTTTATAGTGGTTCGAGGATGGGTAATTCCTATATTCCACTCTTCTCCAACCCATAGAGGTAATCCATTAGGTAACGTTGACTTTGTTACAAAATGGTGTCGATCCAACTAGGCCTTGATCACACAGTTGGCTTTGCTTGCAGGAATCGGCTTCTTCACAAGATAGTTGTCCTGCTACTTGACTCCTTTAGACTCTTGGATTTGTTCACACGATCCTCCAACAAGTCCAAAGCTTCTTGGTCGAACTAGAACCTCACTACACTTCCTTCAACCTTGGATCGTAGACCCACTTGTCTTTAAACAAGTTTTCCTCTTCAAACAGGTTTGAAGATGTCTTTTCACTGAGTGTGTTGGATTGATTTCCTTTGAGCTTTAGGCTTGAGGATAGTATTGAATGCTTGAGAGATTTTTGCTCTTGTTTGCGAGTTAGTGTCAATTGCTTTGCTTGCATTCATTGCTCCGGGTAACCTTCTCTCAATGAATTCCTCGGCCTTTGATAGTGCATGTTTGAAAAATATATCTGTTGAAGAGAAAGATGTATTTTTCAAACTACACTTTGAGGTTGTTGGCTTGTCTTGTCTTGTAGCTTTGATGTAAATTGATCCTCGAATTAATGCTCTGCGGCCTTTCCCGAATCTCTGCAGGTTTTCTAGGGACATCCCATTGGTACTTGCTTTTTGCACTCTTTCAAAAAACAACTTTGTTAGGAAATTTATTTGTAAGATTTTGATGATACCATGTAAAACTTAAACTAGGAAGTTGGCACCCCATTTTCCTTGTAATTCTATGTTGTAATAGATAGGATTTGAAAGAGTCGAGTGAACTCGGCTATGTCGAAGAATGCAAGAAGTCAATCACGATTTAGAGTGAAGACTCCGCTATGTGTCAGCTGAGTATGGCCAAGATGGAAGACAAGGACTCGACTGAAGGAGAGCCAACTAAGGAACAATTGTGTGAAGTATGAAGAAGTGTCAGTCAAGTCAGTAAAAGAAGCCAAGTCTAACAGCTTGAAGTGACAACAGTCATTCCCATATGTTTGGAGCGGACTCAAGTCGAGGGTAAAGCGGCGATCAAGTCAAGACAATTGACATTGATCCGTTGGAAGGAAGTTAAGGATATTACTCGATATAGTAATAAGTCCAAGCTGCCAGGTCTTAAAGTGTTTGGCCCAGAAACATGCAAAAGGAATAAACCAATGGGAAATACTGGAGCATGTGTTAGACCTTGTAAAGCTGCAGAGTCATTTAATACGAGGAAGGGTCAACATCACATCTCCGCAGACCAAGAAAAGACAAGCCAACGTCAAGAAGTGTCATTTGAAAATAGCCTATTTCTTTAATGGGCAAATTTTCAAATGAGCACTATAAAAGGCTGAGGAAGCATTTGAGAAAAGGTGACCTGAACCAAGCATGAATCAAGCAATATTCAAGCAAGTATAACCTGCAATCTTCTCAAAGCTTATCAAAGAATTCCTCAAGCCTAACACTCGAAGGAACTCAATCTAACACACGTTGTGAAGGAAAGATTATTTCAACCTATTGAAGAGGAAAAGTTTCAAGAATGGAAAAGGGGTCTACTCTCCAAGTTGAAGGAGTTGTAGAAAGGTTCAAGGTCGAACCAGGAGTTTCAAGTTTGTTAGAAGGTTGTGTGATCAATTCCAAAGACTTGAAGGGAGTTGAAGTAGCAAGGCAGCTGTCTTGAGAAGAAGCTGAGTCGCAGGAGAAACCAGCTATGTGATCAAGGTTGTCTCTAGACTGAGAACTGCTTTGTAACTTGATCTGTTACTTAGTGGATTCCTCCAGGAGTTGGAGAAGAGTGGATTAGAGGAATTACCACATCCTCGAACTACTATAAATTTGCTTGTGTCATTTACTTTCAAAGATTTAATTTCTTGCTTATATTTTTCATATCTACCGATAAGTTATACTTTTTATCCAATCGATAATAACAAGTGCTAAAACACGTGATAAAAACGTGCTTAAAATTTAACAAAGGGTATTAAGTCTTCCGCTGTATCAAACCAAATGATCTAAAAAGTTAAGTGTTAGGCCGACGAATTGAGTTATACTATTAACAGCTCGATCGAGTTGAGTGAGTGGGTAACTTAGATAAAGATAGCTGACCTAGCTGTCCCCAAGGACTTAGCCGATTTGAGTCAATTCTGTTGAAATTCTTAAAAAGACTAAAAGTGAAACTTTGGTAAGGTTTATTCAGTCCCCCCTCTAAATTTTACACCACACCCCTTGGGACCTATAAACTTTAAGGATGTAGTCTGACACATACCTACTTTCAGCAAACATTTGACTTTGCTTTGACAACGAATCTCTTCAGCTTTATTGGATCCTTTTTGTTGCATAACTCCTTTGACGATCAACTCACTTATCCGGAGTAACTCGATTTGTCGGCCTGACCTAAACAACTTTTTCTCGTCACTTGACTTTCACCACCGCCACCTGACTGATTCCTCATCTTGGTCTTCAGTCGACTCCTGCATTCTTTGACTTGGCTGTTTCCACTCATCTAATAGAATCCTATCTATTACAAGTTGATTTACAGTAGAATTGGGGTGCCAATTTCCTAGTCTAAGTTTTACATGGTGTCATCAAAATCTATTACATAAATTTCCCAACATTGACAAACTCTGAATTTGATTTAAATTAAAAATTGTTTAAGTCTATTCAACCACCCTTCTAGACTTAATCGACAACCCTTGGGAGCTACAAGAATATTACAATGATGTGCATACGAGATAGCATAGAAATCTTGTATGTGATCGATTTTGGTATGTTTCCTTCTTTCATCAAATCGAGTTCTTCTAAAATCTTGATGGAGGGTTAGCACTCATTGAAATCTCGATCTCCCAAATTATTTGTAATTCTAGGATATATATATATATATGTGTGTGTGTGTGTGTATTAAATGTCAATTTTCCCCGCATACAAATTTCTGTAATATTCCCAAGGCGTGAATCATTGAGATAAGAGATTCGTTTGTCGAAAGATAGCAAGATTGAGTTGTGAATCAATTCCTTCTTTGAATGTTGCTTTAATAATAACTCTTGTGGCTCGATGTGAATCCATGAGAGTGTATTTGCAACTTCTCTTTTGACTCTTTTTTGATCTCCCGAACTTCTGGTAAGGGATTAGTTGCATCTCGATTAGGTTACCATTGAATTCCATTAGAATGGAGAATTCTCCGAGAGTTTCTCTATGGATAATTTGGTATTTTCTGTTTCAAAACCCAATCTTACCCAATGCCTTTTTCATAGATCCAATTGTAAATCCATCGCATATGTGAAGCTTTGGATCTTCTTTCATAATTCTCATAAGGGTATTATGAGAAATCGAGCATGAGAAAGGAATCGACATATCCTCTCTCGACCGTTTGTTGAAGAATTTCTTCTTCACTCGATTCCCGAACTAGATTCACTTCAATCGTCGAGAATAGATTTCGTATTCATAGATGCTTTCATTTGAGGAAGATCCTCAAATTGATACACTGTATAAGATCTTGATAGTTCACGACTTTCTTCGAATTCTAGTGTAGCTTCAAACTGTCGACTTTGTTTTTTGATTTTCCGGGCACCTGTTGAGATATGCCCTTTTGCTCTATAAGACTAGCAATTACAATCTTTAAAGCTTTTTTAGCTCGTGTGAGCTTGTCTAAAAGTCCTTCTTCCGGGGTTCTCGATGGTACTCATTTGGTTAGAACCCGATTTATAACATCGAGCCTTTTTGTTTATCCTTTTTAGTGCGGTCTTTGCCCCGATTTATAACTTCGGGCCTTTTGTATTGACCAAAACCTTCTACGTCTCCATAAAGACCTACTTCTTTTGTTGCTACTTCCACGGTTGTATGGATGGCTTCTCTGTTTCTTTTTCTTATGCCTTCGTGGTTGACCTTCTACAATTGTTGGGATGTCTTCATCTTCGCAACATAGGGGAACCATTTTATTGATTCCTTGCAATATCTTGTAATTCCTATAATGCGCTCTGCAGCCTTTCCCTTAGCTCGCAGATGTCGTACATCCCATTGGTTCTTGCTTTTTGCACTCTTTCAAAGAAACAACTTTACTAATGCGGGCAAACAACATGCTTAATTCCAAGAAACTCGACTTTGCTTGACAACGAATCTTTTAGCTTTCTTGAGTCATATCATTTGCATACCTCTTTGACAATCGATTCCAATCATTTTGGAATGACTTTCTTGTCGGTCCACCTGACCGAGATAGCTTTTTTCACACTTGATGACCTTCACTTCACTTCACTCACCGGGTCTTTTCAATCTTCAAATCCGAAACTCCAATTCTTCAACTTGGTTGCCTTCGACTCACTAATAGAACCCTATCCATTACAAGTTGAATTACATTTGAAATGGGTGCCAACTTAATCTAATTTTTACATGGTATAATCAAAATATATACATAAATTTTCCCAACAATTTCTCCTTTTTGATGATGCCAAAAGTTAAATAAATAGCAAAGTAAATGCGAGAAAAATAAAGAATGATTGTGTATAATATGTCATTTTATTGAACATATCATTCTTTTCACTTTACAATGCTTTTACAATGTATAAATCTATACAAGGTATTTGAGCATTACTTAACTCGAGCATATACGTAGTACTTACAATTGTGTATATTTTCAATTAAGTATAATACAACATAAAGGGGTTCAGCCTTCAATATCTCTACCGCTTCCTCTTCTCTCAAGATCCTCCTTTTGCTCTTCTTTCGATCTTTCTTCACTTCTTCTCCTCTTTTCTATCTTCCTCCTATCTCTTCTTCTTTTTTATAAGCTCTCTTGGTAGTCAGTCATCCCTTCTCTCCGCTTTCTTCCTATTCGCGATTGAGCCTTATGTTCTCTTCTTCGCTTTCTCCTAGTCTCTTCATTCTTCCTCTCCACCTCTATGTTTGTCGCATGTTCATCCAAGAACCTAGTAATCACCCTTTCTTCTGGGGTCTACATAGTGAACATCTTTAGCCTCGCTGGTGGAGTACCTCTGCCTTCTTCCACCTTCACCAAGCCTTCCCATTCCCATTCCAGAGCCTACTCCTCCTCTAGAGTGTATCAAGCATGTGCTTGTGCCTAGAAGTTTGCCGACTACTCTAAGTCTATTGCTTCTAGCCGCTTTGACATAGCTTCTAAACTCTTTCCCAAACATAAGTCACATGCCCGAGGTAGAGTCATTTCTCTCAAAATCCTTTCGACACGAGAGTTTGAAATTCTCCCAAAGGATCTTGCTCGTATCCTGCGCATCGTGATGACTAACTCCCGGGGGCTTCACTGGGGAATCTTCAACAATCCAAATGGGGGACCGCCGAACTTTGACTTAAGGCTTTCAATTTTGTGATGTCGCTTTCCACTTACTTTTCAAAATCACCAATGGCTTCTTGAGATTTCTTGAAGCTAATGCACTTTCTCTTCTATTGATAGATTTTGTTGCACGACTTAGGAGAGAGGCAAGATCGAGCTTGCCGGGGTTTGGGCAAGCATAATCTTCGGGGGTGGTTTCTTCATCTCACTTTCGGCCCCCATCAAGTATCGCCCCTTGCTACCATCTTTCCCTCTTTTTGGCATCATCACCAAGAGGAGGTTATGAGAGGACACTCCTGATAAGATCCAGCTTTCTTGTTAGTCATGTCCAACTTCTCATGACTTGGAGTGTGTTGTTCTAAACTCGACGCAGAACCTTTGACTCACCGCCATCGCCTTCATTTATATGCAAGATCATTATTTATGTACGCATGGTGGCTTCTATTTTAAGAAGGTCTACCTTGTGTTGTGCCTTCAACAACTCCATATCTATTTTGTATCACTCGTCCATCCTAAAGATGTGATCCTCTGTCTCTGAAATTTGGCGTTTTTGCCCTCTAAATTGCTATCTTGGCAAATAGAGACTCAAACATGTAACATGCTCACGCTTGAGTGCTTTTGTTTGGGTTGTCCATTTCCTTATCCTCAATACTCTTCCCTCAATATCTCCCGTGATCGTGGCATCTCTATTATCCAACCGTTGGTTGCTGTCTTTGCTAATCCTCTTTTCCATATTTTCACTTTCGGATAAATGGCCTTGAAAATTATTCTAAAGTTTGCTACATCAAAGGATCGCTCCTTCGCAATACAACATCAAAATCAAAACCAAACGGTATAATTGTATGATCATCCGAGTTTTGAATTCTTCCTTCTCGGGATGTCGGGACAATATATTTTGCACTCTTAGTAGCCGACTCTGTTGCATCTGGGGTACTTCTCCGCCACAAACAGAAGTACTCCGCAAAAAGATCTTCAGGGAATATGGGAATTTCTTCCCCCTTATGCTTCGCGAGCTTTACTCTTTCCCTTTAAATGTTCTTCATCTCTCGTGTGTCTCGGTTGTCTCGGCCATTACCACAGATCTTCTACGCTTGTGTTAGCCTCGCGATCCGATGGACCTCTTGTCTTAACAACATCTTTGGCACGCTTGTTTCTTCCTCGTTGAGTTGTCTATTCCTCGATAGTTTATCGGGCCACATGGATGGGTGATGGCACCATAGGTGGGGGCCATCAACAAAAGTGGACTCCGAGAAGTCGGATTATCACTTCGCGTTTCTTCTTCTCTGCAGCCTCCTCAAGATGGGTCCTCTTCAAGTTTATCTATTTGGGTGGACTCGGCTTTTTCATCCGTGTCCAAAATTCCACGCCGACATGTTCCCGATAGTCATGTAATGCACTTATCTCTTCTTCTTCCATCGACTTTTCTTGAGGGGCGCACTTCTTCGCCTTTCTAACCCATGGAAGTCTCAACTCGCACTGGGCCTTTCATTACCCTCAAGCCTCAATCGCCGATGGGCCTTGTTTGTTCCTTTTGCGCTCTTAACTGGCAGCAGGTCTTCAAATCCCTTCAAAGAGATTTAAGCCGCTTTTAGGGTCTTCTCGGGCATCCTTTGAGGTCTCAACCTCTCGGATTACACTTTCGAGCCAAGAGTCTCAACTCCCATAGCTTTCGCCCATCCTTTGCCTTGTTCGCATCACCTTCATCGGTCATAGCAACTGGCAGACTTTCAGATTTCACCGAGATGATCTTCTGAATCGTCTAATCACCATCAACCCCACTCTACTATACGCTGATGTTCTCACCGCTTTTAAACTTCAATTGATTATTGTCTCCCGCCCTCCTCCGACCTGGCCGTGGTGGTTTTAGTTTCCCCCTCACCGGGCGCATCACCCGAGTCTCGAGCAAGGATAGTTATCGGGAAACCTCGAGACTCGGCTTCTTTTTCCATGTGAGTGATCGACCAATATGGCAAGTGTCTCAACACCTTCTTTATGGGTAGGCTTAGCTAAGATGCCCTCTTCTTCTCCATCCTTAGCTTCATCGCCTCCCGGTATCTTGTTCTCGTGAGTGTCTTGGTGAGATAAGAGCATCGATCACCTTCACCATCTCCATAATATCGAGCTAGGAGAGATTAGAATCAAAGATGACTCTCCGGTCCCATTTGCAATTTCTTCTCATGCAGCTCTTTGATTCTTTACTTGCATGCCTCGGCCAACCCTTTCTACTACATCGCAGGTCTTTCTCCTTTTCATCATTGTTGTTGGGCCGACAGAAAGAACTTTCGTGCACATCATCAAAGGGCAGGCTTGAGGTTGCTTCGATTCCTCAATTGCCTTTGCTTTTGCTTCCTCATCCTTCTTTTCATAAAGGATGGTGGTACAAAAATCTTGGTCGATCGCTTTAACGGATCGAATGTTTCCCAAAAAGCTCGGAGTTCTTCTTCCTCGTCAATGAACTCCGGGCTTGAATTAAGCTCGCATAACTCAACTTCCAATTTCTCCATAGATTGAGCCTTTCCTCGTACATCCTGCACGCAAGAGATAGCATAATAAGGTCATCATCCTCATCATCTTCATGCATAAGCTCGGGAGCCTCTCTCCTCGGCCTATTCTAGCATATGTCCGAGGGGAGCACACATCTAACTCATCGCCTTGGTCGACCGTCTTTTGATTTATGTTTCTTCGTTAACTTCACGACTTGTCTCTTCTGCAGACTTCTTTTTGCATCTACAAAGAGCTCTTCAAACTCGTTGTTTGCAAACAACGATCTCATTTTCCTTAGTGGTCTCCACACCACTATTTTCTTTCATAGATTGTTTCTCATCCTTAGCAGTCTCCTTCTTCATAATGACGACTCGGGGGCTTTAGCTAAAGCGGACTTCATCACAAGTTTGCGTCTTGGTCTTACCAATGGAACTTCGTGTTCCACTTCCATGTTCTTCACCGTGAAAGTTGATTCTCCCATCTTCAACTTATTTGTTGTAGGCGCTTCCGCAAGAGACAAACCGACGCTTCTTTTTCATGACAGAGAAGGTGCGGGATTCTTCTGTCTTCGTCGCTGGGGCAAGTGCGCAGGTCTTCCACTACCAGTAGGGCATGTTCGACTTTCTTTGCAGTAGGCGGAGCCTTCTTTTTCTTATACACGGGCTTAGGAGATGGAGTCTTAGCAAGTCGTAGCTATGTCCACAGGGACAGTGGTCACCATTCCCCTTCGCTCGTATCATCTTTTCTAGCATGAGCTTGTCTTTGGTAGCTCATAGATTGGACCTAAACATCTTTTTTATTCACGTTAAAGAGTTTCCCATTCCCGAGAGGATTGCCGCTTCGTCTCCATCATATGACCTATCACTGGCCATATCCTAGTGAACTTTTGGACAAACTAGCATCATTTATGGTCTTGTTCATCACATTCTCGCATATTTGCCAAAGATGAACTCAAATTTCATTCACCTTCTTCTCCTCCATTATAGCAACCATCACGGTCAACTTAGTTCTCGTGAGTTGATTGAAGTCGCAAACTTCATGTCCACACACTTAGCTACCACATCCATCAACTTGTGGTAATCTTCCTTGATCATGGATCAAGCTTGAGTAGGCAAGCCGGTGACTCGGCTTTGCATTCTCCTTTCCATGCACGCTGTGTTTATGTCCTTCTCTGATCTCCTTCAAAACCGCATTTAAGGTAGATGATAGGTTTGCGGCTAAGTCGGCGAGCTTATCTTAATGTTTGTGTTGTGGACCGATGAGCGAATCTTACCATTGTGAACCTCAACATTCACATAGAACATCGCCACTTCTTCCGCATATGTGAAAAACTCCATTGAAACAAACTCCTTGAGACTCGAAATTCTCGAGCTTTCTCGATCTATCCGCTGCCTGGCTTTGTCTATCCCCCTGTTTGACCATGCCCTCAAAATCCACCGTAGCACTGTGTGGATTTTCTCACCCATCTTCACATAATCATAAGTAGGAGCCATTTTTTGAGGTTAAACTTGAAGATTTAAATGGGTAAAGAACTGAGTTTGCTTTCAGCCTTTGCGGAGAAAATGCCTTTGCTTGCTTGAGACGGGAGAGTAGTGTGAGGAGAGAGAAATTAAATTCCTCATATATGGGATGTGGGGGACGATTTTGGAAATCAAAAAGGTTCAAATTTGATCACCATTGAGATCGTGTCCTGAAACCACATTAATATCCCCACATTAAATGCAAAGCATATTTATATCCAATCATAGGTAATATGGGTACATGTTTTTTCTTGTGAACATAATTATTCGACGCAAGCCCAAAACATTCCCCGTGAAAATGATCGTTTTGTCACTTAGCTCATAAATAACTCATCTATCTTCATAAGTGACTTGACTCGCTTCTCTTCACATAATAAGCACTTACTGCTCACTAACTCGATACAAATCGACTAGCCGTTTCATATTCACTTTGCCGAAAAATGAAACTCGTTTTGATTTCAATACTATCTTCTTTGAT